>CM062297.1:696204499-696804499 GCA_031216915.1 Pictodentalium vernedei
GAATGGGTACTGCCTTTCATTCTGTACAAATACTAGGCCCACAATCACACTTGCAGCGACTCTTATTCTCAAACACAACAAACAAATCTTGTTTCGAAATACGCGCGCTTGCAATTCGTGACGTTTCATGACGTTAAATTTACCTCATTTCTGTAAACTCTTTGACCTTGAATGGTGATGATTTTGCGTAGGTTAAAAATATTCTTTTTTGTCTTATCCGGAGTAATTTTCTGTCTCAACATGAAGAGCTTTGACCAACTACGTCGGAATGAGGAACAACATATTAATATTACGATTGTGTGAAGAAAATCGTCATATGAAAAACAATACACCATGCATGTTCCTGAACTTGGGCTGGCTGAAGAACTGGCGTCTGCAAAGTTGGAGTTTCGAAAAATACCAGCATCCAGTCGATTTTGGAAGTGGATGTTCACAACGTGGAATAATAACACATATCTGGTGAGTATGAAAACTAGCAATTTTCGAAGCCTTATATTTCCGTTTTAGTTTGATCTACTGAATTTGAAATTAAATTAAATTTTAATGTAATTAAGTGTTGGGACTCTTGTGAACCACAGCACGGTTTGTTTGTCATCAACATTAAATGTTACGTAGTGGCATATGTGCACGTGTGTCGGTACAAGGCTTTCCTGAATTTGAAAAATGAACGTTGATTTCCTAAAGTGCATTTTGCAAGTTCACGATTGCCCGTTGTTAACAGCCCTAAGTTCAATACCCGTTCCCCAATTTATGCAAATGTACACGAATCGTGTCACGATACCTCCTTTGCTGCTTGTTGTTGTAACTTGTGTGACAATGTGGGGCCCAAATTTAAAGTTGGCCAAACAGAAATTAGAATGTTTTGATTTTACTTGTTAGCTCACCTAGCCTAAAAGGCCATGTGAGCTTTTCTCATCACGTGGCATCCGTCGTCGTCCATTGCCTGTCGGGTTGCTGGTCGATTCGTCGTGATTGCACATTCGTTGTAGAATCTGGATGATTTGTCGTGAACGGAAATTGCTGACGAATCTCCAATGGACTATTCGTCGCCAATTTCCGTTGTTCTTTGGACGATTTGTCGAAGATTACGATTTCGAGTCTTTAATTTAATATTTAATTTTTACTTATTTTATATTTTGAAATAAATTGGATCAATAGCACATGAACACAATGTAAATTGATAAGCGAACCCCTCCCCCCCCCCCCCCCCCAACAGCACAATTTTAAATAACAATAACATGCGAAAAATGTAAACCCATTCCTTCCCTCTCAGTGGCTCCGTAGGTAGAGGTGCAGGCTGCAAGCCGAGAGGTCCGCGGTTCGAATCCCACCGCATTGTGTCCTTAGGCAAGACACTTCATCTCCATTGGCCACGTGGATGCTGTTCACCAAGGCAGACTGCACGTCGTTGGTGCACTTGTCTTCAACCAATGCTAACCCTGCTTGTGTTGAGTTGGTATGTTGGGGAGATAAATAAATAAATATAATAAATCTCTCTATCCTTGTTCCGGGTGATACACCATTTCTCGACCGATCGATCTCAAATTTTGTACACAGGGGTAATTCGGCCCTGCGAGTAACATGGGATGGGCGCTGTGCATGTGTGAGGGTGACCTTGACCTTGAAATTGATGACCTTAACCTTTTACTTCGATAATGGCTGGGCCAATCGGACTAAAATTCCATATGTGCGGGTATATTGACTCATCGATCATTTTGCCTTTATCGGGGTGCCCGTGCGGGGTGACCTTGACCATGAAATTGGTGACCTTGACCTTTTATTTCGAAAACGGCTGGGCTGATCGTGCTAAAATGCCATATGTGCGGGTATACTGACCCATCAATCATTTTGGCTTTATCGGGGTGCCCATGTGGGGTGACCTTGACCTTCAAACTGGTGACCTTGACCTTTTATTTTGAAAATGGCTGGGCTGATCTGGCTAAAGTTTCATATGTGCAGGTATATATTGACCCATCGATCATTTTGACTTTATCGGGGTGCCTGTGCGGGGTGACCTTGACCTTGAATTTGTTGACCTTGACCTTCTACTCCGAAAATGGCTGAGCCGATCATATCGGAGAATATATTGATATAACCATCTTCTCCCGAGCAATGCCGGTACACCCGCTAGTCGCATATAATACAGGTTTTTTCTTGTGTGTAAATTATGCAAATTAGACTAACTTTGATTTATTTAAGTGCAAATGCCAATACGGCTCGGGCTAGAGGCCGTATTTATGAACCAATCTTTACGAAACTTCGTGGGTACCTTCGGTATCACCGTGGGACGAGAGCGAGTGTTTTTGGGTCCGATCCAAAATTCAAGATGGCCGATGGCAACCATTTTATTCAAAATTAGGTGCAATCAGATTTTTGCACAGAACTTCCATATGAAAGCGCCGATTTGAATAATTTTTTGTGTGAATGTTTAGTACCATAGGATATATCACATATAATACAGGTTTTTTTCTCGTGCAGAAATTATGCAAATTAGATGAACTTTGATTTTTTCAGTGCTTCTTGCACACAGTAAGTACACATGTCAGTTCGGCTCGGGCTAGAGTCTGTATTTATGAACCGATCTTTACGAAACTTCTTGGGTACCTTTGTTATCATCGTGGGACGAGAACGAGTGTTTTTGGCTGCGGTCCAAAATTCATGTATAAAGTGCATATATAGATGTCACAATCCTCATCAGTGATTCAGTTGAATGCAGCTTTGTGGGCATCTGCATGCTTTTGATGTCGCCGTCTTGTGGCTGCGTGGTTTCACTCAACATTCATTTAAACCTTGCAGGATTTAACAGAACAAGGTTTGAGTAGCTTAGTAGTATTTCCTGAGCGCGAAGCTCGGGTGAAATGTAACTAGGACATTCACAACAAATTGTGATTATTAATTTTTAGCAATCGAATGTGCAGAGAGGCAGCTTATCTCAAGAAGTTCATCAAAACAAACTAGTAAGGTACATGTTACGTACAAGCAAACACAGGATGCAATGGAAATGTTAATTGGTAGAGAGCTGGAAGCATATATTTGGGCTTTATTCTTAAGTACTGCTAACATAACTTTAAGACCTAGTACCCAGTGGATGTGCTTCGTACCATCACTGTTTTGCCTTGGTGCAATTTATGGGAGAGTGCCTATAGTAAATTGCAACAAGTCAAATCTATGCAACAAGTCAAATCCATGTGAAAATTATGATTACCGAATGTAATTTAGCCCTTCACCACTTCAAGAGCATCAGACTTCTGTGTTATAAAAATGGCTCTGAGCATAGCGGCTGGCTCACATCTTGGAATTTTCAACCCTATACTATTATTTGACCCTATACTATTATTAATTTTCAGGAAATTTTCCACCCTGTACTATCATTTTACAATTTTTACATCTAAAACATCTTATAACCAATTGCTGGAATAAATTCTTGAGCAATGTTTTAATGAGGTGGGTCATGTGAGCTATGCTTTGGGTGTAAAAACTAATTTTTCAAGACAATTGTTTCAATGGTCATGTTCTGGGAATATTAATTAAACAATGAAGTGTAAATGGGAGATCTCCTAGGAATTATATACACGTTTAGGTCAGTTTAGTCACTAAAACATCAGCATTTATCCACATATATATTTATTGGTATTTTTTGTAATGTTAGCTAATCAGGTCATATTTTGGAGAAGGCAGCAGAAGTTGGGTAATCTTGTTAATTTTTGTTTATTCATTTTTAGCTCACGTGCCAAAGTCAGTGGGAACTTAACAGATCACTTTCTGTTCATTGTCCGTCCATCCTTCTGTCGAGTGTAGACTTTACATTAAGAACAGAATGTGTATAAGAAATGTTCTTTTACAACTATTGATTTACACGTAGGTATCTTTTCTCTTTTCAGAATTGGTTCTAAAGAAGAATTTAGCTGTGATTGTTCCCTTAATGAAGAGCAGGCAGAGAAAACTGTAGTCGTCTAGACTCTGAGGCAATAAACAATCATTAAAACTTCCATGTGCACTCACAAACACACTTTCTCAAGCTTTCGTTATTTGACTTATACAGTTGGGGTTCTGGAATAAAATTTTCAATTTAAAATTTAGGGTATTTTTTTTTATCAGGTCGTTAACCCTTTACCCAATGCAGACAATATCAAAATTTACTAAGTTAAAATTATTTATTAAGTTTTTTAATTTTTTTCGAAAAATTCAACAAAACCATATCATGTGACCCCCTCATTGGAATGAGCTCGATGTGCTCCTTCCAAACAGGGGTCACATGATATGGTTTTGTTGAAATTTTTCGAAAAAAATAATATTTTTTCAACTGCTGAATTTGCATATTATGCGGGTGGATGCAGCGATTCTTTGGGTAAAGGGTTAAGATGTCATAATACCAAAATTTCAAGTAGCAATTTTTTTCCCATCATGCAACAAGAAAATAAACAATTTCACTTAGGGCTGCACGATATTCAAAACTGAATATCAGTATCGCCATTCAAAAAAATACCGCGGTATACTCGTATATCGAGAACTGTTCAGAAAAATGAACATTAGTACCACAATCGAGACCTGAGGCATCACAGTTGGAACGAATTAGCATGCCTTGATGATGCGGTTCGAAAAACCTTTACCCAAGGCAGACGATATCAAAGTTTATTATTTTAAAGATTTTCCAAAACAAATTCTACAAAACAATATCATTTGAACCCTCATTGGAACAAGCTCAACGAAGGGTCACATGATCTAGTTTTGTTGAAATTTTTCACAATTATTTTTTCAACTGCCTAAATTGTATATTACGTGAACACATGCAGATGATTTCTTGGTTACTCTCGTGTTTCGAATAGAAGTGCGGTCTGCAATATAAGTGCAGGGTGGAATAAATGGCCATAATTAATAAAAGTGCAGACTGGAATATAAGTGGAATATAAGTGCAGGGTAGGAAATCCCATCGGAGCATGCAACATATACATTAGAAGTCAATATAAGTTGTAAGATAACCACTATAGGCAATGCTACAGTGTGCATCCTGCTTTTCCTACAATCTTAACACCTGGCTCTCACCGTCCTTGCATTATTTTTTTGGAAAGCCCACTCAGAACCTGGTGCTGCCAATGTAGGAAAAGTAAGTGGGACACATGTTTACAGTCAGTATGGTGCCAAGTCAATCGATATTGGTTTGAATACCGATATATATCGGTTTATCGATATACCATGCAGCTCTAATTTCACTCTCATTTGACAAAGCTTATTGTGTCTGGCAAACCAGATTGAATTGGTTACATCCTTAGTCACATGACGGTAAAACATTTTAAAGCTGAAACTTTGTTATTAAGACATACTATAATTTATCATTTGCTAGCCTGTCAATTATTGAAAAGTATCTAAAGGATATTTTTCAATATCCATCGACTTGACAGATAAAGAAGCATATCTCAGTAGCTTCCCAAGTGACATCACTCTTTGGTGCATCACTTTGCCTTCAATACTGTTGCAAGCCATTAAATGCCAATTTTTCCAGTAGTATCAGAAGTTAATGCTATTCCAACTTTATAGAGGATATATAAGCTATTTTAGTGAATATCGGGAATAACCTCATCATTCTCACAGTTTTATTTTTCACAAGCTCTACTTCCCAATATTCACAAAAATAGCATAAATTTTATTAGCTCACCGAAGGGATCTAAACTTATCACTTGCCGTCCGTCATTGTGAACATTTTTCAAATGACTTCTCCTCTGAAACCGCTAGGACGATTTGATCGAAACTTGGTATGGATGTCCATTACCATATGTCAATTCAAGTTTGTTCAAATGAAATGGACATGCCCACTTGGGGCTCCATAGGGGGCATAACTCCGATAGCACCCTATGTATATTAGAGAAAATACTAAAAAATCTTCTTCTCCAGATCCAGCAGGCAGAATCTTTTGATATTTGGTATGCAACATTGTGGGGTGGATCTGATTCAAGTTTGTTCAAATCGGCCTCCTGGGTGTTCATATTTGGGCTCAGTATGGAAGCCTAAATTCGAACTTAGTGCATTTCAGGCAAATTTCTTCAAAAATCTTCTTCTCAAGATCGAGCAAGCGGAATCTTTTGATATTGGGTATGCAGCATGCTTAGGGGGTGAGATTCAAGTTTGTTCAAGCCAAGTCCCTGAGTTCATATTTGGGCTCACTGTGGGAGCTTTAATTGTAACTTAGTTCAAAATGAGGAATTTTCTTAAAAAAACTTCTTCAGATCCAGCAGTCGGAATGTTTTGATATTTGGTGTGAAGCATCCTTGGAGGGGGGGGGGGTGGGGGGGGGGGGGGGGAGATTCAGGTTTGTTCAAGCCATTTCCCAAGGTCCATATTTGGGCTCCCTGTGGGAGCTTTAATTGTAACTTAGTTCAAAATGAGGAATTTTCTTAAAAAACTTCTTCAGATCCAGCAGTCGGAATGTTTTGATATTTGGTGTGAAGCATCCTTGGGAGGGGGGGGGGGGGGAGATTCCAGTTTGTTCAAGCCAAGTCCCTGGGTTCATATTTAGGCTGAAAAAAAAATTTTAGGCTGAAAATATTTGGTTTGGGACTTCGAAAATTTCCGAACAAAAATGAAAAAAATCTGTTTTTTATGTGTTTATCTCAATTTTGGGACGTAAAAGTGCAGGAAATGAAAATACAAGGAAAATCCTGTGCACTGTGTGGGCACAACTGCTTCATCAAGTCCCTGGTTTGATATTTAGACTACCATGTCAGGTGAGCGCCCTCAGGCCCCCTGGGGCCTCTTGTTTTTTATTATATGCTACATGCCATTTTACTCTACAATATTCAACCCAATTAGACTGCAAACATGTACATTACTACATTTCAAAGCTATAACAAGAGGTCAACTGATTATTATTTCAAGCCTGCACTAGCCAAATAACTATCAGAAAAAAATAGTCCCACTTAGGGGGTGAGATTCAAGTTTGTTCAAGCCAAGTCCCTGAGTTTGATATTTGGTGTGAAGCATCCTTGGGGGGGGGGGGGGGGGTGGGGGGGGGGAAGGGGGGAGATTCCAGTTTGTTCAAGCCAAGTCCCTGGGTTCATATTTAGGCTGAAAAAAAAATTTTAGGCTGAAAATATTTGGTTTGGGACTTCGAAAATTTCCGAACAAAAATGAAAAAAATCTGTTTTTTATGTGTTTATCTCAATTTTGGGACGTAAAAGTGCAGGAAATGAAAATACAAGGAAAATCCTGTGCACTGTGTGGGCACAACTGCTTCATCAAGTCCCTGGTTTGATATTTAGACTACCATGTCAGGTGAGCGCCCTCAGGCCCCCTGGGGCCTCTTGTTTTTTATTATATGCTACATGCCATTTTACTCTACAATATTCAACCCAATTAGACTGCAAACATGTACATTACTACATTTCAAAGCTATAACAAGAGGTCAACTGATTATTATTTCAAGCCTGCACTAGCCAAATAACTATCAGAAAAAAATAGTCCCACTTAGGGGGTGAGATTCAAGTTTGTTCAAGCCAAGTCCCTGAGTTTGATATTTGGTGTGAAGCATCCTTGGGGGGGGGGGGGGGGGGTGGGGGGGGGGAAGGGGGGAGATTCCAGTTTGTTCAAGCCAAGTCCCTGGGTTCATATTTAGGCTGAAAAAAAATTTTAGGCTGAAAATATTTGGTTTGGGACTTTGAAAATTTCCGAACAAAAATGAAAAAAATCTGTTTTTTATGTGTTTATCTCAATTTTGGGACGTAAAAGTGCAGGAAATGAAAATACAAGGAAAATCCTGTGCACTGTGTGGGCACAACTGCTTCATCAAGTCCCTGGTTTGATATTTAGACTACCATGTCAGGTGAGCGCCCTCAGGCCCCCTAGGGCCTCTTGTTTTTTATTATATGCTACATGCCATTTTACTCTACAATATTCAACCCAATTAGACTGCAAACATGTACATTACTACATTTCAAAGCTATAACAAGAGGTCAACTGATTATTATTTCAAGCCTGCACTAGCCAAATAACTCAAACAGAAAAAAATAGTCCCACTTTCCCAGGATAATTTAACAAAATATTTATTTATTGGTTTTTAAAGTGACATACTTCTGCACAATGGCTAATCGTGACTGTGACAGTTTTACGGGTGGGGGAAGCTGGAGTACCCGGAGATCCACCGAGCATCGATGAGCAGCTGTCAGCTCAACATTCTAACTCTGTTCAAGCTCCACTCAAGCAGGGTTACAGCGGTTGAAGACATGTGCACCATCGACGTGCAGTACGCCTTAGTACACGGCGTCATCATGCCCCCATGTAGGCAGGCCTTGAAATGTTCCAAAATTTCTACCTGTCACACAAGACAGGTGGATTTTTTTCTTACCTGTCGCTTCAAATTTTCACCTGAACACTGGAAGCTTGTGTGAATTTATGAATACGTGTAAACAGACACAGTACTGTGAAAAGTTGTGTTTAAAATGTATGCTACATGTATGTTGTGCTATACCATTCATCAGTGAACAAATACTGTTGGCTTATCCCTGATCTTGATGCTTTGATTTCAGAATCAAATCATTCACTGGTTATTAACCCATTATCTAACACTTGTTGCAGACGACAGCTCTTGGGCCGGGGAAAAATAATTAATTTGTTCAGGGAACCCGACCGACCATATTTTTTACCGCCGACTCTAATTGTTTTCCCCAAATCGGTAAAAAATCCCAACAAATTCTGATGCAAAACACACAAAAATTGAGGAAAAAAAATTGTTGACTGACCAACCCTATTTTTTTCCGGCATGTTCCCTGACAATATAAATTATTTTTCCTTGGCCTAATAGTTTTTTCGAAAAAAAAAAATCCTTTTTTTCTCCCAAACCATAGCTTATGACCCCTCATTGGAATGAGCTCAATGAGCTCATTCCAATGAGGGATCATTGATCATAGGCTATGGTTTGGGAGAGAAAAATTAATAAATAGAATGGCGATTTTGGTATATTAATATGGAGTCGGTTTTGGTTGATTTGTTAGGTGAAGGGTAACTGGCCTGTCAAAAGTGACAGGTATGATTTATTTTTACTTGTCTCCACCCAATGTCTGGCTGTCAGTGACAGGTGGACAGGTGTACATTTCGAGCCCTGCATGTAGGCAATGTCATCATGCCCCCATGTAGGCAACCGGGATAAGGGGCCTTGCCCAAGGACATAATGCGGGTCGTCCCGGACGGGGATCGAACTCGGGACCTCTAGCATACAAGTCCAACAGTCTACGACTGACCCACCACACTCCCTATTTTTAACAAATTAATTGTTCAGTTCACGGATGAAATTTTTATGCTACAAATAGGAATATTCTCATATTCTTCATTAATTTCAATTTTATTCTCAATTTTATTGCTTCAACTATGCCTAAAGTATACTGGCTTTCGGTAGGGGCAGTGTCATTGACACTTTCATTTTTACCGGTGTCGCCTGCGGCAGAGCAGGCCTAGTAACCACTCGGCTCTGTCCATCCGTCAGTCCATTCGTTCGACCATCCGAAGGATTAGTTTCGCTATAAAACATGGAAAACTTCACCTCAATAAACATTGAATGAAAGTTTTAAAAATATAATAAATCTTTACACAAAGTGAGATATTTATTTCACTAGGAACTATTGCAATAATAACAAGCAAATTCACGTAGACGAAACATACAGTTGCTCCACTTCACAAGAGAGTATTCAGTAAAGTGATTCCCAATGACATAGTTTTCTCTAAAGTGTAACGGCATCACTGACCTCAATATGAAGATCAATGAATGCTATTCTACTTTTCAATTTGCATCTTTCCATCGATAAGGCTAATGTAAAATATTTTTATAAGACATTTTGTGGTCAATTATTGTGAGATAAATTTATCATCACCACAGTGTGTTTCTCCCGAAATTCTGATCAAGTCTTGTAAGCACAGAATCAAATTTTGACTCGCTCTAATGGGCTCATCGAAATACTGTTCTGTGCCTTCAACTCGACTTGATCTGAATTCCCAGAGACACACATTGTGGTGATAATCTGTATGTCTCAAAAACATAGCATATGTTCCCTCATTGGAATGAGTTCAATGAAAACATAATAAAATTTGAATGGGAATTTTTTGTAAGTAATGCTGGACACTTTTGGCAGTTCTGTTGGGTAATGGGTTAAAAACTGTCCTGGGAAAGATCAACAAAATTCAAAAACACAAATTTGGGTTCTTAATTATTTCCTTCCCTTCCATTTCATACATAATGTAAATCTGTAAGAATTTTTGACTTCAAATGACCCATTCTGTGAACCCGATATAATTTAGTCCCCAAACAGTTAAGTGTCGATGCATCTTCAAATACAATCTCAATTTTTAGCTATTTATTTGTTTTATTTATTTAGTTGATTCCTGTACAGCCTAAATGCCAATGACACAAGATCAAGATACTTATTATTAAACACCTAAAAAACTACAACCTGAGTCGATTCTTTTGCCTGTATTAACTAATCCCTTGTTCTGTCTTAGGATTTATCAAATTTGAACTTAGTTTGTGATAACTTGAGTGGTTGAGAGCTGGAAGCCACTATAATGGATCCAAAGAACATTAAGGGTACGATGATAAAGTCTTCATATTTTTAGTGCATGTTTCATAGTCAGTCAGAAAATAGAAAATGTGCTCATAAAAATTTGCTTTCTTAAAAAAATATTGGAGAGTGCCTGTGTGCACTCTCCAATAATTTTTAATGAAACATACATTATTTTGATGAACAAATTGCAACTTACAGAAGTAATCTAGCCTCAACCAGTTAAACACTGCAAGTCATCCAGCTGCATAGTCAACATGAAAATTATATTCAGCCGAATTGAAGTTGGGATAATGTTGAAAAAACAATTTGATTTATGTATAGGTAGTTAAGATAACTTTTGTGCACCTATGATTAACTGTGACTGCAAAAAGGGTAAAGGCTGGTGATAAAATCTTGCAAAAAAAACCAGAACACACTTGGCTAATAGCATATACAGTTACAAAAGGTATCTTTACCAATGAAATAGTCATGTCATTTATCAGTTTTCAAAAGTAATTTCATACTCTGTGAGTTGACCAATCTGTGGGGTGATTTTGAGGTAAAATGGAATGCAAGTTGATAGATGAATTTGAAATTTGGTGAGTGATTTCATCATGACGTTTCAAGGGAAGCAAAGCACAAATGATTTTCAAAATGGATTATGGTGAAAGAATTTTACAACTATGCAAGAAACGTGACACACTGTAAGCTTTTTATATCTTTTGTTGTTTCATATTTTGATTATGCTGTAATGCGGCCTCAAGAATAGACTATTGGCCTCATCCATGCTGCAATACTGTCTCATTAGAAGACTGCCTTACAGCCTTCTCCATCTCCAAAATATACTGCATCACTACATCACATATGCTGTAAAACCACTTCAGTAATACATTCATCATACTTTTTTAGTGTATCTAATCACTGCCTCTACAGTATACATGGGTCCTTCATTTGAATAAAGCAGTCTACCTGCGGCCTTAATTTAAATAATTGAAACATGCTGCATGTATGCTGCATCCATGCTCCAAGCACACTTCACTGTTGCTGCTTTAATACTACTCAGGGTGAAGTAGCGCCGAGGTTGTATGCCTCTTTGCTACTGCAGGTACTCAAAAGGAAACATGCTGTAAAGCCGCCTCAACAGTATACTGCATTAGTACTTATAACCAAACAGTATGCTGCAATGCTGCCTCCCCAATTCACTGCAATCACAGCCTAATCTATGCTGCAATAGTGTCTAAGGAGTATACTACATTACAACTTTACCCACACTGCAGAACTGTCTCAGGAATATACTGCATCACTACATCACCTATGCTGCAAAACTGCCCCATCAATGCATTCATTACGTTATACAGTATATCTAACCACTGCCTTCACAGTATACATGGGGTCTTCATTTGAATAAAGCAGTCTACATGAGGCCTTAATTTAAATAATTGAAACATGATGTATGTATGCTGTATCCATGCTTCAAGCACACTTCACTGTTACTGCTTTAATACTAAACAGGGTGAAGTAGCAATGAGGTTGTTTGCCTCATTGCTACTGGAGGTACTGATTGAGCACTGCTGCCTGTATGCCTTGTATATACTGCGACGTACAACTGCAATCCTGCTTCAACTATGCCTAGAATATACTGGCTTTTGGTAGGGGATATCTCAAAGGCATGTCTAACTTTTCAACCCTCTACATTATAATCTGAGGGAGGAGTTGTTTATGCCATCAAGGTACCCTCAATTAAAAGACACAGGGAATTTTCAATAACAGGCAATAATTTTGTGAAAAAATATTTTCTCTGCATACTTTATAGATGTTGTTGCACATCTCATTGTGTGTGTGACCATATCTTAAATTTTAAAGTCTCTGCATTACAAACAGTGGAAGGAGTTGATTACACCATGAAAGTACCCTTAATTGAAAAACACTGGAAATTTTCAAAGTTGATAAAGGGCATTAATTTATGAGGGGGAAGTGATTACATCATGAAGGTACACTCAAGTAAAAAGACACAGGAAATTTTCTAAGTCGATAACGGCCAATAAAAATATGAAAAAATATAATCTCGGCAAACTTTATAGATGTTGCACAGTGTGTGTGTAACTGTGTAACCATATCCCAATGTTTTCAAATCTCTACACTACAAACTGAGGAAGGAGTTGATTACACCATGAAGGTACACTCGATTAAAAAAAAACTGGAAATTTTCTATAATTTTTCAATAATTTTGAGAAATTTTTCTTTTCTTGGCAAACATTATAAATGTTACATATCTTCAAGGCATGTGTGACCATATCCTAAAGTTTCAACTCTCTACATTAGTGACTGTGAAGGGAGTTGATTACACCATGAAGGTACTCGATACCTTGAATTAAAAAACACAAGAAATTTTAAAGTTGATAAAGGGCAATAACTGTGACAAAAATGTTTAAATTTTATAGTAAATTCCCTTTCTTATTATACCTACCGCAATTGTTTACAACAGGCTTGAACTACAGTGGAAGCATCTAACACAGAAGTATACTCTCTATTTTGTTCTTTCCCAAGCGATTTGGGAAAGAAGAAGTGGTGCGAAAGCACCAAGAAAAAATAAGCCAAAACGGGGTCGAGTGCGGCCAGTGCACACCAGTGGGGGACACTCTTCTCAGTACTAATCCATGGCTTTCTGGTACCAGTGTGCAGATGTATAACCATCGTGTCATTCTATTTGAATCCACCAACATTGGAGTTATGTGATCAGCAGGGAGGAAGGATTCTTACCTGAATAAGAAGATGAGAGGGCTTCCAGGTAAACAATTGTGGTAGGTATAAGAAAGGAAATTTACTATAAAATTCAAATTTCTTGTCAACCTACCTCACAATTGTTTACAACAGGCTGAATAGACAATAGGAAGAGGGAATCAAATAACCAATCCCTGCATTACCCGACTGCACTTGAAACCGTGGACAGAAGAGTACCCAAGGCCTATAAAACCATCGCATCACAAACACTGAAACAGACAATGAGAGATGAGGCCTATGGCCATGTGTGACACACAGACAGAAAGGACAATAAGCAAGCACAGGGCTGGAAAAGATCCTGAAAGAATAGCCTAATGGCTAGGGTTGATAACAGCCTGAGCAGAAGAAAGAGGTCCTAAAGAAAAAAGGTCTGCTCCTGCAACTGATGCAGGTAGTTAGCATAAGCCCAGGAGGTACACAATGCACGCACCTCATGGGTAGAAATGCGATTGGTAATACAATCGTCAATTGCCAAAAGAGCGGATGACGCTCGAATAGCAAGACAAATCCACCTAGAAATGGACTGAGGAGAGATCTTCTGTCGACCAGGGCTGTCGACCAGGGATAACAGACAGAAAGAATTGCTCCCTGCATTTTCTAATAAACTGAATCCGGTTGAGGTAAATGTAAATTGCACGAGCCGGACAGAGCAAAGGGCGATTACCATCAAGTGAAGGAAGAGCCCGGATACAGATAGGAGGCGGAGTAGTTTATGGTATCTGAATACTGGCCAGAAAGGAGCAATCAGTGGTAAAAGTAACACTGTTGACAGAGCTTCTGAAAAAGGCTGAGGGGGTGTGAAGCTCACTAACTCTTCTGGCTGAGGCAAAAGCCATCAGAAAAGCTGTCTTGTATGTGAGAAAATGCATATCCGCCTGGGATAATGGATTGAACGCCCTCCCCCCCCCCCCTCCCCAAGCAAAGCAGCATCCAAGAAAGATTCCATCTTGGGGTCAGCTGCAAAACCCTAGGCCTTTTCAAAGAAAGGGGCCGAAGAAGCTTGTAGAGGTACTGATTAGTGCAATACGATGCTTTCACACATATGAAAAGGTCTCCCAAAAGCACAGACCTATACCCCTTGATGGTAACAGGTTGTAGATCCTGAGAATCAAACAGATATACCAGAAAACTCCACAATATGTGTAATCGAAGGGTTACGCAATCAACAGAAGACCTTCCACTTAGCCGCATATGCTAAACCAGTGGAGTGCTGCCGGGAAGAAGCAATGCACTCCACTACTCGTCTCGAAAAACCTCCATGGAGGAGACAGGACCGGACAAAAGAAATGTGTGATGGTACAATGATGTCGGGTCAATGTACTTCACAGAAAAGGATGCAATGTACAGGGAGACGTACCAGAACCAACAGAGGGCAAAGCTGATTGATTCACACCCACTGAGGTGACAGTAGAGCAATCAGAATGATTTGACAACTGCAGGTTCATATCTTGGCTAGAACCTGAGACAGAATTGGAACCAGCAGGAAGGCATAGCTGATTAGTCCATTCCAATCAAGTGACAGAGCAATCACGACAAAAGCCAGAGGATCTGGACAAGGGGATATTAAGTGTTCACCTCATGTTTTTAATGGGATGCAACCAGCATCTCTCTGTATAAACCCAACAGGAACTCCAAAGTCTCTATAGGAATAAAGTCTGTCTTGGGCTTGGAAAGCCTGAGGGAGGAGGAGTCCTGATCCAAGACCGTCACAGAATGACAGACCAACAGATTGGCAGAATCGTAGGAACGATAATGCACAGGGGGCAAAAAGTTATCAGCCCTATTGAAGAACGAAGTCTTCATAGCCTTGGAACTCAACTTAAGAGTCCAATGCTGTAAAAGCTTCAACCACGTCCCGACTGGTATGTTCGAAGGCATCCAGAAGCAGGTTGCTCCACAGGCTGTAGGCGTGCGACCGATGATTGCGGCCTGGTTGAAACAAGGCTGGTCTGACGGTTTAAGCTCCAGAAGTAACTCGAGCACAAAGTCAAGAGCCGCTCCCAAGTCAAAAGACTGATGGCTCCCAAAGTCAGGTGTGTCTGACACATCTTCAGAGTCGGAAGACACATAGCCCATCTTGGGCATACCAGCCGAAGCCTCCCATAGTGCAGGAACACCAGGGGGATCAGAAAGCGGCCTGCTTCCAATCCCGGGAGGCGGTAACGCTGAGGGTGCCAGGAAACCATCAGTAGTCTCGCTGGAGGCAACAGGAAGGCTCTTAGAAAGAACCTGCATGAGCAAGGAGAGGGCCCCCCCCCCCCCCCCCCCAAGCACACGCCCCGAATCAGCTGGTCCAACGTGGGAAGGACCAGGCAAAGTGGCTTCACATCTACCCCTCTTAACTAGTGAAGGGTCATGGTCCCCAAGAACACCCAACACGGAATGACAGGTGGCAGCTGAAACATCAGAAGGCAGATGCTGATAGGGGTATGAATACCTCAAGGATCTGGAGTGCGGGAATTTGGGAGAGTCACTGCAGGCCCCTCAGGGACAGAAGGTCCAGGCTGCAATAAAAATGTGCTGGTCCCGCAAAACTGGCTGAAGGGCCAGAGAGCATGGACGGAAGCACAACAGAGTCTACGGTGACCCCACCATGGACATCTGAATCCAAAGTAAAACCTGTTTGGTCTGAAGGCTGGGAGACCAAATCAGAGGAACCGCTGGCAACTCCGTCCGACTTTGCCGAGTTGAAGTCATGGAAGGTGACTGATGACAGACGGAGCAGCTGCAGGAGAGGATACATTAGTAGCTGTTGACAAAGGCGGAAAAGCGGAGAAAGCAACTGAGCTCAGCTCCAAAGAAGGAGTCACAACCATAGTGACAGCCTCAGATGTCAACTGAAGAGGGACACCGAGGGAGTAGAATTCTCAAGACAGAGTTTGTTTGGGAGGCCTGAATGACAGTGTTCCTCTTCCCACAAGCATGGAAGGAACAGCCACATGCCCGAACTACACGATAGACTGAAGCCCAAAAGGTGGAAAACCAAGAATCACACTGCCCACAGGGTCTTTCAACGGAACACCCATATCAAGTGGAACATGAATCATGGGAATCATCAACATGCTAAGGCAATAAACATCACCCACAAGGTAGCGTCCTATGCATATCTGATGAAAGAAATGGAGACGGAAAGGTGAACCCAATGAAAAATAAAATCAGGATACCCCCAGCTACAAGAGTAAGGTGGCAGGAAACAAAAGCTCAACAGGAACAGAGAAGTACCCCAACAGGCAGAAGTAGAAAAACAGGCAGAAATTCGACCCTCAAAAGCTGCCACAATTGCCCCCAGCTGACACCTAACTCAGAAAAAGCATTACCCAAAGTGTTTGCATTAATGAACAAAAATCCGAAACAGCATGGTATGTGAAAATTGCATGCGAAATCAGTATAAGAGATATATCATTAAAAATATGGTGAATAATTGAAAGAATATACAAAAACACAGCCCTGTATGTCTACATGGTGAAGCAACAGCTATGAGTCCACAATTCAGAACAGGAACATCATCAACATCGAGTTAAAAGGTATATCACTTGTTGATGAGCAAAATGAAACGTATCTTCACAAGATGGCGGAAGAAAAAAGAATGACACATTCGTTATGTGTCTGTGCACTGGTACCGGAAAGCCGTGGATTAGTACTGAGAAGAGTGTCCCCTACAGCGTGAGTGCCAGCCACACTCAACTCAGTTTTGGCTTATTTTTTCTTAGTGCTTTTGTACCACTTTTCCTTCCCCAAATCGCTTGGGGAAGAGTATACTTCTGAGTTAGGAACTTCCACTGTAGTGCAAGCCTGTTGTAAACAATTGTGAGGTAGGTTGATAAGAAATACAGAGTTGTCTGACCTTTTAACACATGGTAATGTACTGAATGTAGTTTTGCATTGTGCAAAATTTCAGAAGGCTATCTTCAGTGAATTGAAATGTGTGAAGGGGGTATAAAAAGATTCTGATTGGTGGTTAAGGCATCTACATTTAAACGTGTAAATGGAAACGTTTCGTTTCACGCAGATAAACATTTACGATTTTTGTAAACGTTTACACAGGATGGAGTTTAGCTAGAGTGATTTCCACTCAACATGGGAGTTCAGTTAGAGTAACATCCCCCTGGAACGAGAAGGAGCAAACTGCCATGCTTTATGGTTTATGCGCGGTAGTTGGCTCCTTGTCCCTCTCAGGTCTTGAAATGTAGATAAGAGGCCATTTCTGGATGAACTGTTTGTAATTGCAGACGAAAAATTTGTCGTTCATCTGCCTTTTTATTTAGATAAGCGCCAGACAAACGATAAAATCATTCCTCTTAAATATTATGCCCTGCTCTTCTGTGTTTGTGCACTGTGCAGAGTAGGCTAAGTTATATTCTGCTATAAAACTAAAAACTCCATAGAAATGATGCCAGCATTATTATAAAATCCGCCCAACTGAAATGAGTCGGTGACTTCCCACCTAGTTTACGGCAGCAGTTATAACATTGCTAACGACTGCATGAGTTGTCCACCACTGACTGCCAGTATGATTTTTAGTGAACTTCAATAGATGCTTCATCGGGTTGAATGTTCTTGTTGCCAAGATATTTTGATGGTGATCAAATAAAAATGTTATCACAAAGTTTGCTTTGCTGCCTCCAAAGATATTTCCGACGGCAAAGTTGTGCAGTCGCAAAAATCTGCCGAATACCATTTCCCAGGACTACTTTCATTCGTACTGGTAGTAGTAGCACGTTTGTACATGTAAATGTTTGCATTTTGTTTACATATGGGCGTTTAACCGTTTACAAAAATTCCTAAATGTTGAAGCCTTACTGGAGGTTCTGGAAAAGATTCTTAAGGAATATTCCACATATTGCATTAAGTCAAAATTCAGGCTTCCAGAGGAAACCCCATATATCAACCCAGGGACCTGCTTTCAATAAATGTGGATCTGACCAACCCAAAGGTGCTGTATACTAAATATCAAAACACTCTGACTGGTGGATATGAAGAAGATATTTAAAGAATATTCCTCAGATTGCATTAAGTTAAAATTCAGGCTCCTACATTGAGCTAAAAATGAATAGAAGGATCTGATAGGAATAAATTTGAATTTGACCAATGTCAGAATGGTTTTTTATATTGGCTGCACACATTTTACATTTGTGTTAAATGCATGCACTTCTGTGTGTGTATCCATGTGTGTGTAAAAAAAAATGTATTCATCCATCGCTGTGCTCTGCAACATACATTGTAAATATCAATATTAAGATCCTTATGAACATTTCTTCTTGCTGGTAGTGGTTAACTCACATTTTTAAAACATGTACTAAGCTACTGTTTATACCAAAGATCAGAAGGTCCTGACTGGTGCTTCTACAGAAGACTTTTAAAGACTATTCACCATATTGCACTAAGGATATGAAGAAGATTTTTGAAGATTATTCCTTATATTTAGCCTTATATTTAACTAATTTAATATTCAGGCTCCCACATATTAACTGAGAGACTTGATTTGAACAAACGTGAATCTGACCCCAGTAAGGATGTTGTATACCAAATATCAATCGATTCTGACTGGTAGTTCGGGAGAGGAAAATATTTGAAGAATATTTCTGATATTGCACCAAATTTGTGATCCTTTATGGAGCCAAATATGAAATGAGGGACTTAATTTGAACAACCTTGTATTTGATCCCTCTATGGATGCTGCATACCAAATATCAAAAGATTCTTACTAGTGATTTTGGAGAAGATTGTTTTAATTTCTGCAAATATGCAGAGTCCATTTTTTTATCATTAGATTCTTCTGGTCCTAAGGATGCATATTACCAAATAACAATTTTTTGTCCCATGCAGTTTGAGTAATATGAGCATTTGAAAATATTTCTATTTTCAGCTTCATGGGGATGCAGGAACAATTTTTTGTATGAATCAGGCACTTATAACTCAATAATGCCACATACCAAATTTGGTTCAAATCACCCCATCAGTTCAAAATATATAAACTTGATGCAGCCCAAAATCTTGCCCATCCCATAAGAAAGGCAAATATTGTTCTATGAACTTCAATTGAACAAACTATATTCTACACCTCAAAGGAAAGCTCAGTACCAACTATCATGTTAGTGAACCAATGGGAAGATTTTAAAAACATTTTTGGAGCATTTTCACCCAACCCCTACTATGAGGTGGGACAGGATGATTTGAATAAAATGAAAATACAATGTCAAAACAATCACCTCAAATTTCAGTGAAACCGGTTCAGTGGTTTGGGGCTGAAGTTACAAACACCATGTTCATGAAAAATTCACACTGGACTGAGTTATTTCAGGTCTGAGTCGAGGATCTGTATTATTCATCAGCGAAAGTTTGCTAGTCTATGATTGTCTTGGTTGAAGTGAATAGCGACAGGTGTGTCAAGCCTTGGATGAAGTTCACCTACTGAACAAAATCTGTCCGGCTAAATATCACAAGCAACAAGAAACGGTATCTCAGATCAAGATCCTCTATACAGTGCAACTCATTTGAGTTAATAGTTGTTCTTAGTTTGAAGCAAGTGGAACAGGAGAAAACACTAAAAAATAGTATGCTTTCTCTAAAAGTGTTCACTACTGAGCCATCTAACAGTATTGATATAATAGAGGGATAAGCAAGAGCTGGGGGTTGGTGCAGTGACTGCCTGAAAGAAAATGCAGGCAAGTGAATGATCACTGTCCTCATTTTGATTTGTGAAGGTGAAAAATTGAGGAGAGTGATTTTAACCCCTTACCTATGATGACAAACCAATCTGACTATACATAAAAATAACCATACAAATTTTATTTTTTCGTTTCTGCTATAAAAACATCATTGGAAAAAGACCATTGAGCTCACTTCAATGAAATGCCATAAGATATGTTTTAAGCAAAAAATGAAAGAGATAATGTTTTGCAAGTATTGTCTCCTAGTTCAGTCAGGTAACAGGTGATTGATATTCAATATATAACTAAATGTTTAGACGTAATTCTTACATACATCATGAAGGCAAGTAATTAATTGCTCCCTTTGTGAAACATTTTGGAGAGTGATGGCATGTGAGAGTAATAACTATCCTTTCCCGTCAGTCCCTATTGGTGTAGGTAGAAATGAGGATTTCGACCCAGAATTCGAGCGAAATAAATAGTAATGGGTTATGGGATAGGCAGAAAAATGAGGGCTTTGGTCATCGAACTTGACAGAGACATTGTTGCTATGGAGACATATATCAAAAAGAATTGAAATCTGTTAATTATTGTTCAAGTTATGCCATAAATAAAGTTCAGACAGATGGATGGACAGATGAATGGATGGACAGATGGAAGGATACATGGATGTCGGTCTCCACTATATCCCTCTCTTGCAGGGGGGATAAAAAGATAGGTCAATTATAGTTATGTGGACTGGACAAGGCTGTTTAAAAATATTAAAGTTTTGTGTTGTGACCTTGACATTGATGATACAAACTTGGATCAAAGCTGCGACACACTTTGGAATCATGAGCAATAATTGTGCCAAGTATAAATAATATCTGTCGATCATACCAAATTATATGAACCGGACACAAGGAACAGTGCAATGTCCATGTTTTTCTCTCACCTTAACCCCTTGAACCCCAGAGGCCCTTTTTCTGGCCCAGTAACATGATAATTCATAATTTCATTAAGTAGTTTGACTTTTGAGTGAAGGTGTGGTGTAGACCAATCAATATATTCAACGTGCAGCCCCCTAAGTTGAAAATATTATTTGGTCTACCCCCAAATAAAGAATATGGACTCTTCCCATTGCTGCCATTGAACTGATATGGAAGGTACCACTAGGGTTCAAAGTGTTAACATAGGGCCTGTGACCTTGGGCACATGACATATAATAATTTACGACACACCATCTTTCGACTATGTGACTATATTGCTGTAGAGCCTCATCAAAAGATATTCAGTGGTTAAGAAGTTATGGTCCAGACAAACAAAATGTTAACAACAAACGAACGGCCAAATCATTACCAGAAAAGTTTCGCTGACACTTGTCAGGCAGAACTAATAAATGTCTCACTGACTAGTCACTGTGCACAGCATACTGCATTGGCAGTTTTCCGTTGTTTGTAGAAGTGGATTTAGGGTGATGTGGTTGGAAATATGCATAGGCACAGAGCAGGCAACAGTTATCTGTTCCATGATGTTTTGAAAATATGGGTGTTAGGAATAGGGCTGTCGCGACTATCATTTTTTTGTAATCGACTAAACGTGACCAGTAATCGACGGTTAGTCGATTAATAGTCGCTTCCCATGATTTTTTAGCAAATCATTCTTCTGTTCGTAAAACTCTGAAAATGACAATGGCACCAGTGTGTTCAGACGAAGTGGGGTTGTGGGAACAACAAATCGGTCCCGACTGAAGCTACATGTAGTCCAATCTTGGACCCACAGTCCGTAATATAATTTTTGGGGTTGGTACGTCCTGTAGGACGTACCAACCCCAAAAATAATATTACTGACTGCGGGTCCAAGTTTGAACTAGATTGAAGCCGATGAATTAAAATGAATTTACCAAAGAATGTTCCTGCATATGTTTCCTTTCTGCAATAAGTTTCTCGAAATTTTGAACATTGAGATCTATGCATTCCCTCGTCAGTTGTTAAAATTGGATCTTAGTCTGAAGTTCCGAACTTTGAGAAGTGATCTGACGTTCTGACTTTCGTCATAATTTTGTCACTTCCGCGCTTTGGGTTTTCCAATGGGTGCATTCGTGTGTACAAGACTGGAGAAATTCAGAAGAATCTATTCTTCTTGAGTAACTGTGAGTGTTCTTTCTTACACAGTCAGTGACAGTCGTACAGTCTTCCGGATATGAATGTTAACTATGGTTAGATATTTAAAGTTATTCACCTTCATTGATCATTCACCTCACAAAACAATGCAATTTAGCCCCGACGTGTAGTAGACGTGTACCACCTTGAAAATGAACGACGATCGACTAAAAATAAAAAATGTCGACTACTTCAATTGTCGACGGTTAGTCGACTAATCGAATAATCGCGACAGCCCTAGTTAGGAAACCAGAATCAAGATGTCAAGAGGGCTGTCGTGGCAACAATACTAAATGTTGAATATAGACAATTATCAAAAGGACCTTCCAGTACCCGCCCTCAACATATCATCCGGCAATGAAAATGACTAGTGAGTTACCTGATGGAACCCCAAAATTTAAGGATAGACAGTAGAGATGGGCGGTATTGTAATTTTGATTTTGGTATCGGTTTCAGTATTTTAAGAGGATATCAGTTCGGTATTCGGTAACTGACCTGACTGAAATTCGCTGATAGTACCAAAGGGGAATTCACATCAGGAGAAAAAAGAATAAGTTGTTCTTGTATCATTCTACCAGAGTGCCCCACATGCCACAGTCAATGAGCTCAACATTGGCAGTCTTTTGCCAACACAAATCATATCCATGGTAATTATGTGACTCATACTAAATACACCTTAATCTTTAAGGGCCCATTTCAGGTGTACGCAAATACACTCATCTCTTTTGACAACTTGAGCCAGGTGAGCGTTTTAGGCTGACTTAAGCCTCTGGTTTAAATCATACTGACTTTAATAGGTTCAGAAATAATACCCAGTCAGACTTGTTCAAGTCCCACACTTAAAAGTATCAGCAACATTCAAATGACACTCGGAATTTACGCCCTCAGTGAAAATGTGTGAGAAGGGTAGGCAACTCTACTCAGTAATATTAAAAGTCAAAAATGCCTTATCAAACATTTTTTTTATATTTTTAGTTTTGTTTCGCATGTTTCTGTGCTAATTTTATAACCACTGAGCACACACAATATAGATAATCCAAACCTGAACACTTGGGTGAGAAGGTTGCACACTCAGGTTACAAATTATTAAGCTTTTTTTTCCACAGTAAAATCTGAACACTCCAGATGGACATCTTGCCTAGAAAATGCTTTATTACCTCCAAGTAAAGCATAACTGATTAGTCGGTTAGCGATCACGTGTTAATGTATGGTGTTCAAATTTTTGAGTGACTATCTTAAAGAGCTCTCTCATAGTTATGACGTGCCTATACAATGCTGGGATTCGGATTTTGATTTCGATGATTTGTCGAATTTTTTTCAATCACATATTGATTGATGGAGAGGACAAAAAGTAAGAATAATTTAATGGGTGAATTCTTCTTGAACCTGATGATGTTGCATATCCAACTGGGATTGGGAATTCTGGGGCTGAAAATTGAGAAATGTTAAAACATTTATAGTAATTTATATATTTTTTATACTTACCAATGACCCAGACATAGCTGGTGCTAACTCTTAAAAATCTAGGGCCAAACACAAATTTTGCCCCCTAATCCCCAAAATTTGCATCTAAAACCAAAAGAAATCATGTCCTGAAGGACCTCCATACTTTGCCCTTACTGCGCATGTGCAGTGTCAAGGACGTTCCGAAATTGGCGCCAATTATCATTCTTACAAGCAGTGCCTGGTCAGCGCTATGTACTCAGCGGGGAGGTATGAGTTCCCAACTCCTGGGAGGGCCATCCCCGTCTGGGTCATTGGTAAGTATAAAAAATATATAAATTACTATAAATTTTTTAACATTTTTATACTGTACCAATGACCCAGACATAGCTAAATAGTAAAAAGGCTGGAGGGCCTAGGACATAGAGGAAAATCCAATAAGCTCAACTATATAATATAGAGTCAACCCCTCAAGGAGAAAAGGAGTATTAGGCTTTACATGTATCTTTCTTATTTTATGTTAAATTAGAAAGAGACAATACCCTTCATAATTGAGCACAATAACATTAATGTTCTCTATTAACATCCAGTATAACCCTTTATACTAATTATTTTTAAAGTAAGCCAATAAATAAAGCTAGTCCAGAGAATTGAGACTCTTTATATTCTTTAAAAGTGTCTGAGGATTGTATATTAACGCCCGTTTGACACTTGACATATACAAATGCTTCACACCGAGCTAAACTTTAAAAATATGACATGAATGAATTTTAACATTAATATTATACTTTAAAACCATCCCGGAAACGACTCAGAAATACTGACTTCGGAGGAGGCATTCCCTTGCTTTTCACTATAAAGCAGGTGACCTAAGGGAACACCCCCCCCCCCCCCCTCCCCCTTGCCCTGGGTCAAATAGCCCAGAGCGAAGAGGGCAGCTGGATGGAGTCACTGCCGGAACAGAAAGCCTGCATAACTATAGTTGCAACTGTTTAGTGGACTACATTCTGAGCAACAGATAACGGACCTAAACAATGCAGGTCTCCAGAAATGAACTCAATATTTCTGAGATAAAAATTCGTGAATGTGGATGGCTGAGACCAATAAGCAGCCTTCATTAAATCTGTAATAGCAATACTATTAGCGTAAGCCCAAGAAGTAGAAAGAGCTCTTACTTCATGAGCCGAAATCTTAAGCACAGACTGCTGAGAAGAAGATAAATTTTCATAAGCAGTACGGATAGTTAATTGAATCCATCTAGCAATAGAATGGACCGAAATGTCCTTTCTATTAGGCATCAGAGACAGAAAGAAACATTTTCGTCCCTTTCTGATAAACTGAGATCTCTGTTTATAGATACGTAACGCTCTAACAGGACAGAGTAAAGGCCTACGCCCCTCTGAAGATGGAAGAGCCTTAATAACAATAGGTTCCGGATATTTATTAGGAGCCTGATTCTTAGCTAAAAATCCCACATTAGTAGTGAAGGTGATAGTGTTCCCGACACTACGATAGTGAAAATCATCCACCGACAGTGCATGAAGCTCACTGACTCTTCTAGCAGAAGAGAAAGCTAAGAGAAAAGCTGTCTTATAAGACAAGAATTTGAAATCTACTGTCCCAAGAGGTTCAAATGGCTTTTCCTTCAGTTTAAGAAGAACCCAAGCTAAATTCCACTTAGGAATTAACCTAAGAGTTCTGGGTCTATTTATCGAGAAGTTTCTAACTAACTTAGATAAAGAGACATTAGATCCAATTTGTAAACTATCATGATGTGCATAGGTATCAGATAACATAGACCTATAACCCTTAATAGTAACAGGCTGCAGTTTGATTTCGTCAAACAAGTATACTAGAAAGTTTGCAATGTCTGGTATGGAGGGATCAAAAATATCAACAGAATGATCCCTACACCAACGACGAAAAACCTTCCACTTAGCCGCATAGTTTAGTGAAGAGGAGGTCCTCCTACAGTCAGAAATCGCGTCCACTGCTCGTCCTGTAAAGTGCTTGCCATGCAAGAAGGACCGCACAACGGAAAAACGTGAAGGTTGAGACCTTGCGGGTTGTGATGGAGTTGACGTGATTTCCCCTGCGAAAGAAGATCCTCCCGTGGAGGAAGCTTTCGCGGTAGGTCCCACAACAGACACCTGAGTAGATTTATCCACGGTCTCTGTGGAGACAGAGATGCTACCAACAGAATCTTGCATTGAGATTGTTTTATCTTTAGCAATACTTGCTGAATTAATGGCGCTGGAGGATATGCATATCCTATCATTCCGTCCCAAGGGATCGACAGAGCGTCTACTGCAAATGCTCTTGGATCCGGTCACGGAGACACATACGTCTGCAACTGATTGTTGAGATGTGTCGCAAATAAGTCTATCATTGGCCGTTCCCATTGGTAGCAAATCTGATTGAATACTTGTTTGTTGAGAGTCCACTCCGACGGCAACAAGCGACCCTTTCGTGAAAGGGAGTCTGCTAGTACGTTCAGACGACCCGGTATATGACGGACCGAAAGAAGAACTTGATGTTCTAGAGCAAACAGAAGGATTCTTTCCGTTAGATTGAACAACGGAATTGAATGAGTGCCTCCCTGATTCCGTATATACGCCACTACTGTCGTATTGTCGGATAGGATTTGGACATGAGCATTGTGAATAATGTCCATCCAATGACGTAACGCAAGCCAAATTGACATCATTTCCTTGATGTTTATGTGCTTGCCCAGGAATTGCGGATCCCAAAGACCCTGGCATCTCGAATCCGTTGGGATCAATGAAGCACCCCAACCTGTTTGACTGGCATCCGTCATAATGGTAAAACTCGGATCCGGCAACTGCAGTGGCACTCCCTGAGTTAACCACTGAATGTTTGCCCAAGTCTGAATCTCTCGTTTCACTTGATCTGACAAGAGAACGTCTATGTCGAGCGAATGAATTTTCACACTCCAATTCTGAGTCAAGAAAATTTGGAGAGGATGCGTGCGTAACCGCCCCATCGGAATGAGATCTGCAGCGGCTCCGCACAGACCTATCAGTCTCATGAACTCCCTCGCTGTGACTTTGTCTGCGTGCAGACAATAGCGAGCGTAACAACTGACTAATTTCGCTCTGGTTAACGGCAGACGAACGAGATTGTTGTGCGTCTCGAAGCTCATTCCCAGATGTGTGAATGACTTGGACGGCACCAGATCCGACTTCTCCTCGTTTATTATAAAACTGAGACGTCGGAGCAATAGAAGCAGATTCTGCACATCGTTCTGAAACGTTAACTCATTGCCGTACCTCTGAAGAATGTCGTCCAGGTAGGCCGACGTTACCGCAGACGAATAAGCTCGGAAATACATCATTACCGAGTTCATTACCCGAGTGAAAGCCCAGGGTGCTAGATTCAATCCGAAGCACATCGCCCGGAATTGATATACCACCCCTAGGACTGCGAAGCGTAGATACTTTCTGAATGTTGGATGTACCATGACGTGAAAGTACGCATCTTTGAGATCTATGCTTGTTGCATAATCGTTCACCCGAATACTCGCTCTGACCAATCGAATCGTCTCCATATAAAACTTCGGAGCGACGATCAGCTTGTCTATCCAGCTCAAATCTATGACTGGACGGAACGAGCCGTCTGGTTTCGGAACCAGAAACAGATGGCTGTAGAATCCCGGTGTCTCCTGGTTTTCTACAACCTCTACCGCGTTCTTCATTAAAAGAGACTGCACCTCTGATAACAGAGCGTCTCTTTTCTGCGGATTTGACGGAAGTTGAGTCCATTTTGGACTTCGAGTTAATGGAGGCTTTCGTTTGAAGGATATCTTTAGACCTTCCGAAATCACCCCTCTCACCCAAGGGTCGTCCGTAATCGACGCCCACTCTTGTGAAAAACTCGACAACCTTCCGCCAACCGGCACGCGATAGAGGTTGAAGCCATCACCTCCTGGACCTGCGAGGCCTGCGGTAGGAGAAACCACGTTCTCCGCGACCCGCACCTCGTCCCGTCGACCTCGGGGCGTCTGACCGGTTGTCCCGGCCCGAAGGACGTCCCGCACGTGAGTCGCTGCCTTGACGGTCTCTTGAATAAGACCAAGAGGACGCACCGGAACCTCTATAGGAACCTTTCTTGGGCGCATTAGACCCAGAAGTGCCTGTCTTACTCTCATCTTTCGTGTCCGACTTCTTAGAAGCAGATTTGAACAGCAGAGAATCCGAAGCTTTCTTAGTAATTTTATCGTAAATTGCAGAAAGCTTGCCGTCGAAGAGAAGTTCTCCGGAGACCGAAGCGACTTTGAGAGAGTTCTTCACCTTACTATCCACGAGTGTGGATGTAGCTAGGGCTGCGTCACGTCTAACCAACTCCAGGTTTGCCACTGAAAGGGCGGAGTTACACGTGGAATAAGCTACTGCCCTTGAAAGAAGTCTTTAAGAGGATTGTATATCCTGGAATTCTTTCCCTTGAAGACGCAGTGATAACGCCTTAGTAAGGTGGTCTGCGTAAGATAAAGCATCTAAACTGGCTCTGTTAGACGAAATAGTCATCTCCAACACCGCGGTTGGAATAGACGCAGACGACGGTAATGATAATTCTAAGTCTTCCGCCTCGTCGTCCATACGCAGAGGAACTCTCGGGATACCCTGTCCTGCCGTATCGAATTTATTCCTTGCATTAATGAAAGGCAGGTTGAGAGTATTGGTGGACAAGAAACCCGCTTTACCTGTTTTGGAAGCAAGTTTAAATATAGCGTCGTTCAATAATTCAGATGTTCTTGCGACATTATTGGACTGAGACGGAAACTCGGGAGCGATGTCCCTGAACCGCTCAAAGAAATCAGAGTCCAATGACGCTATAATTCTCTTGTCCGGAACCGCAGCAGTCTGGCCCGACGGAACAACTTGAGGAAGAAAGTGCCGGATGAAGTCCATGGCAGCTTTATGTTGTTCCGAAAGGGATAGCTCCAAGTCATCCATATCCCTTTCACCATCCGGTCGGACCTCATGATGCTCCCGGTCGTCCGCACCCGATGCTTCGGCGGAGCGTACCGACCCAGCGCCGTCGGATAATTCCCGATCCGACACCGTTTCTGTCGGTTGCTGGGATGCTGCGATAAGTTGTGCTATTTGAACAAGCACGTCCGACATCGAGGCCTGCGGAGGCGCAGTCTTTCGCTGCTTCGCCGAGGGCAGCTCCACATCTGTTGACTCCCGCATACTCTTCCTATGCGAACGTCCGAAGTCCACCTGCCTCATGTCCCTGGCTACCGGATGGCGTGACCTGGTCGCCGAAGAATCCCTGATCGGAGAAGCTGGTAAAATATCGGCGGTCACGTAGCCAAGGTGCGGTCGTGTGCGCTGGTGAGAGGAAGAAGCCTGAGCAGTCTCAGCGGACTGCCTATACAACGGAGCGACCCGAGCGACGGACGTGTGCTCCGCTTGCGACACATTTTGTACCACAACATCTGGTCCCAGATGTTGTTGTACGAGAGAGGGGCCTCTCTCGCTTGCGGCCCGGCTGGACCTGGACGAGCTAGGAACCGGACTCGAAGGCTTCCTCCGATCTCTCCTACTATCCGCCGTCACTGGGTGTGCACGTTGAATGTTTATAGTGCTCGCATCACCCAACATTTCCTGCTGGACCGCATCGGACGAACCCGGCTGCCGAATCATTCAGTGAATGGACGCTACACCGGGCGAGCTAGGGGACGACATTTGTCTTATCTCCATGAGCACTTTTGCCGCTAGCTCTGTATTCATTTGTGACGACGGAAGCGCACTTGCGGAAGATAACCTGGAAACATCACCCTGTTCTTGTTCCTCTGAAATAGAAACTGATAGAGTAGAGTGACCCTGCGGAGAAAGAGCCGGCATAGCCCTTTCTCCACTAACAACATATCGTGACACACGTTTCCAATGTTTGTCATCCCAATATTGACATATAGAACAGGGATTAGTGCGAGTACACTGACTACAATTAATACAATGATCATGAAAGTCAGAGGAAGATTTCTTCCTATTACAATTTGAACAATATCCTTTCATTGTGAAAAGTCAACAACAAGTCCTAGTACTCGCACAAACCCCTAAACACAAAGATACATAATAACATGATCCATTAATATTGAAAAACAATTGAAAATCAAAATAATTTTTGAAAAATATTTTTTCAGTGAAGCCCAAGTTTCTGAAAAGTAACGTTGAGCCCCAATGGATCCCAAGGCTAAGTGTGGTCAAAAATTTTAAAATTATATTAAATAATTAACGCAACACTTATGGATAGTAATAATGTATCTTATAGTGAGATAAACTACTCCAAAGGCAAACAGCCCCCCTCAAAAGAGACTGTTGCCAATGTAAACAAACAGTGTAAAAACACCAGAAAACATGACTCCAGGCACTGACAATACTGGCCCGAAATCAGTCATCAAAATTACACTCTATCTGATGCAAGACAGAGACTCCCAGGGGAGAATCTGCAGAACATCAGATGGAAGATGCAGAACACAACGTTTATACACCCATGGGTGAAAACGTAACTATGGGGAAAATAACAGAATTCATTCTGTAACCAAGCTAATTCTCCCAAGAGAATTTTGAAATGATCTTTCTCAAAAATATGCCAAAAGCATGGGAGAATAGCAAGGGGGGACTTAGAAGACCAGGGGAGAGGAAACACTGAATAAGCAGTGCAACTTTATAGAAAGAATGACAACAACAGGCCCATGCCTCGAAAACAGGCAACTTAACATAATTTCATAAAAAATTTTAAGTACAGCCCTGATTATCTTTTGTCACTCCTTTTTCCTCTCCTCCTTCTATATCCTCCTTAGAATCACCATTTCTCCAATAATTACGTGTCTGGCATCCTTTAAACTGAGATTTACAAGCACAAAGATCAGTGAGATGTTGACTGATGAAGGGCCAAACAGAGAATGATAATTGGCACCAATTTCGGAACGTCCTTGACACTGCGCATGCGCAGTAAGGGCAAAGTATGGAGGTCCTTCAGGACATGATTTCTTTTGGTTTTAGATGCAAATTTTGGGGATTGGGGGGCAAAATTTGTGTTTGGCCCTAGATTTTTAAGAGTTAGCACCAGCTATGTCTGGGTCATTGGTACAGTATAAAAATATAAGTACCATTTTGCACTGGAAAGGGGCCGAATATCAGGCCTAGAATCTTTGGAAAAACACACTGAAGTCATGAGAGGGTTAAATTAAAGATATTCATACAGGAATTAGATCAATTTTTTTACAAGTAACCAGAAAAAAAACATATACAGCATTCAAAGGGTTTGTTCATGGCATCAATAAAATCTTTGGAACCCACAATGCAGTCTTGAGATGGTTAAATTAAAGACATGCATACAGGAATCATATAAATATTTCCAGAATTGAAAGGGTTCCACATGAAATGAAATCTTTGGAAAACACACTGAAGCCAGACATTTTCTAAACAATTTCTGATTAAAATGACAGATTACAATGTGCCTGGCAGCAAATTGTTACTTTAAGAACAACATGTTATTCAAGCTGTCAATCAAGGTTCTCGGTGAATGAAAATTTTTATCCAGGATAAACTACTGCAAAAATTCTGACACATCAATTTTTCAATACCCAATACCAAGCACCCTGATAGAACCGGTGGCATTTTTTTAAAAATAATCTCTTCTAGTGGTCCTAAGGATGCTTCATACCAAATAACAGTTCTCTGTTCCTTGTGGTTTGGGATATAAGAGCTTTTGATTTTTTTTTCTGTTTTTAGCCCCTGGGGTTGCCACAGGCTGTAAACATTTTTTTTTTTTTTTTTTTTTTTTTTTTTGGGGGGGGGGGGGGGGGGGGGAGTGGGGGGTGGGGGGGGGGGGAGGCATCAATCATTTTCTTAGGACACACTTATAAATGACAAATTTGGTTGAAATTGGCCCACCGGTTCTTGAAATAGAAATTTTGGGCTGAGCCCAAAATGGATATGCCCCCACAGAGAGCCCAGATATTGACCTATCAACTTCCCTTGAACAAACTTTAATCTTCTACACCAAAGGATGTTTCATACCAAATATCAAGGTATTCCCTTTGGTGGTTCATGAGAAGATTTTTAACGGTTTTTAAGTTTTTGGGGCATAAACCAGAGCCTGAATATGGCAGCTGCTTCATTTAAACAAAATAGAAAGAGTGTACTCCATAGATGGTCTGTGCAATATATGTTTGAATTTGGCCCAGTGGTTGTGAAGAAGATGTCAAGTTTGCAAAAAGTTAACAGACGACGGCCAACGGATGGTGGACAAAAGTGATGGCAATAGCTTCCACTGACTGGCAGTCAGGTGAGCTAAAAAACCAAAAAACAAATAACAAATATATTCTTTAATTCACAACATTTGGGGCAATGATGAAATATAATTTTGTATGCCCGGTCACTGAGCATAAGCTACTTCCGGCTTCAGATTTAGTCGATTTTTGGATGGAAACTTGGCAGTAATATGTGAATTCTGAAACGACAACACTGTCTATGATTACTGTTTGCTAAATTATTGAAAGAGGCAACCAATACTACACTGAATGAAGACATTTAGGCCTGTAACAAAGAGGACAGATTAGTGGTGACATTGTGTGATGCATACTGAATGTGTTGGGATGTGTGTGTGTGGGTGGTGGGGAGGGGGGGGGGTTGTTGGCTCTGACCAGGATATTGCAGAGAATTTGTAAGCCATGGGCTAACTGGGTTGCCAAAATGAGTGTGACTTTGTTATGTTACAGCATGATAATTCATACCTTTGAATAATGTTTGAACTTACCTTCTCCTGATATAAGACTAGCAGAGTCTTCAAAGTTTGTGTCCCAGTCAGTGTGACTTTGTTATGTTTTAGTATGTTTTGTTTTATTTGGTTGATTAAAACATTTAAATAAAACCATTGACTTATTTTAGTACTTTTGAAGGTGGAATCATCATGAATGAAAACTGCTAAACAATTTCACCCACTTGCTAATCAATTTTAAGGGTTACGAAACAAACTGTAAAACAAAAATTTTAAAACAAATCCTACACTGTTTTTATGCAGTGGCCAAGAATATTAAACCATCTTCAACTGAAGTATGAGGTATAATTACTACAAAATGTTCACATTGAACAGTTCCATTTTTCGTTCAAGAAATCACATGTGCCAACATACCAGTTGCTCTGGACTGTGTGGAGCTGACCCCTGTTGAACTTCTTCATCAAAATAACAAACAAAATGGCAGCATTTGGGAATTGTAGATACCAGGGATTGGAATTAGTGTTACTGTTCATACTTGTCAAGAATGACAAAAAGATTTCTCTGAGCCTGTACTAGAAGGATTTCAAAATACAACCATTCAGTTATTTTAGGACAGTTCATTGTCAAAACTTCATCTCTTACTAATGCCATAGCAGATTTTCAGGCATTGCTATCAACCACACGACAACAGTTCCAAAGCAAATTTCAGTTCTCTAATAAAAAATAACAGTTCTCTATTCCATGTGGTTTGGATAATACGGGTTTTTGAAAATATTTCTATTCTTAGTTCCTCAGGTTTCCACAGGACACATGAATTTTTTTCCCGAATCCAGTACTTATGACTCAATAAAACCATATACCAAATTTGGTTCAAACAAACCATCAGTTTAGAAAACAGAAATTTAGGGTGGGGCCAAAAATCTTGCCCATCTCATTTACAAAGGAAAAAATTGCTCCACAAACTTCGTTGGAACAAACTTGATTCTACACCTCAAAAGGAAGCTTCATCCCAAATATCAAGTCTATTTTACCCACAGGTTCATGAGAAAAAGATTTTTTTAAAAATTTTGGAGCATTTTCCCCATCTCCCTCAATATGGGCTATGGCAACTTTATTTGAACACACTTGAACTGACATATGGTAGGGAAGCATGCATATAAACTTTTGTTTAATTTGTCTCAGTGGTTTATGAGAAGTCGATAATGTAAAGTTCACCCCAGACAGACAACAGACGATGAAAGAGATTACTTATGCTCCCCTGAACTTCAGACAGATGAGCTAAAAATGCCAGCCCACATACAATTCTACAAAAATGGCCTGGGAAACATAAGATCTACTTTGTGGGGCCTAACATAAATTTGCATACGTTAGATTCAGCCGATACATAAATTCCATACCTAATGTTCTTTCTTTTTTTTCATCCATCTGTTCTGCCATAAGTAGAGCCTCTGTGGTTGCTATGTCCACATTACATGGAATTACTGCCAATATTATAGTTTCCTGTCGCTTTATATACATGCTGATCAATCTCTTGATCTGTGTAAAAAAACATATTTAAAGAGAACAGAAGAAATTAAATGAATATTCAGGACCAGTTTATGATTGATAAAAATTCCACTAAATTTCCAAATTACTTTTTGTTATTCATTCCACCAATCTCCTGATTAAATGCTCAACTCCACCCATAACTCTCTAGTTACAAAGAAATGAAGATTAGACACGTAATGTTGTCTTTCAATTAATTAAAAGTATCTTCTTTCTGAAACTAAAACATAGCTTTTAACCCCTAGCTCAGTGGAAATGGTTCAGCAAGCTCATTCCAAACAAGGCAGGGCTTCTTTTGTGTTCTTTGAAAAGGGTACAGGTACTATGTAATTGACAAATTAGTGCCATGAAGGGTTCAATCGGGAATTTGTAGTAAAGTAGACGAAATACACAAAGAATAAGTAATATGACACTGAAATTTATTTGATAACTCAATATTCTGTGGTGTTTGCAGTTGCGTCTTGGCCAGTCTTGGCTGCCTATCTTAGAGGAGTACTGTGGATCATTTGGTAAGGCTGGAAACATTTGTACAAAATGCCTTTGCCAGGAAGAACATGTGGTCGTCATCTTCTTTGATCTGGAGAAAGCATATGATACAATGCGGAAGTATGGGGTTTTAAAATATCTTTTAAACATAGGGTTGAAAGAGCATCTGCCTCTTATCAAAACTTTTTTAAAGGACTGTCAATTTCAAGTTCATGTTGGGTCCACATTATCAGATCCACATGAGCAAGCACTGCACATATCTTGGGGAAGAATTCTATCTATTCGGCTTAATAAAATTAAAAATCTGTTTCTCAGGCCCTCCTGCATGGTCCTTTTGGCTGCCGCATGCTCTCTTTTTATGACCAATGCAAACTTAAAAAAATAAAAATTGAATGGTTTATGTCTGATATTTTACACAAGTTAATAAAATTGATAAATTTGTCCCTTGAGTGCAACAAGGCTTTGCAATGCTTTCTTGAAGGCGAAAACCAATTGTGTATATTTCAGTAAACTCAGGAAACATTAACTTGATCCAGAGTTGAAAATAGGTGGGAGTATAGTGAAGCCCACTTAACTGGATATCTCTTCACTGAATAACCCTGTTTATTGAATATAATTTCCCAACACAGAACCATTTACCATACTACCAGTACAAATTTGACCTGTTAATTGAATATAGGTTATAGAGTAAACTCCTGTTAATTGAATAAAAATCCCGCTCAGGATCACAGATCCAATGTCGAGTTGTGACCTTGACCTTTGACCTGGCAAGTCCAATGTCAATAGGGTTCTTCCTCGCACCAAGGCCAACACACCTATGAAGTTTCATGACTCTAGGTTGAACCACTATCAAGTTCTCATCCGGAAACCAATTGTTGCGATATACTATGTTCAAGGTCACTGTGACCTTGACCTTTGACCTGGTGAGTCCAACATCAATAGGGTTCTTCCTCGCACCAAGGCCAACACGCCTGTAAAGTTTCATGGCTCTAGGTTGAACCACTATCAAGTTATCATCCGGAAACCAATTGTTGCGATATACTATGTTCAAGGTCACTGTGACCTTGACCTTTGACCTGGTGAGTCCAAGATCAATAGGGTTCTTCCTCGCACCAAGGCCAACATACCTATGAAGTTTCATGACTCTAGGTTGAACCACTATCAAGTTATCATCCGGAAACCAATTGTTGCGATATACTATGTTCAAGGTCACTGTGACCTTGACCTTTGACCTGGTGAGTCCAAGATCAATAAGGTTCTTCCTCGCACCAAGGCCAACACACCTATAAAGTTTCATGACTCTAGGTTGAACCACTATCAAGTTATCATCCGGAAACCAATTGTTGCGATATACTATGTTCAAGGTCACTGTGACCTTGACCTTTGACCTGGTGAGTCCAAGATCAATAGGGTTCTTCCTCGCACCAAGGCCAACACACCTATGAAGTTTCATGACTCTAGGTTGAACCACTATCAAGTTATCATCCGGAAACCAATTGTTGCGATATACTATGTTAAAGGTCACTGTGACCTTGACCTTTGACGTAGCGAGTCCAAAATCAATAGGGTTCTTCCCCTCACCAAGGCCAATCTACCTATGAAGTTTCATGAATGTGAGTTGAACCATTATCAAGTTATCATCCGGAAACCAATTGTTTAAGATTTACTATGTTCAAGGTCACTGTGACCTTGACCTTCGACGTAGCATGTCCAAAATCAATAGGGTTCTTCCTCCCACCAAGACCAACCTACGTATGAAGTTTAATGAATGTGAGTTGAACCACTATCAAGTTATCATCCGGAAACCAATTGTTTACGCCCGCCCACCCGCCCGCCCGCCATTCACCAAACTATAAGTCGAGTTTGACTTCGTCACAACTCGACTAAAAAAGCTTGTAACCTGAAAAGAAATTACCCTGACTCACCCTAGCTTTCCTTTGTTTATAGACATATTTGGACCCGGTACATCTAATACAGGCATTTAGTCTATTATATCTTGTTTGACAGAGCTCCTGGAGCTCTGTCAAACAAGATATAACAGAATAAATGCAAAGTTTATCTCTAGAAAACAGGAAAGTTACACAATCCCTGTTAAATTAATACTCCTAAATTCCAAAGGTAAAGTGGTTATTCAATTAACAGGGTTTCACTGTACTACAAAAGTTGCTAAGGAAGTAAAATTCTTCAATTTATTGTTTAACAATAAACTGAATTTCACTTCTCATATACAACAACTAGGAGTGAGGTGTAAAAAGACCCTTAACCTCTTGGAGATGGCTTACTAAACACTCGGCTATATAAAACTTCCCAGAAAACTGTTTTTTATCATTAACAAGTATTCATATATTGCGTGGAATTGAAATATATATGGCCTCTCAAGGAAAAAATCTAAAAATCTATCCGACACAAGAAAGGTAGGTTAATTGGTAGAGTGCTGGAAGCCCATATTTGGGATTTATTTTGAACTGCAGGTACCTAAAGTTGAAGACTTCATATTTTGTGGATTTCCTTCTTATAATCTTAGTTTTGAAAGTAAAATTACTTCATCTCCATTGATTTGTATTGCTACAATTTATGGGAGAGTGCCTATAGGCCATATATTGTAACAAGACAAAAATGTGTGAATAAATCTCAAGGCAGAGAAAAAATTTGGCACTCTACCAGTTAAGTTACTCAGACTTTACCATTCAAGATGCAACAACTGGCTAACAAGTCATCCGTTCACGTAGGTTTAAATTTGCGTAACCACGACATGAACGAAACGAACATTCTCTCAAATTTTGTGCACTGTAGCAGTTGTGTTCTAATTAGATTGGGTGCTTTTAGAACATCACGACAGATTCAATTCTCGCTGAAGCAGAGAAGCTTTCTCCTGAGAAGTGCAGAATTAAACCATCAAAATATAACTAGTGGCTAATCCATCAAACCCCATGTATAGCTGTCACCGATCCCCAAAATGTTGAATTTTTTAACAAAAACCAGAAACATATTCCTCGTTTGGGAATTAGAATTCTCATTCAATTGACCAAGTTTGTATGGGGATCCCCAAAGAAAATTTATGCAAAGTTTTGTTGGATTTGGTCCAGTTGTTCTGAAGTAGAAGGCTGGGATGCAAAAACTATCGGAGGATTGAGGGATGAGCCACACATGTCAAGTGATGGCAATAGGTTATGATGACTTTTAGACAGATATTTTTTCTCTCGTTATAGAAATAGAAATCAATGCAAAAATACTTATCAATGGGTCCAAGTAAGATGACTTTTTCTAGTACTGAGATGATATCACACAAATAATTGTCCAGATTTCCAGTAATGGAAAATAGGGAGTGAGCCCAAATAGTAACCTAGGAACTTAACTTGAACTCCCCCTCCCCTAGGATTCTAACCACTTGATCTGAAAAAGCAGATGCTCAAAGATTATTCCTTATATTGGATTAAATTAAACTTCAAGCTCCAATAGAGGGCACAAATATGTAACTCAGGGACTTGATTCTAACAAACTTGAATTTGACTCCTCTTAGGATGGTGTATCATATATCAAAAGATTCTAACTTGGGCTCTGGAGAATAGGATTTTTAATGAAAATGTCAATGACACTGTAGCTTAACTTGTGTGTTGTGTTTGATTAAAAGGATACTGTTCAATGTTTATGAAAGGATTATGAAATAAGACAAGAATTGTGATAATTAGGAATATGTTCATTTCTGTTCCCTGTATGCTATGTTTTTGATAAAAATAATATGAGGTGTACACTGTATTAAAGAGCTGAGGGGTGGGTTAATATGATCTCACAGATTTTGGGGATTCGGTCACCTGTAGCAATCACAGCTGACCAATCACGACCAAAAGGGGATGTCATCATCTAGGCATTATATGCAGTCCACCTAACAAGTTACAATGAAATCCTTCCATAAATACGACCTACAGGCTATGCTAGACTATGCTAAAGGTTTTTGGGCTCGGGCAGCCATCTAGGCTGAATGATCGCGACCAAAAGGGGACGTTCTCATCTAGACATTATTTGGAGTCATCCTACCAAGCTACAATGAAATCCCTTCATAATTATGACCTGTAGACTGTTCTAAAGGTTTTTGGGCTTCGGGGCCCTGCAGCTGTCACAGTTGCCCAATCATGTCCAAAAGAGGACGTTCTCATCTAGACATTATATGAAGTCAAACCTACCAAGTTACAATGAAATCCCTTCATAAATATGACCTGTAGACTGTGCTAAAGGTATTCAGGCTTCGGGCTCAGGCAGCCATAATGATTGAATGATCGCAACCAAAAGGGACATTCTCATTTGGGCATAATCTGGAGTGATCCTACAAAGTTACAATGAAATCCCTTCATAAATATGACCTGTAGACTGTGCTCAAGATTTTCGGGCTTCGGGCACCTGTAGCCATCACAGTTGACCAATCACGACCAAAAGGGGATGTCATAATCTAGGCATTATATGGAGTCAACCTAACAAGTTACAATGAAATCCTCCCATAAATACAACCAAAAGACTATGCTAAAGGTCTTTGGGCTCGAGCAGCCATAAAGGCTGAATGATCGCAACCAAAAGGGGATGTTCTCATCTAGACATTATTTGGAGTCATCCTACCAAGCTACAATGAAATCCCTTAATAATTATGACCTGTAGATTGTTCTAAAGGTTTTCAGGCTTCAGGCCCCTGTAGCCATCACAGTTGCCCAATCGTGTCCAAATGGGGATGTTCTCATCTAGACATTATATGAAGTCAACCTACCAAGTTACAATGAAATCCCTTCATAAATATGACCTGTACTGTAAACTGTGTTAAAGGTTTTCGGGCTTCGGGCAGCCATCATGATTGAATGATCGCAACCAAAGGGGACAATCTCATCTGGGCATCATCTGGAGTGATCCTACGAAGTTACACTGAAATCCCTTTATAAATATGACCTGTAGACTGTGCTCAAGATTTTTGGGCTTCGGGCACCTGTAGCCATAACAGTTGACCAATCACGACCAAAAGGGGGTGTCATCATCTAAGCATTATATAGAGTCAACCTAAGAGGTTACAATGAAATCCTTCCTTAAATATGACCTTTTGCCTATGCTAAAGGTTTTTGGGCTCGGGCGCCCATCAAGGCTGAATGATCGTGATCAAAATAGGACATTCTCATCTAGACATTATTTGGAGTCATCCTACCAAGTTACAATGAAATCCCTTCATACATATGACCTGTAGACTGTGCTAAAGGTTTTCGGGCCCCTGCAGCCATCACAGTTGCCCAATCAGGACCAAAAGGGGACTTTCCCAACTAGACATTATATGAAGTCAAACCACCAAGTTACAATGAAATTCCTCAATAAATATGACCTGTAGACTATGCTAAAGGTTTTTGGGTTTTGGGCTTGGGCAGTCGTCATGGTTGGCAGATCACGCCCAAATGGGGAAATTCTCATCTAGACATCATAAGGAGTCATCCTACCAAGTTACAATGAAATCCCTCCATATTAAACATGACCTGCAGATTGTGCTAAAAGTGTTTGGGTTTCAGGCTTGGGCAGCCATCACGGTTGACAGATCATGCCCAAAAGGGGATGTTCTCATCTAGGCATTATACAGAGGCATCCTACCAAGTTCCAATGAAATCCCTTCATAAATACGACCTGTAGACTGTGCTAATGGTTTTGGGGTTTAAGGCTCGGGCAGCCATACTGGTTGCCCGATTGCGACCAAAAGGGGACGTTCTCATCTAGACATGACCCCAAACCTGCATATAAAATTTTGTGATGATCAGACAAGAACTGTGGGGTGTAGCCCATGCTAAAGGAAAATGTGAACAGACCCACAGACCCACAGACTAACAGACTTCCGCACGCGTGATGGCAATAGCTTATCTTGACTATGTCAAGTTAAGCTAAAAATGAGGCCCAAATATAAACCAAGAAACGAGATTTGAGCAAATCTGAATCTGTATATTAGGTATCAAAAGATTCTGAATGGAGTTATGGAGAAAAAAATGTTTGAAGAAAATTCCCGATATTGCACTGCGTTAAATTTTAGGCTCCCATATTGAGCCCAAACATCAACTCTGGAACATGATTTGAACAACTTGAATCTGACCTCAAGAAGGATGCTCTATACTAAAATCAAAACATTTTAAAGAAGACTTTTTTAAGTTTCTTCCTTATACTGTGCTGAGATAAAATTTGTGCTGAACTCATTAAGGATACTATGTACTAAATATCAAAGTATTTTGAAGAGTATTTTCAAAGATTCTTCCTTATACTGCACGAAGTTAAAAATGTGTGCTCCCATTGGCAGTCCAAACAATAATGAGAGGACTTGATTAGAACAAGTTTAAATCTGACCTCCCTGAGGATGCTGTATACCAACAATCAAAAGATTCTGACTGTTGGATCTGAAAAAAGATTTTTGCAGATTATTCAGAAAATTAATTTACTTTGAAATTCACAAGTCTGATATTTCATAAACATCAATTAAATATACACAAATTATGCATCAAAATGGAGGTTATGATGTATAGAACACAACAAATATATGCATTCAACTCCAAGTGCTGACAGCAGGCACCAATGATTCCTGGAAGTCTGTTACCATATTCATACGAGAACTGATAAAATATTTCAGAACAACTGAACTGAACTGAATTTATTTAACAATATACATTTACATGTAAATAAATATACAATAATTTCATAGCAATTAAGTTTCAACTTTCTCACATGCATCTTGTTGGGGTACAATGCAGCCAGACTTGCTGTCTTCCTATTAACAACTTGTGGCCAAATGTGCTTCAGGTATCCAAGAACAACTTAAGGTAATCAAAACTCTTCAAAATGCAGTGACAGGGATAAATTCCATAACTCTGGGCTTTGTTTTAGTTTCCCTTTGTTTACATTTCAGACAATGTCATCTGGGCCAAAAAAAGCATCGATATACAATGCCATCTAAAATCAAATAATGAGAAATGTCACCTTCAAACTACACACTATTATTATATAGAGACAGCACAGTTGCTATAATTCTTGCAAGATATATGACACCTTCTCGGATTTCTTTTTCGATGAAAATCCATGGTATTGCATGATATACGCATGTCCACTGATCATTGAACCCTTCTTCAATGAAAGTGTCAATGACACTGCAACTCAACTTGTCCAAGAAGGGACAAAAATAGAAAGATCCAGTAATGCCATGTCACTCACTCAAGTTTCTACAGAAAAAACATCACACCAAAGCAACAAATGAAATCTGATACAAATCGGGTGAGGGATGGGTGTACTAATGGAATTGTTGACAATTTATATGTCCAATCTAAGGTGGTTGGTGGCGGCTATCTTTTTCAACAGGATGTAGAAAAAATTGACAACTCCCATCTAGACATTATACCAAAGTTACATATCAAATTTGAAAAAGATCGAGTGAGAAGAGCGACGTATAGGGTGTGCTAATGGAATTGTTGACAATTTATATGCCAAATCCAAGATGGCCACTGCCGGCCATGTTTTTCAACAAAATTCAGAAAAATCTGAAAGTGTGGCCAGCAGTGGCCATCTTGGATTTGGCATATAAATTGTCAACCATCTAGACATTATACCAAAACTACATATGAAATTTAAAAAGATTGGGTGAGAGATGCAGCCTGTATGGTGTGCTAATAGAATTGTTGATAATTTATATGCCAAATCTCAGATAGCCACTGGCGGCCATGTTTTTCAACGAAATTTGGAAAAATTTGCTAGCTACCATCTAGACACTGCCCCAAAGCCAAATATGAAACTTGGAACTGATCAGGTGAGAGCCGTGGTCTGTAGGGTGTGCTAAAGAAATTGTTGGACAATTTATATCCAATTCCAAGATGGCTACTGGGGCATGTTTTTCAACAAAATTTGAAAAAAATCAATAGCACCCATCTAGACATTGCCCCAAAGCCACATATGACATTTGGAACTGATCAGGTGAGATCTGTGGCCTGTAGGGTGTGCTACAGGAATTGTGGATGGACGCACAGATGGATGGATGCACAGATGGATGGACAGATGACGGGTCACAACCCATCCCAATAGCTCATACATGATATTGTCAAGTTGAGCTAAAAATCAGATCAGCTAATGAACAAATGTTTACCTGAACACCAATGTCTACAGGCTGTCCACCAACTGCCACTCTAGCTATGCCAGGCAAGTCAATCAATGTCAGGTCTGGAACATTGGCAGATTGTATGTCCAGTGTAATTAGTCCTTCACTAATTCCTTTACTACCATCTGTCATTTCTTCTTGAGCTAACAGAAGTTAAAATATTGTTTCAATTGATAAGCAGCAATCTGGGTATATCAAAAGCATATTTTCATCCATCCCAAAATTCCCAAATACTTCAATACCAAAGAAACTTTCTATTCCAGTACCTTTATTTGTTTATGGATGAGCACATCCTTTTCCCACTAACATTCATTAAAGCAGTGACCAAAGGTATTTGGTTTCCCATATTTGGCATCCACCCCATCTCTCTCCTGTACTTCAGTAACCCTCAGAGGTATCTCAATAAAATATTGCAGACATGCAAAGCTGATGTCACATTCCAACCATAAAACAGTTTAGGTCAAATTTTCACAGGGTTTCACATTTATCGTACTTTCTGAGTATTCTGATAAAATTCTCATCAAACTTGAACTCTGCTCATTTCATAAGATAAATAGAGGATAGCTAGTGTTTTTGAGTGGACACCGAAAATTATCTCATGAGTGACCAAGACAAACATTATAAGTTATTCTGTTTGTTGACAGGGGACATGGGATCACGTTCCCTGCATGAAATTTGTATTCAACCGAGACGTTAGCCGAGATTGAATATATGTTTCACGCAGGGAATGTGAGCCCATGTCCCCTGTCAACAAAGAGAATAATGTATATGTCCCGTTCTTACACAAGTAAAACTGAATTGGAATTTAGAAAGCAGACATTGTTTCAGTAAGGTGTTAACTTTTATCATAACAGACTGGAGTGATTTCCCATTATTCAATGTTTACATACGCAATCAACAGGGCGAGATGCTCCCGATTCGTTTCAGTTTATGTTACAGTAAATTAATGAAAAGAAACCTTTTAATCTAATCGGTTTCATAAATAATTACCCATGTTTACATAACTAATTTTTTTGTACATAGTAACGATACTTTTGTGTGTATTTTACTTCAGTTAAATGTATTTGTCTCAGTTGATTTTAAGTGAAACAAGTGTTTGACCACCGAGGTGGTATTAGTCCCCTACGGCACTTTTTTTGTAAAAGAAGTCACTAGAGTATATAAGCATCTTGGATTTTGAAAAAAAAATATTAAGCGTGCATAATCCCCTCACAACCCTTTATCCATGAACCATATATGAAAGGCATAGTTTGAACCATGTTGGAGGGAGGGGTGGCAACGTAAAATAGAGAAAAAAGCTTAAAAAACACAACAAAAATGGCCGCCATTCTGCCATCTTGGATTGCGAAAAATAAATATTGAATGTGCATCATCCCCTCAGAACCATTTATCCATGTACCAAATATGAAAGGTGTAGCTTGAAGCATGTTGGAGGGAGAGGTGGTAACAGACAGACAGACAGACAGACAGACAGACAGACAGACAGACAGACAGACAGACAGACAGACAGACAGACAGACAGACAGACAGACAGACAGACAGACAGACAGACAGACAGACAGACAGACAGACAGACAGACAGACAGACAGACAGACAGACAGACAGACAGACAGACAGACAGACAGAGACAGACAGACAGACAGACAGACAGACAGACAGACAGACAGACAGACAGACAGACAGACAGAGTGTGTATAATCCCCTCACAGCCACTTTATCCATGTACCATATATGAAAAGTGTAGCTTGAACCATGTTGGAGGAAGCAGTGGTAACATAAAATATAGAAAAAAGTTTAAAAAACACAACAGAAATGGTTGCCATGGTGCCATCTTGAATTTTGAACGTACAACATCCCATTACAACCCTCTATCCATGTGCCAGATATAAAAAGTGTAGCTTGAACCATGTTGGAGTGAGGGGTGATAACACAAGATAGAGAAAAAAGCTTAAAAAAACACAACAAAAATGGCCGCCATTCTGCCATCTTGGATTTTTAAAAACAAAAATTTTGAGCGTGCATCATCCCCTCAGAACCATTTATCCATGTACCAAATATGAAAGATGTAGCTTACAGAATGTTGGAGGGAGAGGTGGTAACATAAAAAACAGACAGACGGACAGACAGATGGACAGACGGACGGACAGACAGACGAAAAGCAATTCTATAGTCTCCTACGGGAACATTGCGATGAACCATTGCTCATGGCAACGAGATGCTTTCCTTGACAGTAGACATAAGAATCACTGACTGTAGACATATGCGCGTGCCTGGTGACATAAAATAAAATCATCGAGGCATTGACCAATCACTGCAAGGTATTGCGGTTAGTATCGAGACATTTATTTTTGTCCACTTGTCTCAGTCACAAGTGAGATAATCTTCGGTATGCACTCAAAAACACTAGATTTACTTTTCATTCTATGATTTTTATAAGAATCTGATAATTCCACTCATTTCAACCTTGAACTGATGTATGAAAGTAAACAGAGCATTGAATCATTGAAATGCAGAAATGATTTGATTGATATTTGGAACAGATAGTGTCTTGCAATCTGATTCAGCTGGAGGGTTTCTAGTCCAAACATGGCCTGAAAGTTCATAACATAAGTTTTTGGTTTGGTACGTCCTTTATAAGGATGTACCAAATCAAAAACTTATATTACAGACTTTCAGGCCATGTTTGGACTTGCGGGTTTCATGCATCAATTCAAGGTGAATACATGTTGAATTATTGCTGGAAATGATCGGTATCCACTCAAAAAAACTCTAGATTTACTTTTCATTATACGTTGTTAGAACAAATTGATCATTTACAGTGATAATTTGACTCGTATTCACCTTGAAGTGATGCTTACAAAGCCACTATTTTGATTGATACTGTGAAAGTGAAAATTGCTATATCTTCACAGTGAGGGTACGATTTCTATCTTTCCACAATTTCATCGATAATCTATCATTTAGCGTATAATAAAATCTGTTCCCACCATTTGTTTTCAATTGTGGAGAACTTCTTTGTATTGACACATATAGGTTAACTTCAATTTTCATACAAAGGTTTTTGCTAGTAACATGCGAATACAAAACACACTGGTAAAAAGGGCTCTCATGGGCCTTCTAAGCTGGTTAGATTATCCTTGGCACTAAAAAGGGTCATAGCACTAGTTTTATTGTATAAACAGGGTTTTGAAAAACTCATGCTACTGATCCAAAGAACGAGTACATGGCAAAAATTTATTGTCAAACTCCAGAACCATTTACAAACTGGAAAAAATAAAGTGGAGTATATTATTATTATTATTATATTATATACATATTATTATTATCTCATGAGTGACTGCTAGGAAATTTAAGTTTTCACAAGCAACTTGAAAACTCATATTTCCTTACAGTCATAAATGATATAATTCTGGTACCTTATCAAAAACCAAAGGAATTCTTCATCAGATAGTTGCATCTAAGCACTTAATTCTACGAACTGCACCTCAGAAGAAATCAGCGACAGTACTTGTCTTTTTTAAATTTCTCGGATGCCATAGCATTAAGAAAGGACGCTGGTTTTGTTTACATTGGCATGGTGGGGGTTCGAACCCACGCCGAGAGTTTCCTTCGGCACCAACCGCCTAGCGAAACTATACTGAACCACGTACACCACTCGGCCACCGACAGACCCCATTTGAGTGGTGTGCGTGGTTCAGTATAGTTTCGCTAGGCGGTTGGTGCCGAAGGAAACTCTCTCGGCGTGGGTTCGAACCCCCGCCATGCCAATGCAAAGGAATTCTTATTTTTATATGTACTGCAATGTTTTAATTGAAATTAAAACAAAGAGACCCTCAAGTGGCTGAAGTACTCACCTTGAACAGAACCCAATATAACGAGAGTCCAAGAATGAATGTACAAAAAAAGCAATCAATCTCCATAGGATCCAGTGTCAATCCTTGAGCCCCTCAGGTGTGACTAAAATAGCCCAAGCATCATGCCTTTTCTTCAGTTAATTATAATGTAAAATGTAAAAACTGGAGCTCCTCTATGGAGTCCCTTGATACAACCTATGTGGATTAATCTTAGTTACACACCTCTAGAAGGAACTTCGTACAAAAATTTCTAATTCTTCATCTACATGGCCACGCACTTGATTTTAACAAACTTGAATCTGACCCTAGAGATTTTGTACACCAAATATGAAAGGATTCCAACTGGTGAATCTGACGAAGAAGATTTTTTGAAGAAATTATCTCGTATTGCACTAAGTTAAAACTTGTGTTCCAACAGGAAGCCCAAATATTAACCCAGGGTCTTGATTTGAATAAACCTGAATCCCCCCCCCCCCCCCATCACCTCCCAGAGACCTTGTATACCAAATATGAAAGCATTCTTACTGCAGCATCTGAAGATTTTCAAAGAAACTTCCTCATATTACTAACAATTTGAACAAACTTGTATCAGATCCCATCCCCCCTACTCACCCCCCCCCCCCACCCCCACCCCCTCTAGAGAAGTTGTATACCAAATATTCAAGCATTCTTACTGGTGGATCTGAAGAAGAAGAGATTTTTAAAGATTACCCCACCTATTGCATTATATTAAAATTTGGGCTTCCATACAAAGTCCAAGTATTGACCATTGGACTTAATTTGAACAATCTAGACTCTGATCTTTATAACCCATGTACCCAATTTGAACAAACTTGTATTAGATCTCCCCCACCCCCCTCTAGAGAAGTTGTATACCAAATATGAAAGCATTCTTACTGGTGGATCTGAAGAAGAAGATTTTTAAAGATTATCACCCTTATTGCATAATATTAAAATTTGGGCTTCCATACGAAGTCCAAATATTGACCAAGGGACTTAATTTGAACAATCTAGAATCTAATCTTCAGAACAATGAGGTATGCCAAACACTAAAAGATTCTGACTAGTGGTTCTGAAGAAGATTATGCCCCACATTGCCTAAGTTAAAAATTCAAGCTCCTGTACTGAGCCCAAATATGAACCAAGGGGTTTCATTTTAACAACCTTGTATCTGACCCCCACCCCCCCCCCCTCCCCCCATCCTATGGATGCTGTATACAAACTATAAGAAGATTCTGATCATTGGTTCTGGAGAAAGTTTTTTTTAATTTTTTGCAAATATAGAGATTCAGCATTTTTTCAATGCCCCCAACTGAACATGCTGACACAACCGATGAAATGTTTTTTTCACCTTTCAATTGTACTGATCCTAAGGATGCTTCATACCAAATAACAATTCTCTGTTCCATGTTGTTTGAGAAATACGGGTGTTTGAAAATATTTCTATTTTTTGCTTCTGGGGTACCCACGGGGACACAGGAAAATTTCTTTTGCATGAGTCAAGTACCTATGATCCAATAATACCACATTCCAAATTTGGATCAAATCAAACAATCAGTTCAGAAAATAGAAATTTGGGCAGTACCAAAAATCTTGCCCCTCTCATAACAAAGGCAAATATTGCTCCACGAACTTTGTCTGAACAAACTTGACTCTACATCTCAAAAGAAAGCTCCATAGCAAACATCAAGTCATTGTACCCACTGGTTCATGAGAAGATTTCTTTTAAATTTTGGAGCATTTTCCTCCACCCTCTCCCTGTTGGTCAGGCATGTTGATTTGAATGAAAGTGTCAATGACACTGTAGCTCAACTTGTTAAGACATGTACGTGTATAGTATGTGACACAGCAATGACAAACATCCAGGTAATGACCTGATAACAAAGGTACATATAAAGTATTGTAACAGTCTGTACATAAATACTGACCGTAGCCTGAAACAAATGTATAGGAAAAGTATTGTAAAGGTGGGTGACAGTCAGATGCTAAACTAGAAAAGAAATCTTTGAGACCCCGAGTGGGTCTGACTGAACCCCAAAATATTTGTTCTCATAGCACAGTGATAACAAAGGCACCCAAAAACACACTCGTTCCTATCCCAAGGTGAAAACAAAGGTACCCAAGAAGTTTCGTGAAGATCAGTTCATAAATACGAGTTGTATAGAAGTTGTGACAAAAAACTGATTGGACCTAATTTTGGTACAAAATGGCCACTGGCAGCCATCTTGAATTTTGGACCGCACCCAGAAACAATCGTTCTCGTCCCAAGGTGATAACAAAGGTATCCAAGAAGTTTCGTGAAGATCGGTTCATAAATACAGCCTCTAGCCCGAGCCGTATTGACATGTGCACTTACAGTGTATAAGTAGCACTGAATAAATCAAAGTTCATCTAATTTGTATAATTTCTGTCTGAGAAAAAAACCCATACTATATGTGATGTATTCCATGTTACTACTAAACATTCATACAAAAATTTATTCAAATCAGAACTTTCATACAGAAGTTCTGTACAAAAGACTGATTGCACTTATTTTGGTACAAAATGGCTGCTGGTGACCATCTTGAATTTTGGACCACACCCAAAAACACTCGTTCTCATCCCACAGTGATAACAAAGATACCCAAGAAGTTTCGTAAAGATCAGTTCATAAATACGGCCTCTAGCCTGAGCCATATAGAAGTTGTGTACAAAAAACTGATTAGACCTAATTTCGGTACAAAAGGCCACTGGCAGCTATCTTGAATTTTAGACTGCACCCAGAAACACTCGTTCTCATCCCAACGTGATAACAAAGGTACCCAAGACGTTTTGTGAAGATCGGTTCATAAATACAGCCTCTAGCCCGAGCCGTATTGACATGTGCACTTACAGTGTATAAGTAGCACTGAATAAATCAAAGTTCATCAAATTTGCATAATTTCTGCACGAGAAAAAAACCTATACTATATGTGATGTATTCCATGTTGCTAAACATTCATACAAAAATTTATTCAAATCAGAACTTTCATACAGAAGTTCTGTACAAAAGACTGATTGCACTAATTTTGGCTGCTGGTGGCCAGCTTGAATTTTGGACCACACCCCAAAACACCCATTCTCATCCCATGATGATAGCAAAGGTACCCAAGAAGTTTCGTAAAGATCAGTTCATAAATACGACCTCTAGCCCGAGCTGTATAGAAGTTGTGAACAAAAAACTGATTAGACCTAATTTCGGTGCAAAATGGCCACTGGCAGCCATCTTGAATTTTAGACTGCACCCAGAAACACTCGTTCTCATCCCAAGGTGATAACAAAGGTACCCAAGACGTTTTGTGAAGATCGGTTCATAAATACAGCCTCTAGCCCGAGCCGTATTGACATGTGCACTTAAAGTGTATAAGTAGCACTGAATAAATCAAAGTTCATCAAATTTGCATACTTTCTGCACGAGACAAAAACCTATACTATATGTGATGTATTCCATGTTACTAAACATTCATGCAAAAATTTATTCAAATCAGAACTTTCATACAGAAGTTCTGTACAAAAGACTGATTGCACTAATTTTGGTACAAAATGGCTCCTGGTGGCCAGCTTGAATTTTGGACCACACCCAAAAACATCCATTCTCATCCCACGATGATAGCAAAGGTACCCAAGAAGTTTCGTAAAGATCAGTTCATAAATACGGCCTCTAGCCCGAGCCGTATAGAAGTTGTGTACAAAAAACTGATTAGACCTAATTTCGGTACAAAATGCCACTGGCAGCCATCTTGAATTTTAGACTGCACCCAGAAACACTCGTTCTCGTCCCAAGGTGATAACAAAGGTACCACGACGTTTTGTGAAGATCGGTTCATAAATACAGCCTCTAGCCTGAGCCGTATTGACATGTGCACTTACAGTGTATAAGTAGCACTGAATAAATCAAAGTTCATCTAATTTGCATAATTTCTGCACGAGAAAAAAACCTGTATTATATGTGATGTATTCCATGTTACTAAACATTCATACAAAAATTTATTCAAATCAGAACTTTCATACAGATGTTCTGTACAAAAGACTGATTGCACAAATTTTGGTACAAAATGGCTGTTGGTGGCCATCTTGAATTTTGGACCACACCCAAAAACACTTGTTCTCATTCCACGGTGATAACAAGGGTTCCCAAGAAGTTTTGTAAAGATTGGTTCATAAATACGGCCTCTAGCCTGAGCTGTATAGAAGTTGTGTACAAAAAACTGATCAGACCTAATTTCGGTACAAAATGGCCACTGGCAGCCATCTTGAATTTTAGACCGCACCCAGAAACACTCGTTCTCGTCCCAAGGTGATAACAAAGGTACCCAAGAAGTTTTGTGAAGATCGATCCATAAATACAGACTCTAGCCCGAGCCGTATTGACATGTGTACTTACTGTTTGTAAGTAGCACTGAATAAATCAAAGTTCATCTAATTTGCATAATTTCTGCACGAGAAAAAACCCCGTATTTTATGTGATGTATCCCATGGTAATAAACATTCACACAAAAAATTATTCAAATCAGCACTTTCATATGTAAGTTCTGGGCAATAATCTGATTGCACCTAATTTTGTACAAAATGGCTGCCATCGGCCATCTTGAATTTCGGACCGGACCCAAAAACACTCGTTCTCGTCCCACAGTCATACCAAAGGTACCCAAGAAGTTTCGTAAAGATTGGTTCATAAATACGGCCTCTAGCCCGAGCTAGGCATTTGCACTTACAGTGCTGAAAGTAACACCCAAAAACATCAATCCCATGGTACTAAACATTCATACAAAAATTATTCAAATCAGAGCTTTCATATGGAAGTTCTGTACAAAAAACAGATTTCTAAATCGTCGGTACAAAATGGTGGCTGGCAGCCATCTTGAATTTCGGACTTCACCCCAAAACACTCTTTCTCGTCCCACAGTCATAACAAAGGTACCCAAGAAGTTTCGTAAAGATCGGTTCATAAATACGGCCTCTTGCCCGAGCCGTATCCAATTGTTGACGTATGGACAGACGGACGACGGGTCATGACAAAAGCTCAAATTTGGCTTCGCCTAAGTTGAGCTAACAAAAATGCAGTGTCCCTTCGGGGTGATCACTCACACAAACTATCACTTGAATTGGCCCAATGTTTTTTTTTTTGGAGAAGTCCAAAAAATAATGTTGACACGTGCTGGACGACCACATGAAGGGGAGCTAAAAACCCAAATGCCGAAAACATGCAGCAGGCATTGCATTTTGAAATAATGTTGGGGGCTACCAATAGGCTTTGCAAAATGGACTTCAAGGCCTACTTTTTTGTAGGCCGAAAAAAAAAAACATTTTCATGCTGGTCTCGGAGAACTTGGAGACCTTGAAACTCCGCCCCAGCAAAATGCAAAGCCTGGTGCAGTGATAGCATTCTGAACTTATGACATCACTCCCGAGAGATCTCATCCCATATTTATCATGACAACAGCAGGCATGCAGATTTCAGAAATTGACATAACCTGAATTTGATATCTGGGAACTCAACAGAACCTATTTTTTTAGTTCCAACAAGAACTATGATGGGGAAAGATTTAATATTTTGCTCTAGGTTACCCATCCTTTTTGTTTAGGACTCATGGAAGAATGATCTACATGAATGTTTAATATTTACAATATGAGGCTTAAAGGCATCATCGGAAATCAATAATGAAATAAAGTAGAGATAAAACAATTTAGGTCTACCAGAAGGTAATTTTTTTAAAGTTTCAAAAGAGAAAAATAAAAGAAAAGACTTCTTGGCAAGTTCTGATTCATAAAAGGAGGGGATGGAGGGTGAGGAGGGGTTGTTTGGGCTTGCAGATTATTTTGGAACCCAACATCCCAGTTGAGACTGTACAATTACGAACTGCATTGGGGCAAAATGTCCCAAAATCTAGAGCTATGAATAAAAGTTCCTTTCCTCAAAGCACTCCAAAACATGTTCTGCAGATCTTAGTCTGCGGCAGCATTTTCATTATAAAACTTGGCTTTCATATTCTGCTTCTATGAAATCATCTTATGACAACAATTTTTGAAACCTTTCCGTGGACCCAGTTTGTTCAAAAGTAGTAGGAACTGGAGACTATATGAAATATTCAATAATAGAAGTAACTTGCAATCCTTCATTCCCCATGCATCATTGGTTACACAGTTCAAAACAAATGTATTTAGCAAAGTCTAGCATACATACTGACCTGCTATACAAACAAGAACTATTGCTGAAGGCAAACCATACACACACTGCAGTGCTGGACAGACGAAGCAAAAATAAATTTTAAAAAATCACTAAAATTTTGATAAATCAAGGGCTGTAAGTCAGACAAAAATAGTGTGAGTAACTTCATTCATGGTGTGGCAGAAGTGGGTCATCCCCAGGATACAGCATACTGATTTTCATTAAAATCCATCCCCTCACAGCTGAGCTATGACTCGACAAACAAAGTAACACAGAAATCTGTGAAAATTGACAAAGTAAAGGTCCTTACTCTGGTGAAAACAGTGTGAGCAATGCCGTTAACCATCTGCAAACTGACGACAAAATATCAAAATTTCAAGCAGCAACTTTTCAAACAAGATTGGTTAAATTACTAGTTGCATTATGGGAAAAATTTACAGTTTGAAATTTTGACATTTAGACATCAGAGTGCAGAGGGTTAAACATGTGACAGAAGGGGTCATCCCAAGGATACTGCATACCGAATGTCAAAGAAATCCATCAACCCACAGCTGAGATATTTAAATTTTATAGTAAATTTCCTTTCTTATTATACCTACCACAATTGTTTACTACAGGCTTGCACTACAGCGGAAGACCCTAACTCGGAAAATATACTCTCTATTTTGATCTTTCCCAAGCAATTTGGGAAAGAAAGGTGGTGCAAAAGCACAGGAAAAAACTAAGCCAAAACTGGGTCAAGTGCCACCGGCGCACACCCAGTAGGGGACACTCTTCTCTTAGTACAAATCCATGGCTTCCGGCATCCAGTGTGCAGACAGTAACTAATGAAACATTCTTTTGAATCCACCAACATTGGAGTTGTGTGATCAGTGGGGAAGGAAGGATTCTTACCCAAATAAGAAGACGGGAGGGTCTCCATTTAAACAATTGTGGTAGGTATAATAAGAAAGGAAATTTACTATAAAATTTTAATTTCTTATCAACCTACCTTACAACTGTTTACTACAGGCTGAATAGACAATAGGATGAAGGGAATCACATAACCAACCCAAACATAACCCAATTGCACTGGAACCGTGGACAGAGAAAGAGGTTCCTAGGTCTATCAAACCATAGCATCACAATCAATAGTAAAAAGACAATGAGAGATGAGGCGTATGGCACAGACAGAAAGGGTAGTAACAGCACAGAGCTGGAACTGACTTTGGAAGAAGCCTAGTGGCTAGGGTAGACAACAGCCTGAGCAGAAGAAAGAGGGCCCATAGTAAAAAGGTCCTCTGACTGCTCCTGCAATTGACGCAGATAGGTGGAGAATTTCTCCAGTAGGCTGCCTGCATAACATCCGACAACATGACGGAGTTAGTATAAGCCCAAGAGGTAAACAATGCATGCACCTCGTGGGCAGATTTATGATTGGTAATTCAATCGTCAGTTGCTAGATGAGTGTAAGCTGCGCGAATAGCAAGACAAATCCATCGCAAAATGGATTGAGAAGAGATCTTGTCGACCAGGAAAAAGAGACAGAAAAAATTGTTTCCTGCCTTTCCAAATGAACTGCGTCCAATTGAGATAAATGCGAATTGCACGAACTGGACAGAGCAAAGGGCGATTAACCTCAGCAGAAGGAAGAGCCCTGATACAGATAGGAGGTGGAGTAGTTTCTGGTATCTGATTCTTGGCCAGAAAGGAGCAATCAGTGGTAAACATAAAACTGTTGGGAGAGCTCCTGAAAAGGCCGGGTCAACCGAGAGGGCATGAAGCTCATTAACCTGTCTGGGTGAGGATAAAGCCATCTTGTATGTGAGAAAATGCATATCCACCTGGGATAAAGGTTCAAACGGCACCCACCCCCCCCCCCCTCCCCCAAGCAAAACAGCACCCAAGAAAGATTCCATCTTGGGGTAAGCTGCAAAGTCCTAGGCCTTTTCAAGGAAAAGTGCCGAACAAGCTTGGAGAGGTATGGATTAGAGCCGATATGATGCTGTCCCACATACGAAAAAGGTCTCCAAAAGCATGGACCTGTACCCTTTGATGGTAACAGGCTGGAGACCCAGAGAATGAAACAGATATACCAGAAACTCCACAATCTGTGAAATCGGGGATTGGCATAATCAACAGAGTGATCGGCACACCATCGACAGAAGACCTTCCACTTAGCAACATAGGAAGTGAAGTGCCTCCTTGAAGAAGAAATGCACTCCACTGCTCGTATCGAAAAAACCTCTACGTGGAGACAGGACCTGACAAAAGATATGTGTGAAGGCACAATGAAGTCAGGTCGACGTGAAACCTCCTCAGGTGACCTTGGCAAAAGGTCGTGAGGTAGAGGGAGACAAGAGAGACGCGCCGGACCCGCTGCCAACAGAGAGCGGAGCTGATTGATCCACACCCACTTAGGCAACAGGGGAGAGATCAGAATGATTCGACAACTGCAGGTTCGTATCTTAGAACCTGAGGCAGACAAGACCGCTCCAATCGAATGACAGAGCGTCCACGGCAAAAGCCAGAGGATCTGGACATGGGGACACGAAAGTGTCCACCTGATGGTTCTAACAAGTTGCAAAGAGATGCCCTGTGGAGCATCCTCTTGGTGAAAATGACCCTGCCCCGTCAGAATAGGAAGTTTTGGCTAGGACGTTCAGATGACCGGGAATGTGACAAACCACCACTTCAGTGTTGGCATTCTGAGCGAGCAGTAGAAGATCCCGAGCCAATTCGTACATGGGAACCGAGTGCGTGCTGCCCTGGTTCTGAATGTAAGCAACCACAGTCAAATTGTCGAACAACAGAAGGACCTGGCGATTCGAAAGGTGGGGGATCCACTGCTGGAAACTCAAAAGAAAAGCGAGAAGCTCCTTCTGGTTGATGTGAAGAGCTGCTTGATCCTGGTCCCATGACCTATGAAGGGAAGACCTAGAGGATCCAATGTCACACCCCATCCGAGAACACTGACGTCTACCGTCAGAACACGATCGGATGTGGGCAAGTCTAACGGAACCCCATGCGTAATCCACTGAACATCTGTCCAGGGGAGAAGGTGACGATGAAGAGACTCTGGTTACTGAAGCACCAGGTCCAGAAGATCGACATTCGGCCTCCAACGATTGAACAGAAAGTGTTGGAGAGGTCTGACATGAAGCTGACCTAGAGGAATGAGATCCATCACCGAACCAAAGAGACGGAACAGTCGGAGAATACACTGAGCAGTCACAGACGTGGACTGGGACAGAGTCAGGGCAAAAGCTGAGAGAATCACAGCCCTTGCCCGGGGATCTGCCACCATATTCAGCTGAGTACGGAAGTCTATCCCCAAATGACAAAACGACTGAGAAGGGATCAGGTCAGACTTCTCCTCGTTGACTCTGAACCCTAGCGATGTGAGCATGCTCAACAGTGTGTTGACTCTGACTCCAGAAAGGCAGCATTGGAATGCCTCTGGAGGATATGGTCAAGATATGCCGAAGTAATCACCCTGGACTGTGTGCGATGGAAGGCTATCACATGCGACATCAGTCGGGTGAAGTCCCAAGGAGCCAGGTTGAGGCCGAAAGGCATTGCCTTGAACTGGTAAACTCGCCCCAGAAAAGCGAACCTGAGATACTATCGCGATGTCCGATGAAAGAAAGAGTCTCGCAGGTCGATGCTGGAAGCAAAATCTCCCTGGTGAATGGAACGCCGAACCGACCTGAAAGTCTCCATGCTGAACTTGGGAGCAATGATAGACTGGTTCAGGATACTCAAATCAATAACTGGTCAGAGTTGGCCGTCTTCTTCGGCACCAAGAACAGGCGGGAATAAAATCCCACTGAATGAATGTCCTTGACGACCTCGATCGCCCCCTTTGACAGGAGGTTGTCTATCTCCATGGACAAAAGCTCCCAATGTAAAACGTCTGAAGAAACTGGAGTTGGAAGAGGCACTCTTGACAGAGTGGGGTGCCTCTGTTAGGATATTCGCAGTGGGGACCGAACAACATCGAACACCCAAGGATCAGATGTGATGGTGGCCCATTGGTCTGCGAATTCTGATACCCTTCCTCCAACATGGGACGAATCGAGGTGAGGACCTTCATTTCGAGCCCCGGCGAGAGGAGAAATCACCTCCTCTACTATATGAAGAATCTTGAGTCCTCCCTCTAGCCTGCCGATGCTTACCCTTACTCCATGAGTAAGAAGTAGAAACGGCAGCAGGAGGATAAGCCCTTTGCTTCGTAGAGGAAGCAGAAGGGTGCTTGTTAGGCTTTGGACGGCCCCTGCCTCCAACAGAAGGCTGACCAAGCAGCTGATCTTTGGAATGATGATTGACGTCATCTCGGAACGTCGCCATGGAACTATGGAACAGTTGCGGACCCACCAAATAAGCAGATCAAAGAGCAGCGTGCTGCCCCTCAGGAAGGGAATGGCTTGTGTCCAGCACAGCATCCCTGAGAACTAATTCCAAGTTTGACATGTTACAGGTATGTGTGTAAGATGCATGAGCACCTTGGACAGAACCTGAGTGAGCAAGAAGAGGTTGGTCCCGCAAAACTGGCCATGTGACCAGAGTGAGTGGACAGAAATGCCCAAGTTCATAGTGGCTCCACCATGAACATCCGAATCCAATGAAAAAACTGCAGTGCTCGACGGCTGAGAAACCATATTAGAGGGTTTGGCCGACAGCCCCTTCCGACTTTGCCGAGTTGAAGTCAGGGAAGGCTGAGGCGGTTATCCCACATCCACACTACCAGACATCACTGCAGTCCCCTGCAGGGATAACAAAGGTCGGCTGAAATGATGAACAATGACGTAGCAGATAGAACAACAGTAGCAGAAGATATGTCGGGAGTCGTTAAGGCTGGTGGAAAGGTGCAGAGAGCACCCATGCTCGGCTCCAAAGGAGGAGTCAGAACCCTAGTGACAGCCTCAGATGTCAACTGGAGAGGGACCGCAGTCCCGGAACCAGGCATCTCTTCACCAGACAACTCAATGGCTCCCGCAGTATCCACCACAGGAAAAGACTGCACACTCCCCATGGAGGAGGATTAACTCTCACCAGACAGGGTCGTCTCGGAAGGCCCCGGACGACAGCGTTCCCCTTTCCCGTGGGTACGGGGTGCACAGCCACGAGAATGCACAACACGGTTCACAAACGCCCAAAAGGTGGATGACCATGATCCACATAGCTCACAGGGTCGATCGGAAGAACACCCATTGCAAGAAGCATGTGAATCGTCCACATGATTAGGAAAAAGGCATTGCCCTCAAAGAACAGTCCTGAGTATAACAGAGGTGAGAGCAGTAGAAGAAAAAGGTAAACTCAACAGATGTAGAAAGTAGAACACCCCCAACTATGAAAGAAAGGTGGCAGAAAAAAGGATTGGGGGGGAACACAACTGAACCCAGACGGCCGACGGGAACCAAAAAACAGAAATTCTGCCCTCAACAGAGAGGAGAAATCCTGTCCATACAGCCCCCATTGACACCTAACTCCTCCATGAGGCCGAGAACTACACTGAAATTTTGGGATTTTCCCAGGCATTCTGGGAGAGTTAACATGTCTGATTCTACTCCACAAAAGAAAACTGAATTCTGAAAATCAAATCATCACAGCCCTTGATCCATAAAACACTTTTTTTAAATTTAGGATTATTCCACCTGAAACTTTCATCAGGGTAACATTAACTAATTCATTTCAACATGTAGAAAAACATCTTGTGAAAGAAGCATTCACTCAAAATTTAATTAAAAGGGGCCCAATGGCGTTTTGGGAGTCTTAAAAAGAATGTCCACAACAGATCAGAGAAGCCAGATGACAGACAAGGCAGAGTAACAAAAATTCACTATATTTACTTGGGTGGGTTAAAAATACACAAAGGAACCATGTTAGTTGAATAGCCACTTTGCCGAGAAAAATATTCAGTTAACAGCCAAATACAATTAACAAGAACTGGGACATTTTCTTTTCTCCAAGTTAATTGTTTGACAGTGCACCTCTAACTCTTTCAAACATATTACAGATTCAATACCTATATTTATTATGCCTCACGTTTGTAACATCAGCCGTGATTGGTTAATTTGATATCTTGTAAAAGTCATAGTACTGGAGTTTTGGGGCAAAACACGGGTACTATCGGAACATTTTTCCCTGGAGACAAGAGAACGAAGATAAAAATACCGCTCAGGATCACCGATCCAATGTCGAGTTGTGACAACAGTTTCTCGCACCAAGGCCAACACACCTATGAAGTTTCATGACTCTAGGTTGAACCACTATCAAGTTCTCATCCGGAAACCAATTGTTGCGATATACTATGTTCAAGGTTACTGTGACCTTGACCTTTGACCTGGTGAGTCCAACATCAATAGGGTTCTTCCTCGCACCAAGGCCAACACGCCTGTAAAGTTTCATGACTCTAGGTTAAACCACTATCAAGTTATCATCCGGAAACCAATTGTTGCGATATAGTATGTTCAAGGTCACTGTGACCTTGACCTTTGACCTGGTGAGTCCAAGATCAATAGGGTTCTTCCTCACACCAAGGCCAACACACCTATGAAGTTTCATGACTCTAGGTTGAACCACTATCAAGTTATCATCCGGAAACCAATTGTTGCGATATACTATGTTAAAGGTCACTGTGACCTTGACCATTGATCTGGTGAGTCCAAGATCAATAGAGTTCTTCCTCGCACCAAGGCCAACCCACCTATGAAGTTTCATGAATGTAGGTTGAACTACTATCAAGTTATCATCCGGAAAGGAATTGTTGCGATTTACTATGTTCAAGGTCATGTTGACCTTGACCTTTGACGTAGCGAGTCCAAAATCAATAGGATTCTTCCCCTCACCAAGGCCAATCTACCTATGAAGTTTCATGAAAGTGAGTTGAACCATTATCAAGTTATCATCCGGAAACCAATTGTTTAAGATTTACTATGTTCAAGGTCACTGTGACCTTGACCTTCGACGTAGCATGTCCAAAATCAATAGGGTTCTTCCTCCCCCCAAGACCAACCTACGTATGAAGTTTAATGAATGTGAGTTGAACCACTATCAAGTTATCATCCGGAAACCAATTGTTTACGAAAGCCCGCCCGCCCGCCCGCCCGCCATTCACCAAATTATAAGTCGAGTTTGACTTCGTCACAACTCGACTAAAAATGTAAGCTCCACTTCCATTGATCAGCGTCAACTGGAATTTCTCAACACCAAACGCTGGCTCCGTGTCCGTTACCTTTTTTGTCACCGGTAGACACAAACTTACGAACAAATATATCAACTTCAGTGGGTGTGTTTTCAATTTTAACTGCAAACAATGCATTCAAAAGAATCAGAAATATTAAAAACTCACGTGTTGTTCTACACTTCACAAGTTTAGTATGCCTCGACCTCAAGTTCAAAATAAATTGTTTCACTCCGCTTAATTCTATCAACTGTCATCATCCAAGAAACATGAATTTATATTCCATTAATGTATACCACACAAGCATTAACAATGAATTATAACATGAACAGCATGATGCAGTTGTAAACACTGGCATTTGGTAATGTAGAAACTCCCAAAGCGACGGCACTTGTGACAAGTCATTTTTGAAGAGACGTCATTCGTTCGAAATGACGTCATGTTTTTGGATTCGACTACATTGTTGTTACAAGACTGATGGCATGTTGCAGTTAACGCTTAACAATGGAAGTTATTTTTTGTTCAGCATAATAAAAAATTAGAACGTTTCTTTTCATGTTCTATCTATCGATAGTACCTGAGTTTGTGTGATTTCTGAAATAAAACCTTCAGCAGCTTCGCTGCTTCAGGTTTTATTTAAAAAATCACACAAACTCAGGTACTATCGACCGATAGAACATGAAAAGAAACGTTCTTATGAACATAGTGACTGTTGTTCAGTGTGTTATGGTAGATTAGCACCCGAAGAAAAAAAATTAAAGCCAGAGACGAAGTCGAGGGCGTTAATTTTTTTTCTTCGGGGGCTAATCTACCATAACACACTGAACAACGGCCACTATATTTTTTATTATACTGAATGACCTTTGAAAGGAATGTTTCTTTCAGAGTTATTAATATATCAATAACAAATAGGAGGACTAAGACACTGATTCAGTTCACATATGTCAAATGTTTCAAATTCAGTTGATTTCCCCTTTGTGCCCAAAAACTCCCTGAACAACTTTACACTTCTGTCAACACTTCGCTTAGTTGATGAACTGTCCTTTGACCTTAAAAGTGCCTCGATATTTACATCAGTAATATTTGCGAAAGCCATGTTTGTTGTTGTCGTTTGGTTTGAGGCGAGAGAAAAACTTCGGAAACAGCGCATGTTATTTTCTCCCTTTCAGCAATTTTCGGATTTAACATGTAATATTACAAAATCACCGAGTCATAGCGTGTGTTATTACAAACAATAACAACCGTCGCGATGGACTATCACATGTTGTCAAGAATGAGCGGAGTCAACAGGCATGATCATGCAAATTAGCAAATTGTATCTGTCCAATCAGATGTCGTCTTTTGTCTAGTTTTATTCATGAAGTATAATAAAATATTATATTATGCATTGAGGCAAAAAATGTATTTAAATGTGGGGAATTCAGTGACTATTACAGATATTTTTTTTACCAATTAGGCCTCACAAAGTAGATCTTCTATTTCTCAGGCCATTATTTGTAAAATTGCATGCCAGTGGGCAGTTCTTTTATTTTTTATTTTTGTACTTATTTCTTTGCCATCAAGGGTTCATGTTCTTCGTTTGTTTTGTTTTAACCCTCATAATCTACAGAATAGTGCTGGTGGTGGTGTATTTCATCCCTAGAGTGCAAGAAGACCTTGCAAAGCACTGCATGGCCTTCTTGCACTCAAAGGAGAGATTTATCAATTTTATTAACTTGGGTAAAATATCAGACATAAACCATTTAATTTTAATTTTTTTAAATTTGCATTGGTTATAAAAAGAGAGAAAGCAGCAGCCAAAAGAACTTTTTAGGCCTTACTAGATTAATTTTATTTAATTAATAGGAGTTTATTCTATAACCTATATGCAAAGAAGTTGCACAGCCAGCAGATGCTCCCTGAAATGCAAGTTGATGGAAACATCACACTGATTTTTTCAAATGCAGAACTGTGAAATAGCCATATAAAAAACAAGAGGCTCCAGGGAGCCTTAGGGCGCTCACCTGACATGGTAGTCTAAATATCAAACCAGGGACTTGACTTGAATAAGCTGCATATGCCCCTCCTAAAAAAAGCATATACCAACTAGATGAAGCGATTGTGCCCACACAATACACAGGATTTTCCTTCTATTTTCATTTCCTGACTTTTACATCCCAATATTGAGATAAACGCATAAACAACAGATTTTTTTTTATTTTTGTTCGAAAATTTTCGAAGTCCCAAACAATATATTTTCAGACTAAAATTTTTTTTTTTTCTTAAAATTGACAAAAATGCATAAAAAACCAAAAAACTAATTTCTGGATTTTCATCTTAAATTTTTTAAGTCCCACCCAGACCACAAATTTTCATTGCAAAAAAAAAAATTTTTTTTTGTCTTTAAATTGACTAAAACGCATAAGAAACAAAAAAAAAAACTTATTTCTGGATGTTGGTCCAGGGTGGGGGAGGGGGGGGGGGGGGGGGGTGGGGAGGGGGGAGGGGCACTAAAAATTGGTAAGACACGACATCCTATTTTTTATTCGGCTCCTTTTTACACCCACCCACCCACTACGTACAAATTTTCTACTACCGTTCTCAGACACCCACCCCCCACTCTCCCATTAAAATCCAAAATAAACTTACCCCAATTGCCCATGTGGGGGCACGATGACGCTGTGTGCTGAGACGTACTGCACGCCGAGGTGCACATGTCTTCAGCCAATCTAACCCTGTCTGTGCTGTGTAGTATGCAGTAACGCTGTACAGTGTGTAGTACAGTCATGGGTTATGATGTTGAAGAACTGACAGCTGCTCGTCGTTGCTCGTTGGTTCTCTCTGGGTACTCTGGCTTCCCCCACCCGTAAACCTGTCACCGACACGATATGACCCTGGTTGTTAAAGTGTCGTTAAACACCAATAAATTAATAAATAAATAAATCAATTAATAAAAACATAACTTGGGTTGAATTTAGTTCTTCAGAGAGAATTTTCCCAAAATATTGTCTGAACATTTTCTACATTTCGAACAAGACACCCACCCGCTACTAACGTGTGACATTTTCCCAGATTAAGCCCAATATTCTCACATATAAAGCCTCCTGATGTTGTATGTATGTTATGAGTGTGATGTACAACATCATCTTTAAGGTTTGAAACACAAATGATGGTATATATTAGCTGATATATTGATATATTTTTTTAAAAAACGGGACATTGATGCCGCAGCTGCGGCAGGTGGTGCAATCTCACAAAATTCTAAGTTCATTAAGGGCCATAACTCCAAGAAAAATATTTGGAACAACACATGCATTGAACAGTGGCTAGACATCAATAAGATACACTTACATGCTAAATATAAAGCCATTTCATCAAGTATTTCAAAAGTTATTGAGTTTTGAAACTCGTTGGTCACAGACCGACCGACCGACCGACGACCGACCGATAGACAGACATTGCCACTTATAGAGCTGCTAGTCGCAGCTAAAAATTCAAAAAATTGCACAAGTTGGAAATGCACATTTTTGGCGCACTCAACAGACCCACCCACTCCGTCAATTCTTGCAAATTTTCGGTGCCCCCTACCCTCCCCCCCCCCTCCCCCCAACGGTCCAAAATTTCTAAGTCTGGACAGGTACCCCAAATTTTCAGCCTAAATATGAACCCAGGGATTTGGCTTGAACAAACAATCTCACCTCCCTAAGCATGCTGCATACCAAATATCAAAAGATTCTTATTGGTAGATCTGAAGAAGAAGATTTTTAAAGAATATTCCTCATACTGCACTAATTTAAACATTTGAGCTCCCATAGGGAGCCCAAATATGGACCCAGGAAATTGATTTCAATAAACCTGTGAAACAACCTTCCAAAGATGTTATATGTGAAACTTGAAAGCTTTTGGAGCAGTGGTTTGGGAGAAAAGGAGTGTTAAATGTTTTTCCCATTACCCAGTGTTAAAAAATGCTGACTCATCACTTTTTCAAAGTCCCAAAAAAGTATTCCATGATAAAACCGATAGCAATTTTTTTTGACCATTCCATTCCGTTGGTCCTAAGGAAGCTTCACACCAACTAAGAAATATCAGTGCCGTGTAGTATTGGAGATATGGCGCGTTTTAATTTTTTTCTATTTTAAGCTCCTGCGGTTCCCATGGGGCAACGAGGAAAATAAGTTGGGCATAAATTAAGTACTTATGACCCAATAAGCCCTCATATCAAATTTGGTTCAAATGTGCCTCTCGGTTTGGAAAATAGAAATTTTGGGCTTGGCGAAAATTCTTGCCCCTCCCATAACAAAGGCAAATATAGCTCCTCGAACTTCTCTTGAACAAATCCGAGTCTACACCTCAAAAGGAAGCTGCACACCGAATATCAAGTCTCTGCTACTGCTGATTCATGAGAAGAAGATTTTTTAAGATTTAAGCACACTTTTTGGGAGTGGCCCTACTGCAGGGCAGGTCAACTTGATTTGAACAAACTTGAATTGACATATGATAGGGAACATGCAAAGCAAATTTTGTTGAATTTGGTCCAGCAGTTTGTGAGAAGAAGTCGATAACGTAAAGTTAACGACGACCGGACAACGGGCGGAAAGTGATCAGTAAAGCTCCCCTTGAGCTTCGCTCAGGTAAGCTAAAAAAATACAAAAACACTTGGAAGGACAAGGGTAATAGTACACAGTAAACCTGTATCAGAAGCGCCTTGGGAAGGAGATTAATAAATTGGCCCATGAATGCAAATCACCGATTAATTAGGGTGAATGCATAAGCTGGTTTGATTATAGAAGCCCTGGACTTTTAAAATACCATAAGAAATGTTTTATCACTTTACCATTTTGCCACATAACTCTGGAATGGTACATGTCATAACAGTGAAAATCAAACTTAACCCACATTTCATGGTAGGTAGTAAGGTAGCAAAATTATAAGGCCATACATCAAAGTGAACTTAAGTTGTCATCTGCTAACCACTGATTTTATCATTTTGCAACTTTTCAAGGGGCATAATTCTGGAATGGTAAGTGTCATAAAAATGACAATCGAACATGACCTGCATTTCATGGTAATATAGTAAAGATGCAAATTATAAGGTTGTGTACATCAAAGAAAACTAGAGTTTTCCTCTGGAAACCATTGATTTTACCATTTTGTCACTTTTCAAGCAGCAAAACTCTAGAATGGTACATGTCATAACAGTCAAAATCAAACTTGATCCACATTCATGGTATGTAGTAACATTGCAAAATTATAAGGCCATACATCAAAGTGAACTAGAGTTATCATCCGGTAACTGAATTTATCATTTTGCAACTTTTCAAGGGACATAATTCTGAAATGGTAAATGTCATAACAGTAAAAATTTAAAGTGACCTGCATTTCATGGAATGTAGTAATGTTGCACAATTATAAGGTCATTCATCAAAGCAAGCCTGAGTTATCATCTGGAAATCATGTGTTTCTGATGTAGGGATGGATGGGCAGATGGATGGACACACAGGTGGAGAGATGTACAGATGGACAAAGTGGTGACTATATGCTCCCCTGAATTTTTTCAGGAAGCATTATAACAGGAGAAATGCGTATTGAAGGTATGGAAAATGGTTTGGTGTTTGAAACACATATGCAATTAACAAGGATATTCAGTAAAGAGATATCCAATTAAGAGAGCTGAACTGTACATCAAAAATCTGGTTTTCTAAAACAAGTAAAAAATCTAACTCATATTTTAATTCGCTGTTTTAAATTCTGGTACTTTAAAATTTGTGCACAACTGGCAAGGGCATGAATTCAAAACTGACACTTTTACTTAATTTTTTTTAACAATGTTTTCTCACTGGAGTTGGTCATTAAACATGTATTAAATATCCATACATATGGATTTTTTGTGTGTGGAAGGTCATGGCCACGCTTAATCCTGGATGATTTCACACTTTTCTTCATTCTACAAAGACTCTAGTTCATTCCTGGCATCTGCCGTGGCTTTGTATATGGACACCTGCTCCCTGGACACCTGTGAATTCAAATACCAGTAAAGTATATGGAGCCAGAACTTATTCCACATCTAACAGAGAGATAAAGGGAAGATGACAATGATATAAATTGGAAAATGATATTTAATATTCAATAAAAGACTAATAAAACTAGAACTATCACACAAGGTGATTAATACCCCCACTTCCGTCTTACTAGAATGCACCTCTGAATGTTGAGCTTGAAAAAACATTTCTAAATCCAAGTTCATGGAAGACAACTTGGTTAAAATTATCGCAGATCAAAAAATTTTGAATTTGTGTATTAGGGCTGGGCAGTTTTGAAATTTGCATTTTGGTTCAGTTTCGGTTTTGCTAAAAACCTGATTTTCAGTTTTTCAAAATATATCGTAGAAATCCACATTTTAGAAGGTAATGAACAAATAAAATGTGTCTGTATTTGTCATCCAAGTCATGAGGCTTCTGTAACATGTTGAGTCACTGGGGATACTCAGTGCTCAACCACTTTTCTCAGCAAAGACCATAATAAAAAGTATGCTAGATTTTCATCCCAGCCCACCCCGAAATTAAACGCCCACCCTGATTTTTTATTATTTTCGTACATTTAAGCTCCTAAAATGACATTCAGAAGGTATACTAGAAAGAATAACAGAATGAAGTTGGCAGATGAATGCGGTTCTGTTGCGGTTATTAGTGTTCAAATAATTTGATAATTTATTTTCTTATTTTTCACAAATAAACAGTTGAGACTTCCATATTTATAATCAATAAAACACTGAATAGCATTTGTGGAGTAAAAGTGGATTTTATTGCTTGTCTGACATCCAAAACAAATAAAGAACCACATGATTATGAAGAGTTATATCAATAATATCCCACAATTCTCATTTGTGACCTTACATCATGAATATTCATTAACTGGGGTCAAAAAGACATGTGATCTTTGAAAAACTCTGTAAACTAGATATCACAGAGATGGAATCCATCTCTGTGGGCCCCGCAGCAACTAACCGATGTTAGGTATAAACTGATGTGAACCGTAATACTAAAATATTTCAAGCAATAGGTAAAATCTGATTAAAATCCCTTCCCGGACACGAACTTGTCAGAAAAAAACCCCAAATTCTGAATAATTTGACCTTGAGGTCAAACTTCAAGGTCAAAGCATGGCAACCTTGGTACCCGACACGTCGTCTTGACATAATCTACCCACATACCAAATATCAAAACCCTATCTATTAAGAGGAAAAAGTTACAGCCCCAACACGAACTTGTCAGAAAAAAAAAAAAAAATCTTAATAATTTGACCTTGAGGTCAAACTTCAAGGTCAAAGCATGGCAACCTTGTTACGCAACACGTCGTCTTGAGATAATCTATCCATATACCAAATATCAAAACCCTATCTATTAAGGGAAAAAAGTTACAGCCCGGACACGAACTTGTCAGAAAAGAACCCCTGAATTTGGAATAATTTGACCTTGAGGTCAAACTTCAAGGTCAAAGCATGGCAACCTTGTTACGCAACACGTCGTCTTGAGATAATCTATCCATATACCAAATATCAAAACCCTATCTGTTAAGGGAAAAAAGTTACAGCCCGGACACGAACTTGTCAGAAAAGAACCCCTGAATTTGGAATAATTTGACCTTGAGGTCAAACTTCAAGGTCAAAGCATGGCAACCTTGGTACGCGACACGTCGTCTTGAGATAATCTATCCACAAACCAAATATCAAAACCCTATCTATTAAGGGAAAAAAGTTACAGCCCGGACACGAACTTGTCAGAAAAGAACCCCGAATTCGGAATAATTTGGCCTTGAGGTCAAAGTTCTAGGTCAAAGCATGGCAACCTTGGTACGCGACACATCGTCTTGAGATAATATACCCAAATGTCAAATATTAAGAGAGAAAGATTACAGCCCGGATGGACGCATGGACAGAGCGATCACTATAGGGCGTCTGCGGGGCCCGAATTAGTTTTAACTGGCAGAGTGCTGGAAGCCCATATTTGGGCTTTACTCTGAAGTGTCGGTACCAGCATTTAAAGGTTTCATATTTTGTGGATGTTGTTCATATCACCTTTGAAGTGAAATTATTTAGTCTGTTAGGATCTGCCTTGTTACAATTTATGGGAGAGTGCCTATTGGCACTCTCCCATAAATTGTAACAAGGCAAACATGTGCGAACAAATTCTGACGACCAAAAATAATTCAGCACTTTACCAGTTAAATATTCATTTATGTACTTTCTTCAACATTGGAGCATTTTCATTTCTTTCCTGTGTTTTTGGTGAGGTTGTTTGTTAACCCTTTGAACCCTAATGGACGTTTTTCCGGCCTGGAACATCATACACCATAACGTCATTAAATAGGATGGCTGTTCAGTAAATGTTGGGGTAGACCAATCAATATTTTCAACGTGCAGCCCCGAGGCTACACTTTGAAAATATTGATTGGTCTACCCCAAATAATGAATGTTAAAAAATTTATAGTAATTTATATATTTTTTATACTTACCAACGACCCAGACATAGCTGGTGCTAACTCTTAAAATATAGGGCCAAACACAAATTTTGCCCCCCAATCCCCAAAATTTGCATCTAAAACTAAAGAAAACATGTCCTGAAAGGCCCTCCACACTTCGCCCCTACTGCGCATGCGCAGTGTCAAGGACGTTCCGAAATTGGCGCCATTTATCATTCTAATAACCAGTGCCTGGTAAGCGCTATGTACTCAGCGGGGAGGCAAGAGTTCCCAACTCCTGGGAGGGCCATCCCCGTCTGGGTCATTGGTAAGTATAAAAAATATATAAATTACTATAAATTTTTTAACATTTTTATACTGTACCAATGACCCAGACATAGCTGAATAGTAAAAAGGCTGGAGGGCCAAGGACATAGAGCAAAATGGAATACGCTCAATAAAATAAAATAGAGTCATCCCCTGTAGGGAAAAGAAGTAATAGGCCTTACATGTATCTTTCTTATTTATGATAAATTAGAAAGATACAACACCTTCCAAAAATTGAGCTTCATACATCCATGTACTCTATTAATATCCAATAATCCTTATACTAATAATTTTTAAAGTAAGCCAATAATAAAGTAAGTCTAGAGAATAGAGACTCTTATACTCCTAAAAGTGTCTGAGAATTGCATAATCATGTCCGTTGACATATGCAATATTCAAAAGCTATACTTTAAAAACTAAGACTTAAATGAATTTTATAAACTTAAACTTCTCACTAAACAACCATCCCAATAACAGCTCAGAATTACTAACTCCGGAGGAGGTATCCCCTTGTTTTCATAGTAAAAACAGGTGACCCAAGGGAACACCCTCCACCCCCCCCCCACCCCCCTTTTTCTTGCTCTGGGTCAAATAGCCCAGAGCGAAGAGGGCAGCCGAACGGAGACACTGCCGAAACAGACAGCCTACCTAGCTATAGTAGCAACTGTTAAGTGAATGACATTCTGAGCAGTAGATAATAGACCTAACAATAGAGGCCTCCAGAAATGGACTCGATATTTCTGAGATAAAATTCATGAATGTGGATGGCTGAGCGCAATGAGCAGCCTTCAAAAATCTATAATAGCAACACTATTAATGTAAGCCCAAGAAGTAGAAGAACTCTTACTTCATGAGCCGAAATCTTAAGCACAACTGCTAAGTCAATGATATACCATAAGCAGTACGCTAGTTAATAGAATCCATTAACAATAAAATGGAGCATAACGTCCTTCTACTAGACATCAAAGACAGAAGAAGCTTACGCCCTTGTAATAAACAGATATCTGTTTATAAATACATAAACTGTACCCGGAAAGAGTAAAGGCCTATGCCCATACGAAGACGGAAGGACCTTAAAATAATAGGTTCCGGATAATAGGAGCCTAACTCTTATGCAACAATCCAACCTAAATAGTAACGGAAGTATTGACTCCGAAACTATGAAAGTGAAAATCATCCATCGATAGTGCATGAAACTCACTGACTCTACAGTAAAAGAGAAACCAACAGAATTACTGTCTAAAAGGTCAGAATTTGAAAACTACTGTTTCCAGAGGCTCAAATGATTACTTAGCTAAATAAGAACCGAAGTTAAAATCCGTATAGGAATTTAATCTAAAGATTCTAAGTCTATTTATCAAAAAGTTACTAACTGACTTAGATAAAGAGACAAAAGACTCAATTGTAAACTATCGTAAAGTGCATAGGTATGAGGTAACATAAACCTATAACCTAAATAATAACAGGCTGCAGTAGATCTTGTGAAACAAGTATACTAAAAAAAAGCAATGAGTAGTATAGAGGGATCAACAATATGAACATAATGATCCCTACACCACGACGGAAGAGCCTGCACTTTAGTCGCATAGAATAGCGAAGAAGAGGATCTCCTATAGTAAGAAATCGCGTCCAAAGCTCGTCCAGTACAGTGCTTACAATGCAATACGGACCACACAACGGAATACATGAAGGTTGCGACCTTGCTGGTTGTGATAAAGATGACACGATTTACCCAGTGAAAAAAGATCCTCACATAGAGGAAGATTTCACGTTAAGATCCACAGTAGACAAGAGAGTAAATTACTCATGATCTCTGTGAAGATAGAGATGCTATCAACAGAAATGTATTGTGGTTGTTTATCTTAGCAATACCTGCTAAAACAACAGCGCCGGAGGATACGCGTATCCTATCATTCCGTCCTATAGATCAATAGAGCGTTAACAGTATTAGCTCAGAGATCTGGACAAGCCAACACATACGTCTGCAATTGATTAGCAAGCTGTGTCATAAATAAAACATCATTGGGCGCTCCCATAGATAGCAAATCTGATTGAATACTTGTTTGTTGAGAGTCCATTCTGACAGCAACAAGCGACCCGTAAGAGAACGGGAGTCCGATAAAACAATCAGACGACCCAGAATATGACGGACCAAAACTGAACTTGGTGTACTATAACCAAGACGGATTCTTTCCATTAAATTGAATAACGGAAACGAAAGAGTGCCTCCCTGGTTCCGGAGATACGCCACTACTGTCGAATTAAAGGACAGGAATTTGGGCATGCGTTTCTGAATAATGTTCATGCAATGACATAAAGCAAGCCTAAAAAACATTATTCCGCGGAAGTTAAACTGATAGCTAAAAGACTGCGGAACCCAAAGACCCTGGCACTTCGAATCCGTAGGGATCAGTATATATCCCAATCTGTTTGACTGGCAACCGTCATAACAGTCACACTCGGGTCCGGCAACTGCGGCGGCACTCTCTGAGTCAACCACCGAATGTTTGCCCCAGTCTGAATCTCTTGTAACACTAGATAGACAAGAGAATGTATAAATCGAGCAATTGATGGATTGCCGGAAAGTTGCCGTCGAAGAGAAGCTCCTCCGAGAACGAAGCGACTCTGAGAGAGTTCTTAACCTTACTATCCACGCGTGGATGTAGCTAGGGCTGCGTCACGTCTAACCAACTCCAATCAGCCACTGAAGGGCGGAGTTATACATGAACAAACTACTGCCCTCAAAAGAAATTACATTGAGAATAATATCCCGTAAATCTTTTCTTGAAGACGTAATGATAACGCCTCAGTAAGGCGAATTACGTATAATAAAGCGTCTAAGTTAAGTCTACTATACATAATGTCGTTCCCAACATTGAAATTGGAAAAGACATAAACGGCGAAAAAGAATATATGCAGTCTTTAATCACACTGTCTAGACGCATATGAACTCTCGGTATGCCCTGCTCTGCCAAAATAAACTATTTGTAAAAATGATAAAATGGCAGAAATGAGTCACGCGGACAAGAAACTAAACTATCATGCTTAGTAGCAGGCTTGTATATATATATAAATATATAGCGTCGAAAAATAAAACACATGTTATAATGACAATATTGGACTGCGTCGGTAAGACAGGGACAATGTCCCTGTACCGATCGAAAAATCCGAGTCCAATGACGCTATAAGTCTCTAATCCAAGATCGCAGCAATGAAGTCCGAAAAATAATCACTGGAAGAAATGCCAGAAGATATGAAAGGCATCTTCCGATACTACTAAAGGGAAAACTCGAAATCTTTCGAATCCCTTTCGCCATCCTGTCGGACCCTATAAAGCGTTCGGTCGTCCGTAGCTGATGCAACCGCGGACCGCACCGACCCAGCGCCGTCGGATAATTCCTGATTCGACCGAGAAACTGTCAATTGCTGGGATGCTGCGAAACAACTGTGCTAACTCGGATAGCACGTCCGTCACTGAGGCCTAAGGAGAAGCGGTCTTACGATGCATTGCCGCAGGAAGCTCCGAGATCGTTACCCTGTGCATACTTCCAATATGCGAGCGAACGGAGTGTATAGGCCTCGTGTCCCTTGGCTACCGGATGGCGCGACCTATTCGCCGTGGAATCACTGAATGCCAAAACTGATCGGATACTCGAGGTCACGTAGCCAATGTGCGGTCGTGTGTCCTGCTGTGAGGATGAGGAAGCATTAAAGACAGTCTCTCGGACTGTCAATATAACGGAGCGTCCCGAGCAACGGACATATGCTCCGAATGTAAAATATCTGAACCACAACATGCGGTCCCCTATGTTGTTGGCTTCCTCCGATCTGTCCTCAATCTGCCGTCACTGGGTGAGTACTAAAGTAATTAAAGTGCTCGCATCACCCAAATCTCCTTCCTAGACCGCAACGGACGAACCCGGCAGCCGAACCATTCGATGAATGTACGCTACACCGGGTGAGCTAGCGAATGTCACTCCGTAAGCGATAGACATACTCCATGAGCACTAATTGCCGCTAACTCTTCATTAACTATGACGACAGAGGCACACTTTTGAAAGACATCTCCATAACTCTTCGAACAAGAAACCAGAAATGCTTGGATAGCAAGCATAAAATCATAATATATATAGCGTCGTTCAATAATTCGAAAGTTTGTGTGACATTATTGGACTATGTCGGAACTGAGGGACGATGTCCCTGAACCGAACCAAAAATTTCTAAGTCCTCCGACGCTATCAGTTTCTTATCCGGCATCGCAGCATATGTTGTTCCGAAAGGGAAAGCTTGAAATCCTCCGAATCCCTTTTGGTATCCCGTCGGACCGGATGAAACTTTCGGACGTCCGTACCCGCTTCCGCGGAGCGTCCCGACCCAGCATCGTCGGATAAAATATATGCGACAGATTCAGTTGATGCTGGGATGCTGCGATAAACTGTGCTATTAAGGAAAGCACGTCCGTTCCCGAGGCCTGTGCAGTAGCGGACTTACGATGCATTGCCGCTGGAAGCTCCGTGTACGTTGACTCCCGCACACTTCCTATGCGAACGTCCGGAGTCTGCAGGCCTCGAGTCCCCGGCTACCGACCCAGCGCTGTCGGATAATTCTCGATCCGACACCGTTTCTGTCGGCTGCTGGGATGCTGCGATAAGCTGTGCTATGTGCACAAGAATATCCGGCGTCGAGACCTGCGGAGGCGCAGTCTATCGCTGCTTCGCCGAGGGCAGCTCCGCATCAGATGGCTCCCGCATACTTTTCCTATGCGAACGTCCGGAGTCCATCGGTCTCGAATCCCTGGCTGCCGGATGGTGTGACCTGGTCGCCGAAGAATCCTTGATCGGCGAAGCTGGTAATATATCGGCGGTCACGCAGCCAAGGTGCGGTCGTGTGCGCTGACGAGAAGAGGAAGCCTTAGCAGTCTCAGCGGACTGCCTATACAACGGAGCGTCCCGAGCGATGGACGTATGCTCCGCTAGCGACACATTTGTACCACAACATCTGGGGCCAGATGTTGTTGAACGAGAGAGGGGCCTCTCTCGCTTGCCGTCCGGATGGACCGGAACGAGCTATGAACCGGACTAAAAGGCTTCCTCCGTTCTCCCTCCGATCCGCCGTCACTGGGTGTGCATTAAGTTAATTTTATAGTGCTCGCATCACCCCAAAATTCCTTCTAGACCGCAACGGACGAACCCGGCTGCCGAACCATTCGGTGAATGGACGCTACACCGGGCGAGCTAGCGGACGTCAAAGGCCGTCGAACCTACTAGGGTCCTCTTAGGCAATTGGCGTATTACATGAGCACTTTTCCGCTAGCCCTTCATTAATTGTGACGACGGAGGCACACTGTTGGAAGACATCACAGATACATCACCCTAATCTTGATCGTCTGAAATAGAAATTGATAAAGTAGAGTGACCCTGCGGGGAAAGGACCGGAGCGTCCAAATCCCCAACAACATACCGTGACATACGCTTCCCATATTGTCATCGAAATCATACGATACAGAACAGGAGTTAATGCGAGTACACTGACCACATATAGAATGATAATAAGGTCAGAGGAAGACTTCCTCTTAAAACAATTGATCAAAATCCTTTCAATGTGAAAAGAAAACAAGTCCTGGTACTCGCACTAACCCCTGGCAATCAAAATACATAATAATAATATGATCCATTAATATAGAAAAAATAATTGAAATCAAAATATTTTGAAAAAATATTTTTTTAGAACAGCCCAAGTTTCTGAAAAGTAACGTTGAGCCCCAATGGATCCCAAGCCTAAGTGTGGACAAAAATTTTAAAAATATTTTAAACAATTTATTCAACACTTACGAACAATAATAATGTATCTAGTTATGATTAAAATAACATAAAGATATTATTATTTAGAAATCCCCCCCTCACACAGAGGGCTGTTGTAAATGTAAACAATGAGTGTAAAAACACTAAAATAAGACTCCAGGCACCCAGGCCCGAAATCAGTTACCAAAAATACACTATCTGATGCAAAACAGAGACTTCCAGGGAAGAAACTGCAGAACATCAGATGGTAGATGCAGAACACAACGCCTAACCACCCGTAGGTGAAGACGTAAACATGGGGAAAGAACAGAATTCATTCTGTTATTCAGCTAAAACTCCCAAGAAATTTTAGTAATAATAATTACAGAAACTATGCCAAAAGCATGGGAGAATAGCAAGGGGGAACTTAAAGGACAGGGAGAGAGGAAAACACTTGAAAAAACATTGTAACTAAACAATCAGAATGACAACAAAATGGCTGCTGCCTTGAAAATAGGTAACTTAACATAATTTCATTAAAAAATTTTAAGTTACAGCCCTGATAATATTCTGTCACACATTCTTTTCCTCTCCTCCTTTTCTATCCTCCTTAGAATCACCATTTCACTAATATTTATGTGTCTGGCATCATTTAAACTGAGATTTAAAAGCACAAAGATCAGTCAGATGTTAACTGATGAAGGGCCAAACTTAGAATGATAAATGGCGCCAATTTCGGAACGTCCTTGACACTGCGCATGCGCAGTAGGGGCGAAGTGTGGAGGGCCTTTCAGGACATGTTTTCTTTAGTTTTAGATGCAAATTTTGGGGATTGGGGGGCAAAATTTGTGTTTGGCCCTATATTTTAAGATTTAGCACCAGCTATGTCTGGGTCATTGGTACAGTATAAAAATATGGACTCTTCTAATTGCTGCCATAGATCTGGCATGGAAGATACCACTAGCGTTCAAAGGACTAGAACACACACATGTATTGTAAGGTTACTTAATATCAACATTTGACTGAAAATGAGTGAGCCTGAGGCTGTGCCATGTTCAATAAATTTACGTACGATATTTTTGCATGTGTGGATTCTTAGGTAAGACTTTTTCTTTTTTCATATTCCTTCTGGTGGTGGTTCTGTTGATATCCTTTAACCCTTTACCTAACATGAAAAGCAGACGACACTTGCAAAAACGATTCGTGAATAGCTATTTTTTTTCATTTTTTGTCTCAAAAACATAGGTTATGACCCCGTTGGAACGAGCTCGTTCCAATGAGGGGTCATAACCTATGTTTTTGAGACAAAAAATGAAAAAATAATGAAAATTAATTGACAATTTTTTAGAATAGCGCTGGCCGGTTTTGGCCGTTATGTTGGGTAAAGGGTTAAGATTGCTAGTATTCCAAAAATTTGCTACCACTATTGTTTGGCACAAGTTACATGTAAAAATGGGGGGAATTGTTGTCAATCCTATCAAAGTAAGCATAAACGACACTGCATCTACCTTTGCCTGACATTTTAGCCTTTGGCATGTGCAACGCATGTGATTGAGAAGTCATAAACTTTCCAATTCTGGGAAATTTTCTGAAACCAAAAATCACAGTTTTTTGTTAAAGCGGCGGTTCGGTTTTTAAAAAAAACAACAAACTAAACCAAAAAATCGATAAACTGCCCAGCCCTAATGTGTATGTCCACCTGTTAGTCATAACGTTTGAGAAGTTTGATCAAAATCAGTTCATTAATGAAGGAAGTGTCCCACACACAAAAAACTCATGGTCAAATCTACATTAAATCTTCAAAGTTGAAGGGGAGATAACCCCATAAAAATTGCCACAGATGGAAAATTTGAAAATATGTGCATATTTACTCATTAGTCACCATTTTTTGAGAAGTTTCCTCAAAATCGGTTCAATAATGTAGGAAGAGCTGCACACACAAGAATCTCCTTTGAGAACCCACAATAAATCTAAGTTTGGGGGCGATAACCTGGTTAAAATTTTTAGAATATGCAAACGTTCACTTGCTAGTCATAATGTTTGAGAAGTTGCTTCGAAATCAGTTAATGATGTAGGAGGAGTTGCACTTACAAGAATTTCATTTGAAAATCCATTATAAATCAAAGTTCATGGGAGATAACCTGGTTAAAATTGTTGAAGACAAAAATTTTTAGAATATGTGCATATTCACTTGCTAGTCATAACATTTGAGAAGTTTTCACAAAATCAGTGCAAGAATCTCATTTGAAAATCCATAATAAATCTAGGTTTGGGGGAGATAACCTGGTTAAAATTGTAGCAGATAAAAATTTTTAGAATATGCACATGTCCACTTGATAGACATGATGTTTGAGAAGTTTCATGAAAATTGATTCTATAATGTTGGAGTTGCACACCCAAGTCCGGATGAATGGATGGACAGATGTATAGGGCATAGACAATATAGCCCCCACTTCTCTGAACAAAGGGGGTATAAAAATCTATTGACATCTAATGCCTTCATTCAATTTTTGTATGCCATCCACATTCAGTCCAGCGTTCCCAGGTTGTCCGAAAATTCCAGTATAATTAAACCAAAGTTCTCTATTGCTTAACTCGGTTGCCAATTCATATTAATTTGCCAGAGTCGCCTGTTCATAGGCAGATCTAATGGGGTGCACCCAGCACCTCTGCCCTATTTGTGTGGCAGTTATCCCTCTCTGACTACCCTACTGCCACCAGCAACACCACGGCGGGATGAAAAAGACAGACATCGCGAAAACATAAAATTTCAATTTTGACATTACGATAAAAATCCTGACAGGATCACCGATCCAATGTCGAGTTGTGAAAGCACAAAAGTAGGTTTAATCACTAGAGAAACAGAATTTACTGCACCCAGTAAATTCAAGTGTGTGAAAATGTTTAAAGTATCAGGAATGAACTTTAGAGAAAGAGAATTTATGGGGGCTTATTTTCAGGAGTAAAATATTTTTAAACAAATCAGAAATGGATTTTCATTAATAGTATTTACAGATATTCATACTGGAATCAGAACAATTTTTTATAAGAAACCAGAAAAGGCATATATGTGACCAGCATTCAAAAAGTTCGATACACGAATCAAAAATGAAGATTTTTGGCTCTGCCCACTAATTTGAGTGATAAAATACGTTCATAAACTTTAGAAATGCATTAAGGTGTAATAAAATGCATTTCCCAGTCTTTCTGAATAATATGCACTTGATGACTTTGGTGACCTCTTTCAGGTGGACCCCTAGGTGACCCCCATGACCCTGACCCATATTTTGAATCTCCATCACGTGTCCACTCATTTGGTGTTAGTCCCAGGTCCAATCATCATACCACGATTGAGATATGAGCATGACCCGCTTTCAAAATTTTTGGCCATGCACACTTTTTTAACATCAAAATGCATGTAAGGACATCAGGAAAGCTTTGGGGGCTCAAAAAATGTGATTTCCAGCAATTATGAAAAATGCGCTCAATGACCCTCAGGTAACCTCCGTGACCTTGACCCATATTTTGAATCTCCATCAAGCATCGACTCATTTGGTGTTGGTCCCAAGTTCATACGTCATACCACGCCTGAGATGTGGGCATGACCCACTTTCAAAAATTTTGGCCACACCCACTTTTTTTTAGTCAAAATGCATGTGTGTACGTCAGGAATACTTTAGGGGGTTAAAAAATGTGATTTCCAGCAATTATGAAAAATGCACTTAATGACCCCTTGGTGACCTCCATGACCTTAACACATATTTTGAATCTCCATCGAGTGTCGACTCATTTGGGGTTGGTCCCAGGTCCAGTCATCATACCACGCTTGAGATATGCATATACTAAATCTCCATCGAGTGTCGACTCATTTGGGGTTGATCCCAGGTCCATTCATCATACCACGCTTGAGATATCAGCATGACCCACTTTTAAAAATTTTGGCCATGCCCACTTTTTTAATGTTAAAAATGCATGTGTGTACGTCAGGAATGCTTTAGGAGGGTCAAAAAATGTGATTTCCAGCAATAATGAAAAATGCACTCAATGACCCCTAGGTGACATCCATGACGTTGACCCATATTTTGAATCTCCATCAAGTGTCGACTCATTTGGTGTTGATCCCAGGTTCATATGTCATACCACGCCTGAGATATGGGCGTGACCCACTTTCAAAAATTTTGTCCACGCCCACTTTTTTAATGTGAAAAATGCATGTGTGTATGTCAGAAATGCTTTAGGGGGTCAAAAAATGTGATTTCCATCAATTATGAAAAATGCACTTAATGACCCCTAAGTGACCTCCGTGACACTGACCCATTTTTTGAACCTCCATCGAGTGTGGACTCATTTGGAGTTGGTCCCAGATCCATACGTCATATCACACATGAGATATGGGCATGACCCACTTTCAAACATTTTTGCCACGCCCACTTTTTTAACGTAAAAATGCATGTGTGTACATCAGGAATGCTTTAGGGGGTCAAAAAATGTGATTTCCAGCAATTATGAAAAATGTACTCAATAACCCCTGGGTGACCCCTGCGACCTTGACCCATATTTTGAATCTCCATCGAGTGTCGACCCATTTGGTGTTGGTCCCAGGTCCATACGTCATACCACACCTGAGATATGGGCGTGACCCACTTTCAAAACACCCCTACAGACACCCCTGATACCCCAGGAATCTGAAAAACATAGGTGGCCGAGAACTTGTGGCTGTCTATCAGCATGCCAAAAATCAACAAGATAGGGCAATTCGTTTTCGAGTTATCTTGCAGACAAAAAGTGATGAGAAGACCGAAGAAAAAAGAAAAAAAAGAAAAAGAAACCATGCAAAAACAATAGTCTATGTGTTTCACACAGACTAATTATCAACTTATCGTCCAGAAACCAATTGTTTACAATTTACTGTGTGAAGGGTCACTGTGACCTTTGACCTAGTGATTCCGAAATAAATAGGGCTCTTTCTTGCAACAATGCCAACCTACCTATGACGTTTCATGAATGTAGGTGGAACCATTGTCAAATTATCATCTGGAAACCAATTATTTACGATTTATTATGTTCAAGGTCAATGTGACCTTGGTCTTTGACCTAGTGTGTCCAATATAAATAGGGGTCTTCCATTCACCTAGGCCAACCTACCTATGAAGTTTCATGAATGTGGGTCAAACCATTATCAAGTTATCGTTCGGAAACCAATTGTTTACGGTTTACTATGTTGAAGGTCACTGTGACCTTGGCCTTTCACCTAGCAAGTCCAAAATAAGTAGGGTTCTTCCTCTCACTGATGCCAACCCACCTATGAAGTTTCATGAACAAGGGTCGAAACATTATCAAGTTATCATCCGGAAACCAATTGTTTACGATTTAAAATGTTGAAGGTCACTGTGACCTTGACTTTTCACCCAGCGAGTCCAAAATAAACAGGGTTCTTCCTGATGCCAACCTAACTATGAAGTTTCATGAACATGGGTCGAACCATTATCAAGTTATCATCCGGAAACCAATTGTTTTGATTTACTATGTTCAGGGTCACTGTGACCTTGACCACTGACCTAGTGAGTCCGAAATAAATAGGGGTCTTCCTCTCACAAAGGCCAACCTACATTTGAAGTTTCATGAATGTGGGTTGAAGCGTAGTCAAATTATCATCCGGAAACAAATTGTTTACAGTTTACTATGTTCAAGGTCACTGTGACCTTGACCTTTGACCTCTAGCCTGAGCCGTATAGAAGTTGTGTACAAAAAACTGATTGGACCTAATTTCAGTACATCTTCAATTTTGGACCGCACCCAGAAACACTCGTTCTCGTCCCAAGGTGATAACAAAGGTACCCAAGAAGTATCCTGAGATCGGTTCATAAATACAAACCCGTATTATATGTGATGTATTCCATATTACTAAACATTCATTCAAAAATTTATTCAAATCAGAATCTTCAAAGAGAAGTTCTGTACCAAAAACTGATTGTACCTAATTTTGGTGCCACTGGCAGCCATCTTCAATTTTGGACCGCATCCAAAAACACTCGTTCTCGTCCCACGGTGATAACAAAGGTACCCAAGAAGTTTTGTGAAGATCGGTTCATAAATACGGCCTCTAGCCGAGCCGTATTGGCATTTGCACTTACAGTGCTGAAAGTAACACTAAATAAATCAAAGTTGGTCTAATTTGCATAATTTACGCATGAGAAGAAAACCTGTATTATATGTGATATATCCCATGATCCTAAACATTCATACAAAAAATTATTCAACTCAGAGCTTTCATATGTAAGTTCTGCGCAAAAAACTGATTGCACCTAATTTTGTACAAAATGGTTGTGAGTGGCCATCTTGAATTTCGGACCGGACCCAAAAACACTCGTTCTCATCCCACAGTGATAACAAAGGTACCCAAGAAATTTCGTACCATTCGGTTCATAAATACGGCTCTAGCCCGAGCTGTGTTGACAGCACGATGGACGGACAGGCCATGACAATACCTCAAATTTGGCCTTGCCAAAGTTGAGCTAAAAATAAAACCGAAACAGAACCTGGAAAAAAACCCTCCATGCTCTAAGGGGAACACACCTCTCATGCAAACCACACACTCACCACCACTATATGCCCCAATGGAATGGTGTTCTCCCCCACACACACATCAATCCTAGATCTGACAGTGTGAGATGTGTATTTTCTACATATGAACAGTCCTGATCATCCAAAAACTCATATGTTGCCATTACAAACTGCCCAAAATATCATACTATAAATTTCTCAGTTTTAAATTCACAAACTTAAGGGTTTGCGAATACCTGTACTGCGTGAACTTAAATACAAGTAAGATACTTGAAATGCTGAAAAATCACTGTGTTCAGCGACCAATTTAAAACATAATATTTTTCTTTAAAAATAGTTACAGACCACAATATTTGTAAAACCTCAATTAAAAAACATTTTAGAAGGCTTTACAGAAGGTGAAGGGAAAAGATTAGAGGTGGAATATTTAGAACTAACCTTTTCAAGTTTATACACTTACCTGTACGAACTTCATCACCAACCTGGCTTGCACTAAGAATTTCTTTATCAACTGAGCGACCATCTTTATTATTATATCTTATATTACCCCACCAAGGCCCTTTTACACTGTTGCATTTCAAACGTAATTCCAAAGCACATCTTGTTACTATTCCTGAAAATATAAAGTAATATTTCTTTTGAACTCCTCTTTTAACCCTTTACCAAATCAGACAGTGCTGTTAGGTCAAAAAAAATAATGGTTTGGTTCCGGTTGCCCGACCGATCCTAATTTTGTGCCCCAACCCTAATAATTTTTTATTGAAATTGAAAAAGAAACAGAAAAGAACCCACACAAACGACAATTTTTACAACAGCGACACAAATAGTGCTAGATGATTTTTTTTGTATACCGATTTATATATATAACCAGTACCATGTTCAAAACTGTTATTAGCAAATTAAATCATAATTGGTAATTGTATACCGAAGTTGTTTTTACTCTGGCATGCAAATTTCAACTTGTTTATCACGGTTTACAAGAAGTGAATTTACTTCACTGGTGCGGATTACTTTTGGTTTAAATTTGGGTCTTTCCCTTTTTACCACCCTGTCTATCCTCGCAGACAATGGGACCTTTCTTTATTACTTTTCACTCCAAAATGTTCTACAGTTCAAGTAGCTTAGTTAGACAATCACCATTATTACAAAAACGATAGAACATTGTTTACCTCTAATTTGTCAAAAACAAATAGATGTGAAAAGCCACAACCATGTGTACTGCATTATACAAAGGTTGCGTATTCAGTCACATTGAACATTCGACCAATCACATTCCTGCTATTTAAAACCAGAGAAATTTTTCTTGGGAAACTCTAAGGGATTCCCTGTAGGTTAACACTTGTACTTCAAAGTGATTGGCTGTTTGCACACGTGACATCATGATAGCATCTTGCTTTCAAAGTAATGTGCCCGAAAGTGTTTGATACAAGACTGATGCAAGTTACATTGTTTTCAAATAAACAAAAGCAAGTCATATGTGCTTTCCCTGCCAAGATAAATATGATGATACTTAACCAGTCCATCACCACAATCACTTAAAATGTCAGTTTATTTCATGCACTGAGGTGCGCTAATTTTAACACTTCCCATGATAGAGTGAGACGTGCAAAAGCACACTTCACTTCAGAATCTGAGGGCAGCTGATGATAATATTATCAAGACATCTCTGAGCTCGTTTCATCTTGAAGTTGCGGTGTTACACCCGAAATGTTTGCTGCAATCGCGAATAAAGCATCTGCTGATAAACTGCCATTTTGGGTGTAATTTTGCAATTCAGACTCAACAGAATATCAAAGCAGTATATTTCAGTCACAGCTGTTGGAAGTACTTGGTCCTAAAAATTAATGGTAAAAAAAAAAAGAAGAAATATCCCAACCTACCGACCCTATTTTTTTCTGCTATGTAACCAGAACCAAACCATTAATATTTTTTTGGCCTTAACAAAAATTGCCATTCAAATTTAATTATTTTTGCCTCCAAAACATATTTAATGACTCTGAATGGAATGAAAACAAGAGGCCCCAAGGGGACTTTAATCGCTCACAGGCCAAAGTGGTTTAAAGAAGTGTTTGGGGTTACATTCAGTTAGACATGGTTCATCAACACTACAAAGGAATGAAGCCATGCAAAGGCAAATTTTATGGAAATGGGTCTAAACAAACTTGAACATAACATGCTCCCCTGCCCCCCCCCCCCTCCCCCAACTGTGCCTACAGAGAGCCCAAATAATAAGCCAGGGACTCAAATTGAACAAACTTGAATCTGATCCCTCTTGAGATGTTACAAATGTATATACCAAATATGAAAGAATTCAGACTGGTGGATCTGAACAAGGAGATTTTTAACCCTTTACCCAACGTAGCGGCCAAAACCGGCCAGCACTATTCACATACATCGCCAATAAATTTTCATTATTTTTTTCATTTTTTGTCTCAAAAACATAGGTTATGACCCCTCTTGGGAACCAGCTCGACGAGCTCGTTCCAAAGAGGGGTCATAACCTATGTTTTTGAGACAATAAACGAAAAAAAGTCATTACTCAAGAATTGTGATTACAAGCGTCATCTGGTTTTCGTGTTAGGTAAAGGGTTAAAGAAATTTTTTGCACTAAGTTGATATTCGGGCTCCCATAAGGAGCCCAAAAATTTACCTAGGTAAGCAATTTGAACAAACCTGAAATTGACCCACCTCAAGATGTATACCAAATATGAATGCATTCTGACCGGTGGATCTGAAGAAGATTTTTAAAGAAATTTCCTCATATTTCACTAAGTTAAAATTCAGGCTCTCATAGGGAGCCCAAATATAAACCCAGGGATTCGATTTGAACAAACTTGATTCTGCCCCCCCCCCACCCCCCCACCCCCCCCCCCCCCCCCATAGATGTTGTATACCAAACATGAAAGGATTCTGACTGGTGGAGCTGAAGAAGAAGATTTTTTTTTAAAGAAATTTCCTCAAATTGTATGAAGTTAAACTTTGGGCTTCAAGACAGAGCCCAAATACTAACTTAGGGACCCGATTTGTACAAACTTGAATCTGACCCCCCTATAGATGTTGTATACCAAATATGAAAGCATTCTGACTGGTGGATCTGAAGAAGAAGATTTTTAAAGAAATTTCCTCATATTTCACTAAGTTAAAATTCGGGCTCCAACAGGGAGCCCAATTATTAACCCAGCGACTCAATTTGAACAAACTTGAATTGAACCCCAATAGAGATGTTATATAACAAATATCAAAAGATTCTAAATGATGGTTCTGGAGAAGAAGATTTTTTTAATTTTAAAAAAAAAATTATGGGTGCTATCAGAGTAATGCCCCTTGTGGTGCCCCCTGTGGACGCGGAAAGTTTATTTGTACAAGCTTGAATTGACATATGATAAGGAACATGCACCCCAAATTTGGTCCAGTAGTTTGGGAGGAGAAGTCGATAATGTAAAGTTCACGATGGAAGACGATAGACGACGACGGACGACAACGGATGGCAAGTGATAAGTTAAGCTCCCTTCGGTGAGCTAAAAAAAGAAGAAAATATTTAGTTATTAAAGAAAGGTTATTTTTTTAATGTCGTTTGTTTTTCAGGTTAGGTAAAGTGTTATTAACCCCTTCGTTGCTGTGCAAGTTTTTAATTTCCTGTGCTGAGCCATATATGGGGGAAAATAGAAAAATATGATAAAAAATGAAAAAAATCAGAAGAGTAAAATAATTTGTAATTTTCATCTGCTAGAACATATTTGAACATGTTTGGAGTCCAATGTTTAGTTCCAATTGTAACCGTCACGACCTTCACCCACTGAAACGAGGGTCGTCTTCACTTTAGATCGCAACAGTCGCATCGGAACTCCCCTCAGATTCATCAGAGTCGCTAAAGTCACTTGAACTATCTAAATCACCAGCATCACTATCATTGTCTGCATACAATTCTGCAACAACTTCTTCAGTTGTGTACAATCTTTTTGACATGTTTGCACTACAAGAATATCAGGAAAAGTAACTCTCATTGGAAATTTCACATGCGGTTCACTCAGGTATTTCCGTAAAAATGACGGATATTACTCGAAAAAATATCTGTCGTCACATTGTCGGCCTCTTACATGTGTCACCAACTGCATTATTTTGAGAATACCACTGTGCGGCGTATTGATGTTATCAGTGTGGTAACTCCGTACTCAGTACGGACGTGTAGCACAGGGAATCAAATTTTATGTCCGTGCTCAGTAAGGCGCACAGTCCACATGTCCACAGTGGGCGCCCACTGATTTTCCACAGAAATCCGTTTGATACCAATTTCTGTGGACTCTGTGGGCATGTAGTTCTGTGGGCAAAAGCCTGTGGACTTCTGTGGAAAAGATTACTGAACGATGATAATGCGGGACGGCAGTGTCCACATAATTATTCCGAAACACGTCTGCCCACAGAAATGTAACTGGAAGTAATTTTTAACACGTCTTGAGAGAATGTGACACTGATTAAAAATATTTATTTCTTCATCATTTCAATTTGCAAGCACAGGTATATGGTCATTTGTGTATTTACAAAAAGGAAAAAATTGATAACTTGTAAAAATTACGTCACATTTTCTCAATCTGAAAAGTGAATAGCACAACCCACACTGTGAAAACAAGACATACAGTGGCAAACCCATGTCGATTGCGAATGAGTGCTTTGAAAAAATGTGTACAAAACGCAAAAATAGTTCAAAATAAAAGAGTGCACCTGCGAATATCACTGATATGCAATTATGTATTGATATGATCTTTCTGTTAAACCGAATCTGATTTTCGATCGACTATTGAACAATTCGTTCGCTTTCCTTGACAACTCTGAGCTCGGGCGGGAAGGGGAACATCCGGCTTCTAGAATTTTCGGCCTGGAAATATTTTGACAGAGGAACATCAGCTCGGTAAAATTAGCGCCGAGTTCTCAGGCCCATTTATTTATTTATTTATTTATTTATTTATTTATTTATTTATTTATTTATTTATTTATGCAGAAAGAGGCTAATCATGACAGCACACCCTGGCCTTGAACATTTTTTAATTCTTATTGTTCAGCGTACAATACCAATGCATCGTCAAATTAATTTCGTTTTTTATACCCCTGTCAGTCTGTCTGTCCGTCAGTCCTTCCATCGCGAAATTGTTTAATGGAGGGTACCGTCATGCTGTAATTTTAACTTAGATTTTTTTAAATTCTTCTGTTTTCATTTGGGATATATTATCTGATAGTTCAGCATACAATAAAAATGCATTGCCAAATTAATTTCATTTTTTTTTTAACCTGACCCTATCGATAAATTTCTTCGGAATTATTCTCTAAAAAGTGCAATATGAAAGTCGCCCTTTTTAGTGGATGATTTCGGAGTAATTCTGACTGTTCAGCGTACGATAAAAGTGCATCGTCAAATTAATTTCTTTTTTTTTTAACCTGGCCCTATCGATAAATTACTTTGGAATTATTCACTAAAAAGTGCAATATGAAATTCTCACATTTTAGTGGATAATTTCGGAGTAATTTTGATAGTTCAGCATACAATAAAAATGCATCGTCAAATTAATTTCGTTTTTTTAACCTGGCCCTATCGATAAATTACTTTGGAATTATTCACTAAAAAGTGCAACATGAATGTCGCCCTTTTTAGTGGATAATTTCGGAGTAATTCTGATAGTTCAGCGTACAATAAAAATGCATCGTCAAATTAATCTCGTTCTTTTTAGCCTGGCCCTATCGATAAATTACAATGCACATGTATATTTTTAATTGTTAAAGTGAAAGAATGAAAAAATATAAACCAAACATTTTTATTCTCTTGGTTGTTATCATTTTTCTGCAAGATTGTTTGTTATTCATAAATGATTAAATTAATTAACTTGACTTATGTTAATCGGCAATTAATGGTGCTCTTGTGTTTATGATTTATGACCTGCTATAACCCTTCTGAAGTAGTTTTACAGAAGTTAGTGGCATGTGTATACCATATACAGCAGCGTTTGAAAGGATTAAAAACTTCAAACGACTTGTGTTCACAAGACTAATGGATCTATCTTGTCTGACGCAGACCACTGGGTCTAACTTTAATTAATATCGTCGGGGTAGGGTTAAAAACCAACATCAGGTATTGGTAAGCGAATAATCGAGAGGTGCTTATCCCACTTGTAATGGACCGACCCTCATGGGGATCCTGGGAAGTGAAGCAGTGCTTGTTCATTGTGGTAAACAAGCCCTGCTTTACTGGTGGATTATGACCCAGTAACCAATGCTTGGGGTAGAAGTTGTTTTTCTGAAATTATATTCTCAACTCTTGATTTAAATTTCGAAGACAGCCAGTAGCTGTCGCGAAAATGAACCGGAACTTTGTGGAAGCGGAAGATAAAAATGACGCCGTGAGGGGGAACTAGAGAGGCCTTATTTGGTGACGATAAATTCATAATTGGTGGAAATATCTCTCCTTTTTTATTTAACCCTTTACCTAACGTAACGGCCAAAACGGGCCAGCGCTATACACGAAAATCGCCATTCAATCTATTTTATATTTTGACTTTTTGTTCCCAAAACATAGGTTATACGAACTGGAGGTTGCGTTTTCACCACCTCCCACCCCTCACTCCCCACTTCCTTCTCTACCGGATAGCCCGGGTGTGTCGATCACAGCAAAACAGCCACCTTAGTCTGCAGCCACCAACGAAGACATGAAGAGAGCAATAGAATGAGCAATTGAGATAGGACAACAAGCCTTCTCCGAAACCCGCGAGTTCAGGGAAAAATCCCAGGCAAACTCAAAAAAGGCATTAGACGCAATCCAATCACTAAACTCAACATCATCGACTTCCACATTATCATCTCAACCACCTCCAAAGAAAAAGAGCCGGAAGGAGCCCATGCGGGGGTAAGCCTCCCCCTCCTTCCTTTTCCTCCTCTACCACGCTTTGACATTCAACAAAAAATGAACAATCAACGAGGGTCGAAAGGGGCTTGCCCCAAACCGTCCCTGCGCAACTTCGGCGCGCGAAACCATTCCGTCCGAGATTTTTAGTTTCTGCATTTTCGTCAGTTGGATTATCCTGGGAAATTGTCGTGCCAGGGGAGAACAGAACTAGTCTGATATTTTGACCTCCTTCCGATGTTAACAGATTTTTTTTTCTAAGCTATCGTGTAGAAAAATTACGTAACATAAATACTGTAGTAGTGTAATAAAAAGTCAGATCATGTGGACTCCACAGGAATTGCCGTGTTAGTTATTAATTCTGTGGGCAAGTAGGAAGCATGCCCACGGTCTAGAAAAATCTCTGTCCACAGAAATTTATGTGGGCAGTTGAAAGGTAATTTGCCCATGGTTTTCCACAACCACTGTGGACATGTGGTAAAGTGACTGCCCACAGCGACTGTACTGTATAGCAGCGAAAGGGTTAATGTAAGTTGTACACTCTTTTTAAAGGACACATGAGGGATTTTCTAACTACTTTCAAGAACTGAATCCTGCTTCATCCCAAATTTAAAATTTATTATCCAAGGGAAGAAATTGATATTTTTTTAATTTTCCAACGTTACTTTTTCAGTTACTTCCCTTGATGATTATCAGTCATGAACCATTCTGACCAAATTCAAACTTGAGCCAATTTTGACACCTCATAGCATATGCATCTACATGGAGTGATGGGGCAAGTCTTCCAGACAGTTATGAAAATTTCCCCTGCAGTGGATTCTAGCCATGTCTAGGCTATAATAAGGGTTAATGTTCAGTGCAATGTGGAATTGGGAAATAAATACTTGTTGGTAACTGGGAACTAGAAGCTAACAGAAGTCAGCAGATGTGCACTCGTACCCCAAGCAGTGACACCTAACATTAAATCTTTCTTCCTTATTTAAACAGATTCAAAGGTAAATAACTAGCATACACTCAACTGAGCTTGGGCTGATTTTCTGTCCAGCACTGTTCTAAACAAGAGGCCCCACGGGGCCTGAAGCGCTCATCTTGTACAGAACACAATTTAAACAGAGTCCAAGAATGAGTCTACATTAAGCAAGCCATCTCCATAGGATACACTGTCAATCCTTGAGTCCCTCAGGAGTGACAAAAATAATCTGGGCATCATGCCTTTTCTTCAGTTGATCATAAGTAAAATGTAGAGCTTCCCTATGAAGCCCCTTGATATAACCTATGTGGATTAATCTTAGTACCTCTAGAGGGTACTGAATACAAAATTTTTAATTCTTCAGCAAAATGGCCAATTCCGGCTCCCATAGAGAGCCCAAATATTAACCCAGGCTCTTGATTTGAACACAGTTAAATCTGACTTCCCCAGAGATGTTGTGTACCGAATATGAAAGCATTCTGACTGTTGGATCTGAAGAACAGAAATTGTAAAGAAATTTCTTCGAACTGCACTAAGTTCAAATTTGGGCTACCATAGTGAGCCCAAATATTGACCTATGGATCCGATTTGAACAAACTTGAATCTGACCCCCTAGAGATGTTGTATACCAAATGTGAAAGCATTCTGACAAGTGAATCTGAAGAAGAAGATTTTTGAAGAAATTCCCTCATATTGTACTAAGTTAAATTTCATGTTCCCATATGGAGCCCAAATATTAACCTAGGCACTCGAATTGAACAACCTGGAATCTGACCCCCCTAGAGATGCTGTATACCAAATATACAAGCATTCCGACTGGTGGATCTGAAGAAGAAGAGTTTTAAAGAAATTTTCTCATATTGCACTAAGTAAAAATTTGGGCTACCATAGTGAGCCCAAATATATACCTAGGGATCTGATTTGAACAAACTTGAATCTGACCCCCATAGAGATGTTGCATACCAAATATCAAAACATTCTGACTGATGGATCTGAAGAAGAAGATTTTTTTAAATTACCCTCCATATTGAACAAAGATAAAATTTTGGGCTTCCATAGGAAGCCCAAATATTAACCTAGGGACTTGGTTTGAACAATCTAGAATCTGACCCTCACAACAATGAGGTATACCAAATATTAAAAGATTCTGACTGGTGGTTCTGAAGAAGAAGATTTTTAAAGAATATTCCCCATATTACCTTATGTTAAAACTTTGGGCTCCTGTAGAGAGCCCAAATATGAACGAATAAGCTTTATTTCAACAAACTTTTATCTGACCCCCCTATGAATGCTGTATACCAAATATCAAAAGATTCTGATGATTGGTTCTGGAGAAAAGATTTTTTTAAATTTTTGCAAATATGCTGACTCAGCATTTTTTCGATGCCCATTACAGAACACCCTAACATAACCGATGGCAATTTTTTTTTACCATTCAATTCTACTGGTCATAAGGATACTTCATACCAAATAAAAGCTCTCTGTTCCGTGGGGTTTGGGAAATATGGGCATTTGAAAATATTTCTATTTTTAGCTCCCAGGGTTCCCATGGGGATGCGGGAATTTTTTTTTTTGCATGGGTCAAGTACTTATGACCCAATACTACCACAAACCAAATTTGGTTCATACCGGACCATCGGTTCAGAAAATAGAAATTTCGGGCGGGGCCAAAAATCTTACCCCTCCTATTACAAAGCCAAATATTACTTCATGAACTTCGTTTGAACAAACCTGATTCTACACCTCATATGGAAGCTCCATAGCAAATATCAAGTCATTGTACACACTGGTTCTTGAGAAGAAGATTTTTAAAATATTTTGGAGCATTTTCCCCCACTCCCTCCCTATGGGGCTGGGCACGCTGAGTTGAACAAAAATGAAATGCCCCTTTGGGGCCATCACTCACACAAACTTTCACTTGAATTGGCCCAGTGGCTTTGGAGGAGAAGACCAAAACATGGTGTTGACGGACGATGGACGATGGACGGGAAGCGATGAGATTAGCTCAGCTTGACTTTGTCAAGATGAGCTAAAAAGAGAGAGCTCTCATACTAGAAATAAAACTTTGGTGATAACTGTTGGAATCATGGGAAGATTTATATTCTAAGCAGTCCAGGGCCCCAATAGTTTTTACCAGTACACAAAACAACATAAGAAAAACAAATAATAAATGTTTTGAGACTTTGAGGGAGACATGATTTAATAAAATTGAAATTCAAATAGTAATAACTCTTAAATGACGCAATTCACAAAATTAATATTCTAATCAGTTCGGTTCTTCTAGGATGTATACCACTCTCCCAAAACATTATAAATTATTGTGATGAGTTGACGGTAAAATGGTCTGAGGTATGCAGTTCTGAGCTTATGTTCAACCAAGACGCGAAGCGTCGACGTTGAACATATGCTCCGAGCCGCAAACATCAGAACATGTTACCGTCAACTAATCACAATAATGTATATGTTCCAATAAGACACTACCTATAGCCCAAAACGTACATCGAGAAACACGAGAGGCTTTTTTACTAAACTTATGACCATTAAAAGTTGCCTTGTTCAAGGCAACTTTTAATGACTGCAGGTTTAGTAAATAAACCTCTCACGTACCCACAATGGCACTGGATAAATAATCAATAAGCCAGATAAACTCATACCATCTCAATTCAAATTGTAAATCGATTTGTAATTTAAACAACACTTCATCTGGAACACCGTCTGCTGCACGTGTGAAAAACCAAGAAAAATGAAGTGGCTCGCTAGTTGCCCTGTTGATGAAGCAATAACAAAACAGGCGACATCATTTCAAATATTTCACATTGCGATGTCCGATGGTAACATTTGCTGCTGGAGCCATAAACATAAAAGAAACTATGCCAGCTCTCATCCAATCAGAGGGCGAGGATTTTACTCTTAATGGAACATAGGGCAGTGATATTTGTGTGCATGCAGGGTTATAAATTAGAAACCTGCTAATCAAAAATTTGAATTGGGCTACAGATTCATGAATCAATTCTTGTTTCAAATCAAATCAGCTGAATAATACCATTTGCAACTTCCCATTTTCTCATTATGCAGTGGATGCGATGACACATTCAGTGTTCTGAAATAGACCCAAATGCAATGGTTTCTTCAAGAATAATTTGTTCTCTCTCTCTTACTCTGGACATAGGCAGGAAAATTACGTCGTCCCTTGAATGCAACAAGGTGTCATCTGCAGTTCTTCAGAAGGTGTGAGTCACTGATAAACTAGTTATTCATATCTTTTTTGCAAACAAGCTTGCCAAACACAGCACTTTTTAGTCGACTAATCTCCAATATTAACCAAGTCCCCGTACAGCCACAAACAGCCCTTTTTATATGGCTCTGAAAAAGTTGTTCTAAGTGTATTCTTCCTTGAGTGGGATGCATTTTTCTGCCACCACTGAGATACTGAGACATATATAAAGTCGTATGAGACAGTTGGGAGAGATATGCTGGTCTCACCCCACCCAAGTGACAGCTATCTCACCCCACCCACGTGACCAAGCTATTTGCATATTTAATTAGCACCAGAACTATTTAATCATCGCAAATCACGTCTGCTCATGTATATGCAAACAAAATGGACGGCCTTTTTGCTTCGACTGACTTTATAAACGAAAATCGAAACCAGAACACTCTTCAGAAAAACTTCAACACACCTCAAATTGCTCTTCGGGGAGAAATATACATCTGATATCATTACGCCCTGTCAAACTGAAGTACACGTCTGGAAAATTATGTGTGCAGATATGTCGATTTCATTTGAGGTCGTTTCAGTGCATTAACGCTCAACATGCGGTGCTAGTCTGCATGTTTTGAAGTATATACCTTTGGTATATACCATACTTCTCGACAACCTTTTCCGAATATCTTAATGGTTTTCTCCTCGAATGAACGCACCAAGAATTTTTTTTTTCCTAGAGGATATGGTATTTTCTTATTAATGGCACTACAAAATGGTGGGAGAAAAATCATCCTCGTTGGGTATCTGAGCGGGACAGGTAAATTTCACCCTCGGGGGAAGATATTTGAGCCAGACACTGGGCAAGCCTTTTGTCTGGCTCAAATATCTTGCCTTTCGGGTGATATTTCCCCATCCCACCCAGATACCCATCGATGATAATAATCTTGACAGTGTTTTTTATATCACTGTTATATATTTGGTAGTTATTAACATAAAATTAATCTGAGGACTTTAACCCTTTACCCAACGTAACGGCCAAAACCGGCCAGCGCTATTCTCAAAAATCACCAATTCATTTTCAAAATATTTTCATTTTTTGTCTCAAAAACATAGGTTATGACCCCTCGTTGGAACGAGCTCGTCGAGCTCGTTCCAACGAGGGGTCATAACCTATGTTTTTGAGACAAAAAATGAAAAAATTTAGTTATTCAAGAATTTTTTTTTGCAAGTGTCGTCTGCTTTTCATGTTAGGTAAAGGGTTAAGGTCCCACAAAGTAGATCTTCTGGTTTTCAGGCCATTTTTTTTTTTGTAAAACTGCCTGTGGGTGAGCGTTTTTTTATTTTATTTTTTATTTTTGTAATTATTTCTTTGCTATCAAAAGATCATGTTCTTGGTTTGTTTTATTTTTTAGGCCTCATAATCTACAGAATAGCATTGGTGGTGGTGTATTTTGTCCCTTGTGTGCAACAAGGCTTTGCAAGGTTTTGGAATGCTGATTATTAACTGACAGTTTGATGTGAATTATTTAACTTTTTACCCAACCTGAATGGCAGACGGCACTCTCAAAACAATTCTTCAATGACTGAACATTTTCATTTTTTGTCTGAAAAACATAGTTGATGACCCCTCATTGGAATGATCTCCCTGAACCCACTCCAATGAAGGGTCATAAGCTATATTTCTGAGACAAAATTGAATGGTGATTTTTCAGCATAGTGCTGACTGTATATGGCTGTTAAGGGTTAAACAGAAAGTTTGTGCAAATTTAGGTCACAATTCAATAATATTCACCATAAGATCTTTTCAAAAATTTCAAACATAAACCTTCCTGCATTTCTACAAGGATTACAACTTACAACTTAACATTTCTTAAAAATTAATATCACTGTCTCATTTTCGCAATTTTAGTGGGGTTCCAAGTGCACACTCCAAAAATTATCATTTACATCCTTCTAATTTATGAAACAAGAGTTGTGCATTGGAGATGCAGGCTTAGAGTTGTGGCTACTTTCTTCATGCACTCTCCATAGAAAATCAGAAATGTCATCACGCCGAGCTCAATTGACGCTAACAAGCTCAAAATTTGTAAAAATGGACTAAATGTGGCCCATAACTCTGTAACGAGAAATTGGACCGGGCCAGTTTTCGAACTCTTTTGAGATATCATTGCAAAAGACTTGCATGGAAAATATTAGTCAAATTGGAGAAAAGTTTTTCAAGTTATAGCTGACAAGCTCAAAATTCATAAAAATTGCCTAATTAAGGACCATTACTTTGTAACAAAAAAATTGGACCAGGCCAGTTTTCGAACTTGCCTGAGATATTATTGCAAAAGTCCTGTACGGGAAATATTAGTCAAATCGGAAAACATTTGTTCAAGTTATTGTGCTAACCAGCAAAATTCATAAAAATTCACTAATTAAGGCCCAAAACTATGAAATGAATGAAAGTGGCAATGACACTGCAGCTTAACTTGATTGGGTGTGTGTAGTATTTAAGGAAAAGGATAATGTTCAGTGTTTATGAAAGGATTATGAAATAAGACAAGCATTGTGATAATTGAGAATATGTTAATTTCTGTTCCCTATATACTATTTTTTCAATAAGAATAATTTGAGGTGTAGACTATACTACAGAATTGAGTCCTGGGTTAATGTAGTCCCTAACAGTTAATGTATGTCAACCAAAGTTACCAAGTTACAGTGAAATCATTCCATGATTCCAAAATGAGTCCTCCTACCAAGTTACAATGAAATCCCTTCATAAATATAACTCATAGACTTTGCTAAGGGAAGCCAGGTCACACGATGGTTCGGTGGTCACTGTTGACCAATCATGACCAAAATATGAGAGTCTCATCTAGATAGCATACCAAGTTATCTCACCAAATTACAATGAAATCCCTTCATAACAACAACCTGTAGACAGTGCTAAAGGAATCTAGGTCATGTGACTAGGTGGCAGTAACGGCTGACTGCTCATGACCAAAATAGGACAGTCTCATCTAGACATCATACCGAGTTATCCTCCCAAGTTACAATGAAATTTCTTCATAAATATGAACTGTAGACTGTGCTAAACAAAACTAGGTCACATGCCTGTGCAGCCATCACAGTTGACTGATCACAGGCAAAAATAGGACGATCTCTTCCAGATATTATACTGAGTCATCCTACAAATTTGCAATGAAATCCTTTCATAAATGCAAGCTGCAGACTGTGCTAAAGGAATCTAGGTAATGTGCCCCTGCAGCCATAACTGTTGACTGAACCCAACCAAAATACAACCTTCTCATTTAGACATTATACAAAGTCATCCTACGAAGTTACAATAAAATCCCTTCCTAAAGACGACCTGTAGACTGTGCTAAAGGTTTTTGAGTTTCAGGTCTGTGCAGCCATCATGGTTGACGGATCACAACAAAAAGGGGATGTTCTCATCTAGACCTTATATGGAGCCATCCTACCAAGTTACAATGAAATTCCTTCATAAATACAACCTGTAGACTGTGCTAAAGGTTTACAGGTTTCAGGCTCATGTACCCATCATGGTTGACCAATCACAACCAAAAGGGGACATTCTCTGCTAGACATTATACGGAGACATTGTAATAAGTTACAATGAAATCCCTTCATAAATACAAGAGGCCCCAAGGGGCCTGAGGGCACTCACCTGACATGGTAGCCTAAATATCAACCCAGAGAATTGATCTCAACAAGATGCATCTGCTCCTCCTAAGAAAAGCTTATACCAAATATCCAAAGATTCTGACAAGTGGATCTAAAAAAAAGAAGATTTTTAAAGAATATTCCTCATATTGAACTAAGTTATAATTCGGGCTCCCACAGGGACTTGGCTTTAACAAACTTGAATCTCACCCCCCTAAGGATGCTGCACACCAAATATCAAAACATTTCGACTGCTGGATCTGAAGAAGAAGATTTTTAAAGAAAATTCCTCATTTTGAACTAAGTTACAATTCAAGCTCCCACAGTGAGTCCAAATATGGACCTAGGGACTTGGCTTGAACAAACTTGAATCTCACCCCCCTAAGCATGGTGCATACCCAATATCAAAAGATTCTGTCTGCTGGATCTTGAGAAGAAGATTTTCAAAGAAATTTGCCTGAAATGCACTAAGTTCGAATTCGAGCTTCTATAGTGAGCCCAAATATGAATCTAGGGAGCCGATTTGAACAAACTTGAATCAGATCCACCCCACAATGTTGCATACCAAATATCAAAAGATTCTGCCTGTTGAATCTGGAGAAGATTTTTTAAGAAATTTGCCTGAAATGCACTAAGTTCGAATTCGGGCTTCTATAGTGAGCCCAAATATGAATCCAGGGGGCCGATTTGAACAAACTTGAATCAGATCCACCCCACAATGTTGCATACCAAATATCAAAAGATTTTGCCAGCTGGATCTGGAGAAGAAGATTTTTTAAGAAATTTGCCTGAAATGCATTAAGTTCGAATTCGAGCTTCTATACTGAGCCCAAATATGAATCCAGGGGGCCGATTTGAACAAACTTGAATCAGATCCACCCCACAATGTTGCAAACCAATATCAATAGATTCTGCCTGCTGGATCTGGAGAAGAAGATTTTTTAAGAAATTTGCCTGAAATGCACTAAGTTCGAATTCGAGCTTCTATACTGAGCCCAAATATAAACCCAGGGGGCCGATTTGAACAAACTTGAATCAGATCCACCCCCACAATGTTGCATACCATATATCAAAAGATTCTGCCATCTGGATCTGGAGAAGAAGATTTTTTAAGAAATTTGCCTGAAATGCACTAAGTTCGAATTCGGGCTTCTAGAGTGAGCCCAAATATGAATCCAGGGGGGGCGATTTGAACAAACTTGAATCAGATCCACCCCACAATGTTGCATACCAATATCAAAAGATTCTGCCTGCTGGATCTGGAGAAGAAGATTTTTTAAGAAATTTGCCTGATATGCACTAAGTTCGAATTCGGGCTTCTATAGTGAGCCCAAATATGAATCCAGGGGGCCGATTTGAACAAACTTGAACCAGATCCACCCCACAATGTTGCAAACCAAATATCAAAAGATTCTGCCTGCTGGATCTGGAGAAGAAGATTTTTTAAGAAATTTGCCTGAAATGCACTAAGTTCGAATTTGGGCTTGTAGAGTGAGCCCAAATATGAATCCAGGCAGCCGATTTAAACAAACTTGAATCAGATCCACCCCACAATGTTGCATACCAAATATCAAAAGATTCTGCCTGCTGGATCTGGAGAAGAAGATTTTTTAAGAAATTTGCCTGAAATGCACTAAGTTCGAATTCGAGCTTCTATAGTGAGCCCAAATATGAATCCAGGGGGCCGATTTGAACAAACTTGAATCAGATCCACCCCTCAATGTTGCATACCAAATATCAAAAGATTCTGCCTGCTGGATCTGGAGAAGAAGATTTTTTAAGAAATTTGCCTGAAATGCACTTAGTTCGAATTCGAGCTTCTATACTGAGCCCAAATATAAACCCAGGGAGCCGATTTGAAGAAAATTGAATCAGATCCACCCCACAATGTTGCAAACCAAATATCAAGAGATTCTGCCTGCTGGATCTGGAGAAAAAGATTTTTTAAGAAATTTGCCGAAATGCACTAAGTTCAAATTCGGGCTTCTATAGTGAGCCCAAATATGAATCCCGGGGGCCAATTTGAACAAACCTGAATCAGATCCACCCCACAATGTTGCATACCAAATATCAAAAGATTCTGCCATCTGGATCTGGAGAAGAAGATTTTTTAAGAAATTTGCCTGAAATGCACTAAGTTTGAATTCGGGCTTCTATAGTGAGCCCAAATATGAATCAAGGAGGCCGAATTTGAATAAACTTGAATCAGATCCACCCCACAATGTTGCAGACCAAATATCAAAAGATTCTGCCTGCTGGATCTGGAGAAAAAGATTTTTTAAGAAATTTGCCGAAATGCACTAAGTTCGAATTCGGGCTTCTATAGTGAGCCCAAATATGAATCCAGGGAGCCAATTTGAACAAACTTCAATCAGATCCACCCCACAATGTTGCATACCAAATATCAAAAGAGTCGAGCCCAAATATAAACCCAGAGGGCCGATTTGAAGAAAATTGAATCAGATCCACCCCACAATGTTGCAAACCAAATATCAAGAAATTCTGCCTGCTGGATCTGGAGAAGAAGATTTTTTAAGAAATTTGCCTGAAATGCACTAAGTTTGAATTCAGGCTTCTATAGTGAGCCCAAATATGAATCAAGGGGGCCGATTTGAATAAACTTGAATCAGATCCACTCCACAATGTTGCATACCAAATATCAAAAGATTCTTCCTGCTGGATCTGGAGAAAAAGATTTTTTAAGAAATTTGCCGAAATGCACTAAGTTCGAATTCGGGCTTCTATAGTGAGCCCAAATATGAATCCAGGGAGCCGATTTGAACAAACTTCAATCAGATCCGCCCCACAATGTTGCATACCAAATATCAAAAGTTTTGGAGATATAATAGTTTCAAGGTTTTTCCTATTTTTAGCTCCCGAGGTTCCCACGGGGCAATGAGAAAATCTTTTTTTGCATCAATCAACTACTTATGACCCATTATCATCTCATATCAAATTTGGTTCAAATCGACCTCACGGTTCTGAAAATAGAAATTTTAGGCGTGGCCAAAATTTTTGCCCCTCCCATAACGAAGGCAAATAATGCCAGACAAACTTCACGTGAACAAATTTGAGTCTACACCTCAAAAGGAAGCTGCATACCAAATATCAAGTCTTTGCTATTGCTGGTTCTTGAGAAGAAGATTTTTTAAGAATTGGAGCACTTTTGCCCCATCCCTCTGCTCAATATGAGCCGAAACCTAATTTGACAAAAAATCAAAATGCCCTTATATAACCCCTACTCACATGAAATTTCATTAATATGCGGCCAGTGGTTTGGGAGAAAAAGACCCAAGCACCACCTTCACGACTGACGACGGACGAAGGACGACGGACGACAGACGAAAAGTGATCAGAAAAGCTCACCCTGACTTTCAGTCAGGTGAGCTAACAACCTGTAGACTGTGCTCAATGTTTTGGGGTTTCAGGTTCGCGTAGCCATCACGGTTGACCAATAGCAATAAAAAAGGGATGTTCTCATCTAGACATGACCTCGAACCTCTATATCAAAGTTCGTGATGGGTGGTCAAGAACTACAAATTGTAGCCTGTGCCAAAGAAAGTGTGAACAGACTCACAGGCTTGCGCAAGTGTGATGGTAATAGCTTATCTTGACATTGTCAAGTTAAGCTAAAAATTGGGCCAGGCCAGCTTTCCAACTTGTTTGAGATATTATTGCAAAAGACCTGTATGGTAAATATTAGTCAAATTGGAGAATGTTTGTTCCAAGTTATTGCACTATCGAGCTCAAAATTCGTAAAAACTTACTAAGGCCCATAACTCTGCAATGAAAAATCGAGCCGGAGCAGCTTTCAAACTCGTTTGAGATATTATTGCAAAAGAACTGTATGGCAAATATTAGTTAAATCAAAGAATATTTGTTCAAGTTAATGCTCTAAAAGTGTGAGGACACCTGGACGTTTGCCTGTCTACCCGCCCGATGCACACCGACTGTCGCCAAACCATAGATATCGGTTGTTAATCCAGTGTCGATGCAGGGTCGAGTTTTCTTGGCTAATGCAATGGTGGCTAGGAACTAAAATGAAAGTGTTAATGACACTGCAGCTCAAATTGTCCAAGAAGGGATTGAACTAAATAGAAAGCTCCAGTAAGGATAAGTCACTCAATCAAGTTTCTACAAAAACAAGAGGCCCCAGGGGGCCTGAGGGCACTCACCTGGCATGGTAGGCTAAATATCAAACCAAGGACTAGATGAAGCAGTTGTGCCCATACAATACACAGATTTTCCTTCTATTTTCAGTTCCTGCACTTTTACATTCCAAAATTGAGATAAACGCATAAAAAGACAGATTTTTTTTATTTTTGTTCGGAAATTTTCGAAGTCCCAAACAAAATATTTTCAGCCTAAAATTTTTTTTTCTTCTTAAAATTAACCAAAACGCATAAAAAATCAAAAAACTAATTTCCCGATTTTGGTCCAAAATTTCTAAGTCCAGAACGGGACCCCAAATTTTCAGCCTAAATATGAACCCAGGGACTTGACTTGAACAAACTTGAATCTCACCCCCCTAAGGATGCTGCATACCAAATATCAAAAGATTCTTATCAGTGGATCTGAAGAAGAAGATTTTTGAAGAATATTCCTCATACTGCAGTAATTTAAACATTTGGGCTCCCATAGAGAGCCCCAATATGGACCCAGGGAATTGATTTCAATAAACTTGTGAAACAATCTTCTAAAGATGGTATATGTGAAATTTGAAAGCTTTTGGAGCAGTGGTTTGGGAGAAAAGTAGTCTTAAATGTTTTTCCCATTACCCACAGTGTTAAAAAATGCTGACTCAGCACTTTTTCAAAGTCCCTGAAAAGTACCCCATAATAAAACCAGTAGCAATTTTTTTACCATTCCATTCTGTTGGTCCTAAGGAAGCTTCACACCAAATAAGAATTCTCAGTGCTCTGTAGTTTTGGTGATATGGGCGTTTTGATTTTTTTCTATTTTTAGCTCCTGTGGTTCTCATGGGCAGACGGGAAAAAACATTTGGGCATAAATTAAGTACTTATGACCCAATAAGCTCTCATATCAAATTTGGTCCAAATCTGCCACTCGGTTTGGAAAATAGAAATTCTTGCCCTTCCCATAACGACGGCAAATATAGCCCCACAAACTTCTCTTGAACAAATCTGAGTCTACACCTCAAAAGGAAGCTGCACACCAAATATCAAGTCTCTGCTACTGCTGGTTCATGAGAAGATTTTTAAAGATTTAAGCACACTTTTTGGGCGTGGCCCTACTGAGGGGCAGGTCAACTTGATTTGAACAAACTTGAATTGACATATGATAATGTACATGCACAGCAAATTTTGTTGAATTTGGTCCAGTAGTTTGTTAGAAGTAATCGATAATGTAAAGTTAACGCCGGACGGATGACAGACGATGGATGGAAAGTGATTAGTAAAGTACCCCTTGTGCTGTGCTCAGGTGCGCTAAAAACAATTCATCACACCAAAGCTACATATGAAACATGAAAAAGATTGGGTGAGGGATGCAACCTGCAGGGTGTAACAATGGAATTGTTGACAATTTATATGCCAAATCCAAGATGGCTGATGGTGGCCATGTTTTCCAATGAAATTCAGAATATGAGTTCCCAGGGGGCCTGAGAGCACTCACCTGACATGGTAGCCTGAATATCAACCCAGGGAATTTGATTTCAACAAGTTGCATCTGCCCCTCTTAAAAAAAAAGCTTGTACTAAATATCCAAAGATTCTGACCAGTGGATCAAAAGAAAAAGATTTTTAAAGAATATTCCTCTTATTGAACAAAGTAATAAATCGGACTTGGCTTGGACAAACTTGAATCTCACCTCCAGTGGGATGCTGTATACCAAATATCAAAAGATTCTGACTGGTGGATGTGAAAAAGAAGATTTTTAAAAAATATTCCTCATATTGAACCAAGTGATAATTCGGGCTCCCACAGGGAGCCCCAATATCAACCCAGGGACTTGGCTTGAACAAACTTGAATCTTATCCGCCTAAGGATGCTGCATACCAAACATCAAAGCATTCCGTCTGCTGGATCTGAAGGAGAAGATTTTTAAAGAATATTACTCATTTTGAAGTAAGTTATAATTTGGACTTCCATAGGGAGCCCAAATATGAACCCAGGGACTTGGCTTGAACAAACTTAAATCCCCCCCCTCCCCCACCAAGGATGCTGCATGCCAAATTTCAAAACATTTCGACTGCTGGATCTGAAGAAGATTTTTAAAGAACAAGAGGCTCCGAGGGGCCTAAAACGCTCAATGGCCAAAGTGGTTCAAAGAAGTATTTGGGGTCACATTCAGTTAGACATGGTTCATCAACACTATAAAGGAATGAAGTCATGAGAGACAAATTTTATGGAAAAACACTAAGGAATGGATTTGAACAAACCTGAACGTAACATGCTCCCCCCCCCCCCCCCCCCCCCCACCACTGCCCATAGAGCCCAAATATTAAGCCAAGGACTCAAATTGAACAAAGTTGCATCTGATACTCCTTGAGATGTCATATACCAAATAGGAAAGAATTCTGACTGGTGGATATGAAGACGTTTTTTAAAGAAATCACCTCACACTGCACTAAGTTAAACTTTGGGCTCAAATAGGGAGCCAAAACATTAACCCAGGCTCCCGATTTGAACAAACTTGAATCTGACCCACCTAGAGATGTTGTATACCAAATATGAAAGGATTCTGACTGGTGGATCTGAAGAAGATTGTAAAAAGAAATTCCCTCATATTCCACTCAGTTAAAATTCAGGCTCCCATAGGTAGCCCAAATTAATAACCCTGGGACCATGTTTGAACAAACTTGAGTCTTACCTTCCAAGAGATGTTGTATACCAAATATTAAAGGATTCTGACTGGTGGATCTGAAGAAGATTTTTAAAGTAATTTTCTTATATTGTACTAAATTAAAATTTCAGCTCCCACAGGGAGCCCAAATATCAACCCATGGACTAGGACTGAACAAACTTGAATCTAACCCTCTTAGAGATGTTGTATACCAAATATGAAAACATTCTGACTACATGATCTGAAGAAGATTTTAAAACAAGTCGAAACAGGATCCAAACTTTTCAGGCTATAAATCTTTTTTTTTCCTTCTCAAAATTGAACAAAATACATAAAAATACACCAAAAATGTCTGGATTTTGGTAAAAAATTTCGGAGTACAAACCTGACCCCAAATTTTTTTTTTTTTCATCTCAAAATTGAACAAAACGCATAAAAAAAACAAATGTTTTTTTCCAAATTTTCGTCCAAAATTTCAAAGTCAGAACCAGATCCCAAATTTTCATGCTAAAATTTTTTTTTCTTTTCCGTCTCAAAATTGAACAAAAAACGCCTAAATTTTTTTTTTAATCACGCTAAAGATTGCGGCGAGGTGGGGGGGGGGGGGGGGGGGGGGGGAGGGGGGGAGGGGGGGATGGGGGGGGGGAGCTTCCGTATCAATATTGAACAAAAAGCATAAAAAAATTCCAAACAAATTTTTTTCTCAAATTTGGGTCAAAAATTTCTAAGTCCAAACCAGACTCAAAATTTTCAACCCAGGGACCCAATTTGAACAAACTTCAATCTGACCCCTCCTAGAGATGATGCATACCAAATGTTAAAGGATTCTGACTGGTGGATCTGAAGAAAAAGATTTTTAAAGAAATTTTCTCATATTGCACTAATTTAAAATTCAGGCTCCCATAGGGAACCCAAATATTACCCGAGAAACCCCATATGGAGCTTCCGTATCAAAATTGAACAAAATGCATAAAAAAATTCCAAACAAATTTTTTTCTCAAATTTTGGTCAAAAATTTCTAAGTCCAAACCAGACTCAAAATTTTCAACCCAGGGACCCAATTTGAACAAACTTCAATCTGAACCCTCCTAGAGATGATGCATACCAAATGTTAAAGGATTCTTACTGGTGGATCTGAAGAAAAAGATTTTTAAAGAAATTTTCTCATATTGACTAATTTAAAATTCAGGCTCCCATAGGGAACCCAAATATTACCCGAGAAACGCCATACGGAGCCCAAATATAAACCCAGTGACTCAATTTGAACAAACTTGAATCTGTCTCCCCTATAGATGTTGTATACCAAACATGAAAGGATTATGAGTGGTCGATCTGAAGAAGAAGATTTTTAAAGAAATTTCCTCAAATCGCACCAAGTTAAACTTTGGACTCCAATAGAGAGCCCAAATACTAACTCAGGGACCCGATTTGAACAACCTTGAATCTGACCCCCCTAGAGATGTTGGATACCAAATATGAAAGCATTCTGACTGGTGGATCTGAAGAAGAAGATTTTTAAAGAAATGTTCTCATATTGCACTAAGTTAAAATTCAGGCTCCCATAGGGAACCCAAATATTGACCGAGAAACCCAATTTGAACAAACTTCAATCTGGTTGCCCTAGAGATGATGTATACCAAATATGATAGGATTCTGACTGGTGAATCTGAAGAAGATTTTTGAAGAAATTTCCTCAAATTGCACCAAGTTAAACTTTGGGCTTCAATAGAGAGCCCAAATACTAACTCAGGGACCCGATTTGAACAACCTTGAATCTGACCCCCCTAGAGATGTTGGATACCAAATATGAAAGCATTCTGACTGGTGGATCTGAAGAAGAAGATTTTTAAAGAAATTTTCTCATATTGCACTAAGTTAAAATTCAGGCTCCCATAGGGAACCCAAATATTGACCGAGAAACCCAATTTGAACAAACTTCAATCTGGTTGCCCTAGAGATGATGTATACCAAATATGATAGGATTCTGACTGGTGAATCTGAAGAAGATTTTTGAAGAAATTTCCTCAAATTGCACCAAGTTAAACTTTGGGCTTCAATAGAGAGCCCAAATCTTAACCCAGGGACTTGATTTGAACAAACTTGAATCTGAGCCCCCTAGAGATGTTGTATAACAAATATGAAAAGATTCTGACTGGTGGATCTGAAGAAGAAGATTTTTTTTAATTTTTGAAAAAATTTATGGGTGATATCTGAGTTATGCCCCTTCTGGTGCCCCCTGTGGGCGCGGCAAGTTTATTTGTACAAACCTGAATTGACATATGATAAGGAACATGCACACAAAATTTGATTCAATTTGTTCAAGTAGTTTGTGAGGAGAAGTCGATAATGTAAAGTTCAAGATGGACGACGGCGACAGAGGACGACAGGCGGCAAATGATAAGTTAAGCTCCCTTCGGTGAGCTAAAAATTCCTCATATTGAACTAAGTTATAATTTGGACTCCCACCGGGAGCCCAAATATGAGCCCAGGAACTTGGCTTGAACAAACTTGAATCTCACCCCCTAAGGATGCTGCATACCAAATATCAAACCATTCTGACTGCTGGATCTGAAGAAGATTTTTAAGAAAAATTCCTCATTTTGAACTAATTTACAATTCAAGCGCCCACAGTGAGCCCAAATATGAACCTAGGGACATGGCTTGAACAAACTTGAATCTCACTCCCATTAAGATGCTGCATACCAAATATCAAAACATTCTGACTGTTGGATCTGAAGAAGAAGATTTTTAAAGAAAATTCTGCATTTTGAACTAAATTATAATTCAGGCTCCCACAGTGAGCTCAAATATGAACCCAGGGACTTGGCTTGAACAAACTTGAATTTCACCCCCCTTAAGATGCTGCATACCAAATACCAAACCATTCTGACTGCTGGATTTGAAGAAGATTTTTAAAGAAAATTCCGCATTTTGAACTAAGTTATAATTCGGGCTCCCACAGTGAGCCAAAATATGAACCCAGAGACTTGGCTTGAACAAACTTGAAACACACCCCCCTAAGCATGCTGCATATCAAAATATCAAAAGATTCTGATTTGTAGATCTGAAGAAGAAGATTTATAAAGAATATTCCTCATTCTGCACTAACTTAAGCATTTGGGCTCCCATAGAGAGCCCAAATATGGATCCAGGGGTTTGATTTCAATAAACCTGTGAAACAATCTTCCAAGGATGTTATATGTGAAATATGAAAGCTTTTGGAGTAGTGGCTTGGGAGAAAAGTAGTCTTAAATGTTTTTCCCATTACCCACAGTGTTAAAAAAATGCTGACTCCAAAATTTTTCAAAGTCTCGAAAAAGTACCCCATGATAAAACCGATAGCAATTTTTTTGGACCATTTCATTCTGTTGGTCCTAAGGAAGCTTCACACCAAATAAGAATTCTCAGTGCCGTGTAGTTTAGGAGATATGAGAGTTTTAATTTTTTTCTATTTTTAGCTCTCCGGCAGTTTCAATTGGGGTGACATGAAAATTTGTTTTGGCATAAATTAAGTACTAATGACCCAATAAGCCCTCATATTAAATTTGGTTCAAATCAGCATCTCGGTTTGGAAAATGAAAAAATTTAAAGTAATTTATATATTTTTTATACTTACCAATGACCCAGACTAGCTGGTGCCAACTCAAAAATATCTAGGGTCAAACACAAATTTTGCCTCCCAATCCTCAAAATTTGCATGCAAAACCGAAAATTAGAAGTCCTATCTGGCCCTCCATACATTTACCCTCCACACATGCGCAGTCACCAGGAAGTCACTGAAACTGGCGCCAACATCATTCTTTGTAAAAAGATTATAATATAATAATTCAGCGGGAAGGTAAGAGTGCCCAGTAGAGCCCACTCATGGGAGGGTCATTCCCGTCTGGGCCTTTGGTAAGTATAAAAAATATATAAATTAGGCCTAAAAAAATTAAAAATCTGTTTCTTAGGCCCTCCCGCATGGTCCTTTTGGCTGCACATGCTCTCTTTTAATAACCAATGGAAACTTTAAAAAAAAAAAAAATTAAATGGTTTATGTCTGATATTTACCAAAGTTAAAAAAATTGATAAATTTGTCCCTTGAGTGCAAGATGGCTTTGCAATGCTAAAGCCTTCTTGCTCTCAAGGGACAAAATACACCACCTCCCATGCTATTCTGTAGATTATGAGGCCTAAAACATAAACCAAGATATGAACTTTTGATGGCAAAGAAATAATTATAGAAATAAAAAATAAAATAAAAAAACGCTCGCCCGCATGCAATTTTACAAATAATGGCCTGAGAAACAGAAGATCTACTCTGTGGGGCCTTACTTTAAATTTTTTCATATTTTTATACTGTATACACTGTATACCAATAGCCCAGACAAGTTGAATCGAAAAAAGGTGGAGGGCCTAGAACTTCCAAAATAGTAGATCAACATAGATCAAATCCTTCAATCCATGATGAAGAAAATTAGAATAATTAGAATTTACATGTATGTCTCTTTATACCATAATAAAAGAGACATATCCTAATATGGATCCCAATTATGTAAATCCTAAATCCGAGCATGAAATCATGTTAATTAGGATGTAACAAATAATCAATTTTTAAGGCTAGTCTGGACTAAGCCCTAAAAATTAGAATGGCATATTGAGAATGATAAAAAATTGCCCATAAACCAACGCCAAACAATAATACTACAGCTGATCGCCGAATATAGTATGGACAAAACAGCTTCCTTCATAGTTACATACCCAATAAGCCAGAGAAGTGGACAAAATGACCCGACCCCCCCCCCCCCTTTTTTTTGAACATATCTTCAAAAGAAAGGGGGAGAGCTCTGGAATCAATAAGCAGAACCCGGAAACTATATAAATAAATATCGAACTGGCACTCAAAAATTAATTCATGAATACATGGTGCTTAATGCCACTTCACAAGCCAAGGCTATAGTGATGATTTTGGTAAATAACATTATCCGCTACAAAATGTGCACTGCAGACGGCATATACAGGTACGATGAAATCAGTGACATAATAATATAACATGCTCATACAAAAGCGAGATACGATGAACAATCTCTGCAGAGAGAATACGCTTCAAGATCATTCACAGGAGGCCTCTGTATAATTAAATCTGGTAAGAACACTCTCCAACGTGTACTGTTTGGTATCTACAACTATGAACACATGAGAATATGCGATTTGAGAACCGACAAAATAGAGACCAGGATCTAGAAATGGAGGTAGGTATGATTAACAGGCTCCAACACAGACCGCCCCCGAAATATATAATAATTTCAAGGTCCACCAAAGCGATAGCATAATAGCATATTGCACGAGTGCATAAAAATTTGGCCTGTAATTATCTAAAAACCACTAAATGGTTATGCAGTCACCTGTGAACTCAAATAGCAGCCATTATGATGATTAAATAAGTGCTTGTATGTTAGAAATCAGAAAATAAACACCGGAAACTAATGTAACAGAACTGCATATATGCCTATGAGGGCGCCATGCAACATGACCCAAACGTATAGTTTGTGTGTATTAAGATATATATACATGACAGTGTGTGAGTGTGGGGGGGGGGGGGGGGGGGGGGGGGGGAATTCAAATTCATGTCAAAACCTCCTCACCCACATTACTTAATCATTGCCGGTCCAAACAGCAATAATATAGTAACCACAAAGCTCCCTCACATCTGATATACTCTGTTATGCCACTGAGAGCGGAGAATGACATGAAGAACAAAACTTCCCTTGAAGAAGAAAACCCTCTTGTGAGGGAAGCTTCTGATGAATGTACAATAACAGACACTATAACCTCAATGTAATCAATAGAAACGAATGAATTGAGGAATTCTCATATCCTATCATTCATTCCCATGAAAACGGCTGAGCGTCAAATGTATGCGCTCAAATGTCTAATACTGGCGACACAAATAATGGTAACTATTATTCCCATGCGCCGCAAACTTAACTATCCTGAAGTGATCCTACATAAGATCATGTAATAGCCATACAGTTAGAATACGCCCAAGATGTTACCATTTTCCTAAGCAGTACGAATAGCTTACTGACTCCATATAGCAATAGAATGAACTGAAATGTCCCTTCTATTGGAAATTAATGACCAAAGAAGAGTTCTTCTCTTCTGATAAACTCTGATCTGCGTCTACAAATACATGATCGCTAATAATATAAATTCAATGATGCAGCGTAAACAATAAGACATCATTTCTGAATATATGGTCTCCAAGAACCGAGGGTCCCAAGATCCCTGCATAGAGAGACCATCGGACTCAGGATTGTAACACAATATATGAACTTACATCCGTCATAATTGAGAAAACCGTTAAATATATGCCCAAACTTGACCTTATGTTAAAAGATTCTCTAAAACAAAACAGGTCTAGAGCGAAAAACGTCTTCCATTCCAGTTAAGAATAACTGGAGGGGACGTGTGCGTAAGCGACCCATCAAAATAACATTCCACAGCCGCTCTGCACAACCCCATCCGGCGCATAAAATTTTCCGCTGTTAATGCGTCAGATAAAAGATAAAAGTGAGCCAATCAACTGGATAATTCCCTCTGTGAAACAACAGACGAACCAGCCTGTTGGAAATGAATTGTAGGATACGTGTATCCTATCATTCATCCCATGAGACATTATCTAGTTCATAATTCAAGTGATCTAAAGAACCATACTCTCTGCATCGTCGAACGCTCGCTTTTCGACTGAAAGATTATCATAAATAACCTAATTATCCAGTTTCAGTCAAAATCGGTCGGACCGAGCTCTATAAGAGCCTCAAGCCACCTGCTCAGGGGTGTCTGATCAGTAACTCAAACCGACGTAAACCCCCTATCCAAGTGGCTGTATAGACAATCCCTAAAGTAATATATAGGAGGGATACCTATACCTTTGCTATGAGTCCTTATAGATGATCTGAGTCTAGGACAACCTCTCCTACTCCTTCTGTTGGTGTGGTCAATTGGACCCCAACTTAAAAGAGTCGAGTATTGATCCTTTCTTGTAGCTTAATCCTACATTAATGAAAGCTTACCATCAAAGACAAGTGTCTGGAAAACTAAAGCGACCTGTAGCAAGTTTTCCACCTACTCAAATGTTAAAGATGACGACGCAAGTCTTCGTCACATCAGAATAGCTGCCAATTAACATTTGTTAAGACAGAGATATATATTATAATAGGTCTGGAAAGAATTTTGAAAAGGTACAAACGACCACAAAATTCCTTTCCATATAGATGTTGCGTCACAGTACTTAAAATTGAAGTACATAAGACCATGAGTCTAAATTCTCTCTGAATAAGAAATTATCTTCTCAATTGTGTCCGAGCGAACAGCTAAATGATGAAGGTAAGGCTACAACTAAGATCTTAGCCTGCTCATTCAATGCCGAGAAACTCTCAACACATCTTCCCCTGTCATTTTTTAAATGTATGTAAAAAAAAATGGTTAAAAATACAGAAGATGATAAGAAACTGTATTGCTTTTTCCCGCATGAAGTTAAATATGGCGTCGTCTACACAATCAAAGACCTGTGACACCCTTGTAGACTTAACTGGAAAGAGATCTTATTATCCTGCTCTTTGTCCGGATGAAGTCAGCGTCTAACAACGCAAGCGGTTTCTTATTATTACTCGCAGCATTGTGCTTCACTGGAACAAGTTCAAGGAAATGATAATGTATAGTATCCATATCATCCATGAGTTGTTCCAAAAGGGAGAGTTATCCTCCTCCATATCCCTTTCATCATTCGTCTAAATCAGTTAGAATCACGGTCACCGGCATCTGAACAGGCAGATGACTGGACCGATCAAGCACCATTGAACAGCTCAAGTTTTGAGACTGACGTTGAGTGCTTCTACCTTAGCAGGAATACTGCGATTAGCTGCGCAATTTGCGATAGAAAGTCCGTTACGGAGGCCTGAGGAGCAGCAGTCATAAATTGCTTGTCCGCCGGCTGCCCCTAGGACAGTGTGTCCGAGATGGCTCTTACTGTGGACGTCCCGATGAATGAAGCCTCATCTCCTTGGCTACTAGATGGTGCGACTTTCTTCACAAAAGATGGACCTTCTGACGATGCAGACTAGATATCCTAAGTCACTTAGCCAAGGAGGTGCTTGGTAGACGCTGAAGAAGCCAAACTGTAGACGTCCCGGCTAAGAACTGAACTAAGCGTACCAGACAATAGCTATGTATGTAAGCTCTGACTAACGTAAGTTCCTACCAACAACACCTGGCCCCAGATGTTGTTAAAAGAGAGAGAGGGGTCTCTCTCTTGCTCGCAGTCCAGGGAGACCTAACCGTGCGTACTTCAGAACTTGCCGGCTTCTTCCTTCCATCAACGCAGGGTGAGGCATGATTGGATTAAATAGTGCTCGCTACACCCTTATTCTCTCTCAACCGCTACGGACATGCCCGGCATCACACTACCCATATTCTGAGTAACGATCCGTCGGTCGAGCTAGCTGGAGACAAGGTCGTAAACCCTATATTCTAAGAACCTAGAACTTGTCTTATATCATTGAGCACTTATGCCGCTAACTCTGAATACAATGCACATGCAACACATCCAGTGTCACGGTCCTCATATTCAATCTTAACCACTTCACCGGCGCCAGGGAACTGAAACCACTCATCGCAGTTTATATCCCTGTGCAATATAAACAGCACTTTATCCGTTATGTAGAGGAAGCCGTAAGACTAGCCGACCAGGGCTGCCTATTAGACAGGACGTCCCGGACAGGAGGCATGGACGTATACTCCGACTGACACAAGTTCCTACCAACAACATCTGTCCCCAGATGATGCTGTAAGAGAGCTCCCTCTTGCTCGTGGTCCTGGCTGACCTGGACAAGTGTACCTCAGAACTTGCCGGCTTCCTCCTCCCGTCGTCGCTGGGTGAGCATGGTTCTATAAATAGTGCTTGCTCCACCCTATATCATCATCTAGCCTGGAGCAGACACACCCGGCATCACAGTTCTCAGAGGCCTGAGTAACCACTTCACCGGTCAAGCTAGCTGGCGACAATGGACTTTGTGCAGTTGTGTGTGCTTTTCGAACGTAGAGGAAGCTATAAGACTAGCCGACCCCGGCAGCCTATTATAAGGAGCGTCCCGGACAGGAAGGCATAGACGTAAGCACCAAATGACACATGTTCCTACCAACAACCTCTGACCCCAGATGATGTTATAAGAGAGAGGGGCCTCTCTCTTGCTCGCGATCATGGTAGATCTGGATGAGCATACCTCAGAACTTGTCTTCGTCCTCCTTTCCGTCGTCGCAGGGTGAGCATGTTTGGATTTTATAGTGCTTGCTACACCCTTATTCCTCTTCTTGACCGCTATGGACATACCCGGCGTCAGACCACCCATATTCTGCATGATAGATCTGTCAGTTGAGCTAGCTGGAGACAAGGGATGTAAACCCTATATTCTAAGGCCTAGCCCTTGTCTTATACCATTGAGCACTTTTCAGCTAGCTCTAATAGTATAATGCGACGACGGTAGCACACTCTCTGATGGCGTCATGAAACCACACCATGTTCATGTTCCTCTGTAAATAGCAACTAAAAAACTATAGTGACATTTTAGCGAGAGGACCAGCAGTGTCCCCTCGGAGAGAGAGGACCGATATTGTCCACTCGCCTAACACAAAACATGACACCAGTCATACACATTGTCAAAATCTGACACATGGAGCAAGAATTAGTGGAAGTACATCGACCAAAAGCAAGACAACGACCATGTAAATAGAGGAAAGGCTTCCTCTTATTGCCCTGCTATTAGATAAAAATAATTACCTAAAATCTAATGCATGTCAATTGTACATCCACCAAATCTACATAAATATAAGCTAACATTAAAATACAATCGATGAAACAATACATCCAAAAGAAAAATTCCTTAAAAAATTTTTTTAAAAATTTGAAATTTTTTTTCTTATATAAGATCCCAAGTTCCCAAAGGGAACGATGAGCCCCAAAAAGCCTAAGTGTGGCAAAATTATAAAAATATGCTAAAAAATAAACTACCCCACTATTAAAACATTTAATGTTACTTACAACCGTCGTTCCTAAAAATAATAGGAAACTGCCTACAGCATTGTCAATGTAAACAAAACAAGAGGGATGTTACATCCCAACGCTCACCTACATTCGCGCTTGATAATGTCGTTCCAATGTAACATGCCTAATATTTAGTTAATATAAATCATTACCTAGGCATCAAATGATTAATGTGGTTTATGCGATGGCTTTGGAAAGTCTATATTTCTGCATTTATTATATATCAATTCAACATAGAATCATTGGATATAAAAGCATTTTTTTCTTTTAGAAATGTTTATGATTAAGAATATGAATCGTGAGGCCAGATATTAAATCATAAACTAGAGGAAGTGATTGTACCTTCGGAACAATACACAGGATTTTCCTTAGTGTTTTTACTGACTATTCTACTCAGCAAGTCCTAAGGGAGCTCCATACCAAATAAAAATTTGAATTTTTTTCGGTTTTGTGAAATGTTTTGGCAGAAAGATGTTAATTAACTACCATTTTGTGCCCTTGATTAATAGAGAAGTTTATTACAGTCATTCCTGTGAAAAGTTCAAGTCAATTGCCCCTTCCAGTCCAAAGATATCGGCTCCTGCATATTTGAGTGTTTTTGGAAGGTTTTGGCTGGAAAAACATTTTCCGCAATATGCGGATAGTTTTATTTATCAGAACTAATGAGTCTAGACATAATAAAGTGAAAAAAAAACACAAGAAAATTTTTTTCAATTTTTGGTCACAGTGTCCCGAAGCCATGTTTGAGAGCTAGCAGAAGCCAAATGAAGGACAACTCCAATTCCAAAAGACGATTACTTTTCATGTACACTGTGAATTCAACATTTCAAACCTCAGAAGCTTTCAAATCATCCCCGTTATTGTGTACTCTGACCCCAAAGTAGCCCAGTCGTAACAAAAATTTCGGACATTTGGTCGAAAATTTCAGTCCGAATCGGACCGAAAATTTTCAGTGTAGAAAAAAAAAGAATTTTTCGTCTCAAAATTGAACGAAACGCATCAAAAACCAAGAAAAGGTTTTCGATTTTTTGGCCACCATTTTGGATTAATGAAAAATTGAAACGAAATTCTTTCAATTTTCCTTATAAAGCGGTATAACTGCCTTCAATTTGGATCCCTTTTAGAGGGCTCATTATATTTAAATTTCGATATTTCAATCCAAAATGGCCGATTTTCGAGATAACTTTCCGTTTTGTGAAAAATTTTGGCAGAAAACATAAAAAATGGAAAAAAATACTGATTATGTTTGTTTTAGATAAGAGTAATTCTGACAAGTCTGTCGACAAATTAAGTCGATAGCTCCTTTCCTTCATGAGATATTGGCCTGTGAAGGTTTGGGCGTTTTTGGGTGCTTTCGCCCAAAAAGAAATGCATTGCCCCAAATAGTGATGGTTTTATTTATTAAGACTCATGGCCGTCATTGATAGTTTTTATTTATGAGAACTAATGAATCTAGACATAATAAAGTAAAAAAAAACAAGAAATTTTTTTTCAATTTTTGGTCACAGTGTCCCGAAGCCATGTTTGACTGCTAGCAGAAGCCAAATTAAGAACAACTCCATTTTCAAAAGATGGTAACTGTTCATGTACACTATGCCTTCAACATTTCTAACCTTAGAAGCTTTCAAATCGTCCCCCTTGTTGAGTACTGTGATGGCAAAGTAGCCCAGTCGTAACCAAAAAATCCAACTTATGGTCGAAAATTTCTAAGTCCAAACCGAAAATTTTTCTGGTGCAAAAAAATTTTTTTTTTCGTCTCCAAATGGCCTGAAACGCATAAATAACCGAAAATAAAAATTCGATTTTTCGGCCGCCATTTTGGATTAACGAAAAATCGAAACGAAATTCGTTCGATTTTTCTTATAAAGCGGTATTACTGCCTTCAATTTGGATCCCTTTTCGAGGGCTCATTATATTTAAATATCGATATTTCAATCCAAGATGGCCGATTTCCGAGATAACTTTCCGTTTTGTGAAAAATTTTGGCCGAAAACATAAAAAATGGAAAAAAATACCGATTATGTTTGTTTTAGGCAAGAGTAATTCTGTCAAGTCTGTCAAGAAATTAAGTCGATAGCTTTCTTCCTTCATGAGATATTGGCCTATAAATGTTTGGACGTTTTTGGGCGTTTTTGCCCAACAAGAAACATTTTGCCCCAAATACTGATGATTTTATTTATTAGGACTCATGACCATCATTGATAGTTTTTATTTATGAGAAATAATGAATCTAGACATAAAAAAGTAAAAAAAAAACACAAGAAAATTTTATTCAATTTTTGGTCACAGTGTCCCGAAGCCATGTTTGACTGCTAGCAGAAGCCAAATTAAGAACAACTCCAATTCCAAAAGACGATAACTGTTCATGCACACAGTGAATTCAACATTTCTAACCATAGAAGCTTTCAAATCATCCCCGTTGTTGAGTACTGTGATGGCAAAGTAGCCCAGTCGTAACAAAAATTTCCGACTTTTGGTCGAAAATTTTCAAGTCCAAACCGAAAATTTTTCTGGTGCAAAAAAATTTTTTTTTTTCGTCTCCAAATGGCCTGAAACGCATAAATAACCGAAAAAGAAATTTCGATTTTTCGGCCGCCATTTTGGATTGTCGGAAATTCAAATCAAAATTTTTTCAATGGTTTTTACAATTCGGTTATAGAGTCTTCATTTCTAAGCAATTTTAGATGGTTCAGCATATCCCTGTCCCGAGATTGAGTTAAAAAATGGTGAAATTTTGAATTTTTTTTTCATTTCGAAAAATGTTTTGGCAGAAAGGTGTTAACTAGATACATTTTTGTACGATATGCTGATAGAGGAGTATATTGCTGACATGTCTGCGAAACTTTCAAGTCAATCGCCCTTTCCAGTCCAAAGATATGAGCTGCCGACAATTTTTGTTAAAGGGTTAACAAAAACATTTTCAGAAAAATGGGAATATGGCGAGGGCATACAACTTATGACCCTTTATGAGTACAGAAACTTTAAAAAAAATCGTTCAGAGCATTTTCGAGAAATAGTGAAAATAAAAGTGTGGAAGAATAATAATAATAATAATAAAAAAAAAAAAAAAAATAATCATTGCAATAACAAATAGATTTTCCCTTTAGGAAAATCCAAATAAGAATTAGGAAAGGCTTTTATAAATCACTGAAATTATAATTGAAGTACATTCATTGGTTAAAGAGGAGTTGCGGAAAAACATTCGTTCAAGAAAGTGACTATAAGTCCCAACAAAAATACATCACATCAACAACTAAAATAAGCCTTAATGTTACTAGTAACAAGTATGAGAAAGTATTAAATAAAAAAAAAAAAGTTAAAAATTTTTTTTAAAGAAAGTGAATATAAGTCCCAAAAATCCCCCTCAAATTCCTCAAATATGCATGTAATAAGGGCGCAACGTTACCGCAATGTAGTTCAGTAACCCATGCATACAATATCAATTGCCTGGAAAGACACATAGAAACAGAACTCACCTTAACACCTCACCTTAACACAAACTTTTAGAACTTAAAATTGAGTAAGTCAGAGAAAAATGTGAACATTGTGACTGAAAAAAAGAAAAGAAATCAGTTAGATTTCTGCATACAGTAGGGTTAATACCTACAGTTGTTTTTGAAATGAGAAAATAAACAGTAACGAGAAGTTAAAGCACTACAATCTGCAGAAAAGCTGACTTTAACGCAAATTCTTACAACACCTAAACACTAATTCTTACAAGTTTGGGCAGAAAATCAGCCTCAAATTCCTCAAATATGCATGTAATGAGGGTTAAATATTACTGCAATGGAGTTCAGTAACCCAAGTGTAGAATATTAATCACCTGGAAAGACACATAGAAACACAACTCACCTAAACACAAAGTTTACAAAGTTTTACAACTTAAAATTTACTAAGTCCGAGAAAAACATAAAAATTTTGACTGAAAAAAAAGAAAATTTCCGTTAAATTTCTGCATACAATCGGGTTAATACCTACAGTTGTTACTGAAATATGAAAATCAACAGTAATGAGAAGTTAAAGCACCACAATCTGCACAAAAGCTGACTTTAATGCAAATTCTTACAACACCTAAATGCTAATTCTTACAACAAGTTTTGGCAGAAAATCAGCCTCAAATTCCTCAAATATACAGGTAATGAGGGTTAAATATTACTGCAATGGAGTTCAGTAACCCAAGTGTAAAATATTAATCGCCTGGAAAGACACACAGAAACACAACTCACCTAAACACAAAGTTTACAAAGTTTTACAACTTAAAATTTACTAAGTCCGAGAAAAACATGAAAATTTTGACTGAAAAAAGAAAATTTCCGTTAAATTTCTGCATACAGTCGGGTTAATACCTACAGTTGTTATTGAAATATGAAAATCAACAGTAATGAGAAGTTAAAGCAGCACAATCTGCACAAAAGCTGACTTTAACGCAAATTCTTACAACACCTGAACGCAAATTCTTACAACAACTTTTGGCAGAAAATTTTAGGTAAAATTTGGAAAAAAGTCGTAGTATCAGAGTTAAATACTGTTCTGATAGTCCCCTACAATCTACATATGCAATATCAAAGGCCTGAGCCCATTGATCTTTGAGAAATTAACCTTAACATTAAATCTTACAATATTGGACATGCCGGACGCCGACGCTGACGCCCGAGGTTATGACAATACCTCACCACATCTTACAGATGTAGGTGAGCTAAAAAAAACGAAACAAGACTGCATGCAACACGGCCCGAAGTCAGTAACAAACAAGACTATCCGATGTAAAGCAAGATCTTCATCAGAAGAAAAAACGATACACTGGATGTATGATGCATGACCAAAACGCCCAAACACCACAAGGGTGAGGATGTAACCCTGGGGATGTACAGAATAATCTTCTGTATAATACGTCAAACTCCCAAGAAATTTTATAAAAAAATTTCAATAAAACAAGCCAAAAAGCTTGGGAGCTTAACTGGGGGGATCAAGGGAAGGTACGGAGGGAATACTAAACAAACAGTGGACAGATCATTATCAATCCATGATGACGTCAGGCCCATGACCCGAAATTAGGGAACATGAACTAATTTTTATAAATATTATAAAATTACAGCCCTGAACATTTTAAACCACCATTTCTTCCTTCCTTCATCCAGTTGTGTCCTTGGATCCACCAAAACAACCATTGATTTGTGTCTGGCATCATTAAAACTGAGATTTAAAAGCACAGATGTCAGTTTGTTGTTATCTGCCTAAAGGGTCAAACAAAGAATGATGTTTCAGTGACTTCCTGGTGTCTGCGTATGCGTGGAGGGTAAATGTGTGGAGGGCCAGATAGGACTTCTAATTTTCCGTTTTGATTGCAAATTTTGGGGATTGGGGGGCAAAATTTGTTTGGCCCTAGATAATTTTGAGTTAGCACCAGCTAGTCTGGGCCATTGGTATACAGTATAAAAATATAGAAATTTTGGGTGGGGCAAAAATTCTTGCCCCTCCCATAACGACAGAAAATATAGCCCCACGAACTTCTCTTGAACAAATCTAAGTCTACATCTACACCAAATAAGAATTCTCAGTGCCATGTAGTTTTGGAGGTATGGGCATTTTAATTTTTTTCTATTTTTTGCTCCTGTGGTTCCCATGGGTGATGTGAACATTTTTGGGGCATAAATTAAGTACTTATGACCCAATACACACTAATGTCAAATTTGGTTCAAATCAGCCTCTCGGTTTGGAAAATAGAAATTTTGGGCAGGGCTAAAAATCTTCCCATAACGAATGCAAATATAGCTCCTCGAACTTCTCTTAACAAATCTGAGTCTACACCTCAAAGGAAGCTGCACACCAAATATCAAGTCTCTGCTACTGCTGGTTCATGAGAAGATTTTTTTAAGATTTAGGTACACTTTTTGGGTGTGGCCCTACTGAGGGGCAGGGCAACTTGATTTGAACAAAATCAAAATGCGATGTCATAACAAACAATCATCACAAATTTCACTTAAATCGGTTCAGCAGTTTTAGAGAAGATGCAAAAACCATGTTCACAGACGACGGACAGACGTCGGATGGTCAGTGATCAAGAAAGCTCACCCTAACTTTCAGTCATGTAAGCTAAAAAAAAAAATGTCCAGAAAACGGTAACTAAGTTCAAGGGCATTAATTCCACCAAAAATCAACTGAGCGAAACAAAATTCAAACTTGATCTGTAAGTATCCATAACAAAGCTGTACACCAAACATTTTCTCAATATGTCCATCCATAACGAAAAACAGTCTGGAAAACAATTCTGGACAGACGGATGCCAATGCTATAACATAATACAACCGTTTTTTTAAAACGGGCATATAAAAATCAAATAAAACTAATTTAGTTATATTTTCTAGGGCTCTAGTCCACTTGCCATATTTTTGGTAGGCCTTTTGCCTGCAACCTATCACAGGAGATTTAATGTCAAACCATTTCATCCTGTTATATGAATATACCCATTAGATTATATGGTATGTGCTGTCAGTAATCTGACAAGGTCTTGACTGATGTTGCCTTCGATGTTTGGACTTTCCTGTGTTCTATAATTAGCATTGCAAACTAGGTTCTGTACCCTTCTTTAACAATGTGTTCTGTGGGTGAGACAATCTTGGGTTTTAAATGAAACGTACGCATAACGACTAATTGGTTTGTACAACTGTTCTAGTTTAATATGGTCACAATTCAAAGCAGAAAAAGTATACTAGCAGTGTGACCCCTACCCCTAAAACACCCAGAGTGGTATTTCCACCTGGGCAGAAACTCATTGTCTGTAAAACAAGAGCACCAACTAGCGGGGCAACATACGCTTGTCAAAAACTGGAACATGCACAAGTATCTCTGGGGTAAACTTTGAAATTTTCGTTGGACTCGACTATGTCTGTCCCACCCTCCAATTCCAATTATTGCCAATTCCCCTGCCCTGTCTGGGGGAAAAGGGTTTCAAATTGTATGCTTGTGTGCACACATTTCATATTGATTTTGTGAAATTTTAGTACATGTGTGCAGAATGGAAATGCAAACAATTTTTAGGTGTATTCATATGAATTTTGAAAATATGAATAGTGTGTATAATAGAAAATTATGGATAACATGTAAATATATCAATCAGAAATACCTGGTTACCAGATGATCTATGTCAGTTTGTGATCTGAATAATAGGTTTCACATACACCGCAATCCTTAACACAAACGTTACAGAATATCAAGTCTATAGTAGAATTCCAATCATTTGTTGACTTTTGAATTAGTTGAGTGTATTTCAGTTTGTCAGTTAATAATTTTTTCAGTTCTGCATTTTGTGGTGATGGTGTAGTCCAATCAATATTGAAATCACCAAGGATAACAGCTTTAGAGTTCTCTAAATATTTGTGATGAATATGATGAAGGGCCTGAGAAAGTGACTTAACAGTAGTTTTTGGAGGTTCATAAGATAACTTCTAAAGGGCTGCAAGGCTGCTGTAGAAGATTTTCCACGCTGTTTATAATGGTAGAGTCCGTTCATTGACAGGTTAACTTCATTGATAACGATTGACGATAGGTGGTGCCAAGGAAAAGGACATTTTGAGGATCATAATAGCTATAAACGGTGAGGATTCTTGCACAACGACAATTGATGATCAACATGGGTGCAACATTTGAACAATAAAGCAAGTAAAATGTTGAAGGAGTAGGCGACACAATAGTGTAATGTTTCAAGTACTAAAAAGGGGCATAACTAATTACAAAACAGAGTTACCTGCTCTTGTCACATGCACAACGGCAACTGGTGATCAACATGAGTGCAAAGTTTGAACAATATAGCATGTAAAATGTTGAAGGAGAAGGCGACACAATACTGTAATGTTTTAAGTACTAAAAGGGGGATATAACTTGTGGAAATACAAAACAGAGTTACCTGCTCTTGTCATATGCACAACAGCAATTGGTGATCAACATGTGTGCAAAGTTTTAATAATATTGCATGTAAAATGTTGAAGGAGTGGGCAACACAATACTGTGGTGTTTTAAGTACTAAAAGGGGGACATAACTCTGGAAATACAAAACAGAGTTACCTGCTCTTGTCATATGCACAACAGCAATTGGTGATCAACATGTGTGCAAAGTTTGAATAATATAGCATGTAAAATGTTGAAGCAGTAGGCGACACAATACTGTAGTGTTTTAAGTACTAAAAGGGTTGACATAACTCTGGAAATACAAAACAGAGTTACCTGCTCTTGTGACATGCACATCAACATGAGTGCAAAGTTTAAACAATATCGCATGTAAAATGTTAAAGGAGTAGGCGACACAATACCTAATGGTTTAAGTACTAAAAGGGAGCATAAATCTGGAAATACTAAACAGAGTTACCTGCTCTTGTCACATGCACAACGGCAATTGGTGATCAACATGTGTGCAAAGTTTAAACAATATAGCATGTAAAATGCTGAAGGAGCAGGCGACACAATACCTAATGTTTTAAGTACTAAAATGGAGCATAACTCTGGAAATACTAAACAGAGTTACTTGCTCTTGTCACATGCACAACGGCAATTACTGATCAACATGTTTGTAAAGTTTGAACAATATAGCATGTAAACCTTTGGAGGAGTAGGCAACACAAAAATTATTTACGGACGGACAGACAGACGGACAAATGGATGCTAAAATAGACGGACGGACGGACGGACGGACGGACGGACAGACATTTATTTATTTGTTGGTGTTTAAGGTCACATATTTCTAGACAATGGCTAATCATGACCACATCATGAGTATCAACTCAAAACCAGGGGTGAGTGTTAATAAGCCATATTGCCCATTTTAGAGAGGGTTTGCACCTCCTAAGCATTGGAGATTGGGCCCTATTTTACCAGTGAAAAAGAGCCTGTTTATCGCAGTGAACAGGCAGGACAGACAGACAACACCATAACATAATACGTCTGTCAAAAAATGACGGGCATATAAAGACCAGCTGAGTTTCAGCCAATAAACCCTCTGGGTTGAGACCCGTGGTCCATTGGCTAATTCCTTTTCCTTGTAATTTGAATTTACAATTATTGTCCAGAGGAAAGCTTCAGTCTGCAAGTGTTTTTGTTTAAATCCACTTTCCACACACCTTTAGTGCACAATATTTGATAAAAGTCTTTGAAATAAGTTCACTCTGGTGATTTTGAGGTTTACATTTTGTAGGATCGACCTACTTCACAATTTGTATGTTTTTCTTCCATCTTCTTGTACAGGTTAAATGTTGCATATTGGGATTAATATTTAATTTTATAAATAATTGGGTTGAGAAAAAGCCCTGAAGTAATTAATTTAGATCAAAATGTCCAAGCTGGGGCTGGTGTTTTGGGTCACCTTTTTTTAATATAACCAATGTAAATGAAACAAACCATATTAAACCTTCATCAGATAGCTGCATCTAAGTACTTAATTCTACAAACAGCACCTCAGAAGAAATCAGTGACATTTGTCTTTTTCAAATTTCCCAGATGCCATAGAATTAAGAAAGGACGCTGGTTTTGTTTACATTGGCATGGCGGGGGTTCGAACCCACACCGAGAGAGTTTCCTTCAGCACCAACCACCTAGCCAAACTATACTGAACCAAGAACACCACAGGGGTCTGTTGGTGGCCGAGTGGTGTGCGTGGTTCAGTATAGTTTTGCTTGATGTTTGGTGCCGAAGGAAACTCTCTCGGCGTGGGTTCGAACCCCCGCCATGCCAATGCATATTAAACCTATTTACATATTCAATGCTCTTATTCGCTATTTGCTTGGGAGTATATTGGTTTTTAAAAGCATCTGTAGTGGTTGAGGTATAAATGTCATTTACCAACCAGCCTGGTTGATCCGGATCTCTTAGTCTCATGGAAAATCAGTCGGTTTGTGTGCTAAAGGTCGATGGTTCAAACCCTGCTCCCGCACTTATCTCTCCACCTGTAACATTTGGGGGCTTGTCCAATCCTCAGCAGTTGGTGGCATTGTGGACACTGTGGCGAAGCATGTGGTTGTTTCAACCGCTCTGAGATGGAATCTGGGGTGTGATTCACGGTGGGTGAATCTCAAAAGAAGGGTAGAGTAGTGTAGCGGTCGAGGTATAAAGGCCATTTACCATCCAGTCTGGTTGGTTCAGATCTTTTAGTCTCATGGTAAATCGGTCGCTTTGTGTGCTAGAGGGCGACGATTCGAACCCGGGATCCCGGACTTATGTCTCCTCCTGTTACAGCATCCTTGGTGTATTCATGTGATCCAGTGTTATTTTGATGCAGCAGTGGCCAATAGTGTCAAAATATCCAAAGCTGGGAAATGTCAGATTACCAAAATCAGGCTATTTTGCAATTGGAACGGTTCAGTATTTTGTTTATGGGTTAAAAACGAAAACCAAACCTGAAAATTGGCCAATTTCCCATTTCTGAACATACTACTGCATATTTTCACTTGCTTGCATATATTAAACCTCAGTCACCAAGAGAGAGATACTGAGAAACAGGGTCCATTAATTTCTTGTCAAGCATATCTATTTTACCTGTTCCTCGAGGCAACTGAACACCACTTATAGCCTCTAAGGTGGAGCTCTTTCCAGCACTCTGGTCACCAATGACTGCAATAGCTGGAAGTCGGACATCCTGATCCAATCCATGAGTTCTCAGCGTATCAATTAGATCAATGTATGGTCGAACTCTTTCATCATATGCTTCTGATAAAGCTGTACCACAAGGTGATTCTGAAAAATAAACAATAGATACTGTTTTTCCATTTCAACATGTTTCAAAACTTTTGCATGTCTTGGTATCATAGAAGTTCAATCTCAGTACATAGTTAACCTATTATCCAATGCATGAGCTTGTTTCAATGAGGGGGGTCACATGGTATAGTTCTGTGGAAATATTTTTCAAAAAATTTTGGGGGGGAATTTCTTAATTCGGAAATATACATTTTATAGTAAATTTTCTTTATTATACCTACCGTAATTGTTTACTACAGGCTTGCACTACAGTGGAAGACCCTAACTCAGATAAAATACTCTCTATTTTAATCTTTCCCAAGAGATGTGGGAAAGAAAAGTGGTGTAAAAAACACCACGAAAAAATAAGCCAAAACTGGGCCGAGCAACATCGGCGCACACCCAGTATGGGGTGCTCTTCCCTTAGTACAATTCCACGACTTCCGTTAACCAACGCACAGTGCAGTCATCAATTAATCATTCTTTTGAGTCCGCCAACATAGGAGTTATGTGATCAGCGGGGAGGAAGGATTCTTACCCGAAGAAGAAGACGGGAGGGCCTCCATGTAAACAATTGCGGTAGGTATAATATGAAAGGAAATTTACTATAAAATTTATATTTCTTATCAACCTACCTTACAATTGTTTACTACAGGCTAAATCGACAATAGGATGAAGGGAATCACTTAACCAACCCACACATAACTCAATTGCACTGGAACCGTGGACAGAGGAAGAGATCCCTAGTCCTATAAAACCATAGCATTACAAACATTAGTAAAAGACAATGAAAGATAAGGTGTATGGTGATGTGCGATGCACAGACAGAAAGGGCAGTAATAGCACGGAGCTGGAACTGACCCTGTAAGAAGCTGCATGGCTGGGATAGACAACAGCCTGAGCAGAAGAAAGAGGGCCTGCAGAACAAAGGTCCTCTGTCTGCTCCTGCAACTGTCACAGATAAGTGGAGAAGGTAGCATTTCTCCAGTAGGCTGCCAGCATAACATCCGCCAACATGACAGAGTTAGTATAAGCCCAGAGAGGAAGACAAGCACACACCTCGTGGTAGAAAAATGATTGGTAATACAATTGCCAGTAGCTAGACGAGTGGAAGCCGCACGAATAGCAAGACAAATCCATCAAGAAATGTATTCAGGAGAGATCTGGCATGTGAGAAAATGCATATCCATCCGGGATAAAGGCGCGAACGCCCCCCCCCCCCCCCCCAAGCAGAGCAGCACCCAAGAAAGTGTCCATTTTGGAGTAAACTGCAAAGTCCTAGGCCTTTTCAAGGAAAAGTGCTGAACATGCTTGGAGAGGCAAGGATGAGTGGGGATACGATGCTGTACCACATATGAAAAAGGTCTCTGAAGCATGGACTTGTACCCATTGCTGGAGACCCCCAGAAACAAACATAAACCAGAAACTCTGCAATCGGTATAATCGAAGGAGTGACAGAAGCAACACCATCGACAGAAGAACCTTCTACTTAGCCACAGAGGCTAAACCAGTGGAGTGAGTGCCTCCTTGAAGAAGAAAAGCAACTCCACTGCTCGTCTAAAAAAAAACACTGCGGAGGAGACAGGACCCGATAAAAGACATGCGCGAAGGCACAATGAAGTCGGGTCGACCTGAAACCTCCTCGGGCGACTTTGGCAAAGAAAGTCACGACGTAGAGGGAGACATGTCAGAACCGTCGCTAACAGAGAGCAGAGCAGATGGATCCACACCCACCGAGGTGGCAGGGGTGTGATCGAAAGGATTTGACAACTGCAGGTTCATATCTGGGCTAGCACCTGAAGCAGAATCGGAACCGGCAGGAAGGCGTAGCCGACAAGACCATTCCAAAGGAAGGACAAAACATCCATGGCAAAAGCCAGAGCATCTGGAAACAGGGACTCGAAAGTGTCCACCTGATGGTTCCAATGAGTTGCAAAGATATCAATCAGGGCACGACACCAGAGGTCGCAAAAAGACTGGAACAGCGCCATGGGGAGAATCCACCCGATGGAAAAGAACCTGCCCCATCGGGACAGGGAGTCGCCTAGGAAGGTCAGACGACCGGGAAAGTGACACACCACCACTCCGGCGTTGACATCCTGAGCGAGCAGTAGCAGATCCTGAACCAATGCATACATGGGAACATGGTGCGTGCCACCCAGGTTCCGAATGTAAACAACCACCGTAGAATTGTCAGACCACAGAAGGACCTGACATTTCAAAAAGCGGGGGATTCACTGCCGGAAACACACAAGAAGAGCAAGAAGCTCCTTCTGGTTGACATGAAGAGCTGCTAGATCCTGATCTGGTCCCATGACCCATGAAGGAAAAGACCTAGAGGATCCAACGTCACGCCCCATCCGAGATCGCTGGCGATTACTGCCAGAACATGATCGGACGTGGGGAAGTCCAACAGAACTCTCTGCATAATCCACTGAACATCTGTCAGGGGAGAAGGTGACGAGGAAGAGACTCCAGTAACAGAAGCACAAGAACCAGAGGATCGACATTCGGCCTCCAACGATTTGAGCAAAAAGTGTTGGAGAGGTCAGACATGCAGTCGACCTAGAGGAATGAGATCCGTCACCGAAATGCAGAGACCAAGCAGTCGGGAAGACTACGAGCTGATAAAGTCCATCCCAGATGATAAGACGGAGAAGGGACCAGGTCCAACTCCTCTCCATTGACTCTGAACCCCAGTGACGTGAGTAGGCTCAACAGTGTGATGACATCAAACTCCAGAAAAGCAGCATTGGATTGCCTCTGGAGGATATCAACTAGAAAAGCCGAAGAAGACACCCTGGACTGTGTGCGATGTAAGGCTAATACATGCAACATCAGACAGGTGAAGGCCCAAGGATCCAGACCGAGGCCAAAGGGAATGGCCTTGAACTGGAAAACATCCTGCGGAATGGAGTGGCGAACTGATCTGAAAGCCTCCTTGCTGAACTGAGGAGCAATGATAGACTGCGTCAGAATACTCAGATCGATAACCTATCTGAGTCGGCCGTCCTTCTTCAGCACCAAGAACATGCGGGAACAAAATCCCACTGAAAGAAAGTTCTTGATGACTTTGATTGCCCCCTTTGACAGGAGATTGCCTATCTCTGTGATCAAAAGTTCCCAACGTGTAAAGTTGAAAGGGACTCATGATGGAAGAGGCACTCTCTATTTAGTGGAATGCCTCAACCTGGGACGAAATCAAGGTGACTACTGCCGACGCCTACCCCACCCTGTGAGTGAGTAGAATTGGCGGTAGGAGGATCAGCCCTTAACTTCACAGAGGAAGCAGAAGGGTATTTGTTAGGCTTTGGATGGAGCCTGCCTCCAACAGAAGGCCGATCAAGCTGACTAAGCAGCAGCAGATCAATGGAATGACAAAGAGAGCCATCCCGGACCATCGCCACGGAACCATGGAATAGTTGCAGTCCCACCAAAGAGGCAGATCGAAGAGCAGCGCACTCCCCTTCAAGAAGGGGACGTCTTGTGTCCAGCACAGCGTACCTGCGAACTAATTCCAAGCTAGCCGCGTTACAAGCATGTGTGTGAGAAGATGCATGAGCGTCTTGAACAGCTCACACAAAACAAAACCTGTTTGTTGTCAAACTCATCTGGGAGCAGATAAGCAGCAAAGCAGAGACGAGGTGATCGAAGAGAGAACGCATTCCAGCATCCCTCCCGATAAGCCCAACCTGGACTCCAGAGTCTCCATATGGTTAAGGAGCTAGAGTCCCGATCCAAGACCATCAAAGTCTGGAAGACTGACGGATTGGCGAAATCGTAGGAACGATAATGCACCAGAGGCAAGAAGTGTCAACCTTGATGAAGAACGACATCTTCATAGCCTTGGAACTCAGCTTAGAGTCCAAAGCGGTAAATGTTTCAACCACCTGTACCCAGAAGCATGTTGAACCACAGGCTGTAGGTGTGCGACCGATGATCACAGCCAGGCTGACACTGTCGGCTGGTTTGACAGTTTGAGACCTGGAAGGAACATGATCCCCTTTCTGATCCCCTGGTGTGCCACATGGTGTGGCACACCAGGGGATCAGAAAGTGGCCTTATCTCCAATCCCGGGAGGCGGTGCCACAGAGATTGCCCGGAAACCACTCGTAGTCTCGCTGGAAGCAACGGAAAAGGCTCTTGGACAGAACCTAAGTGAGCAAGAAGAGGGCCTCCCTAAGCTCACTGACTGTCGGAATGGAATGACGTGGGAACTAACCGATAAAGTGGCTTCACTCCTGACCCATTTACCAGCCAAGGGTCACGATCCTCAAATACACCCGACACGGGGCGACAGGCTGCAGCTGAAAACATCTGAAGGCAGATGTGTATTGGGGTATCACATACCCCGAGGATCAACAGAACGGAAACTCGGGAGAGCCGCCGCCGACCTCTGCAGGACAGAAGGTCCAGGCTGCACAAAAAGCATTGGTCACACAAAACTGGCCATGGGACCAGAGTGCGTGGACGGAAACGCCACAGAGCTCATGGTGACACCACCATGAACATCTGAATCCAATGAGAACAAGAGCGCTCGTATCACTGAAGCAATACAATGTTCCCTACCAGACTAATGAGCATTAATAATTATACAAATGTTATAACCTAGATGTGATCAGCATGAATTCTGTTGAAGCATTTCCAAAAAAAAGTCCAGAAAACTGATATTTTGGCGCTTTTCCATATTTCCAAGGGCCATAACTGACACAAGAATAATGCAATTAGCATGAAACTCAAACTTGATCTGTAAGTCATCGTTCTATAGTAGGTTACCAAGATTGAAAGCATTCGGTTGAAGCATTTGCAAAAAAAGTCTGGAAAACTAAAGTATGACTGACAGACTGACGGATGGACAGAGTACAAATGAAACTTGATCTGTAAGTCATCATTCTATAGTAGGTTACCAAAAATGAAATCATTCCGTTGAAGCGTTTCCAAAAAAAAGTCCGGAAAACTAAAGTATAATCGACAAACTGACTGAGAGACTGACGGATGGATGGACAGAGTGTACATGAAACTTGATCTGTAAGTCATCGTTCTATAGTAGATTACCAAAAATCAAATCATTCCATTGAAGCGTTTCCAAAAAAAGTCGGGAAAACTAAAGTACAACCGACAGACTGACGGATGGATGGACTCTGGTCCCACGGAATGATTTCATTTTTGGTAACCTACTATAGAAGGTTACTATAGAACGATGACTTACATATTTCCAAGGGCCGTAACTCATACAAGAATAATGCAATTAGCATGAAACTCAAACTAGATCTGTAAGTCATCGTTCTATAGTAGTTTACCAAAAATGAAATCATTCCGTTGAAGCGTTTCCAAAAAAACTCCGGAAAACTGATATTTTTGTGCTTTTTCCCACATTTCCAAGGGCCGTAACTCACACAAGAATAACGCAATCATCATGAAACTCAAACTTGATCTGTAAGTCATCGTTCTATAGTAGTTCACCAAAAATGAAATCATTCCGTTGAAGCGTTTCCAAAAAAACTCCGGAAAACTAAAGTGTGACTGACAGACTGACAGCATCGCAGGCAGGGGACTAAAAACTGGGGTACTTGATGGCTGAGAGTCCACAGTAGAGGGTTCAGCCAGCAGCCCCTTCCAACTTCGCCAAGTTGAAGTCAGGGAAGGCTGAGGCAAATACCCCACGTCTACACTACCAGACACGCCTGCAGGGATAAAACTGCTGTGCTCAATGGCAGAGAGGACACAGCATGGGGGTTCGGTCGGCAGCCACTTCCGACTTCGCCGAGTTGAAGTCAGGGAAGGCTGAGGCCGATACCCCACTTCTACACTACCAGACACCTCTGCAGACCCCTGCAGGGAGAAAATTGCTGTGCTCAACGACCGAGAGGACACAGCAGAGGGTTAGGTCGGCAGCCACTTCCGACCTCGCCGGTTTGAAGTCAGGGAAGGCTGAGGCCGATACCCCACATCAACACTACCAGACACCTCTGCAGACCCCTGCAGGGATAAAACTGCTGTGCTCAACGACTGAGAGGACACAGCAGGGGGTTCAGTTGGCAGCCACTTCCGACTTCGCCGAGTTGAAGTCAGGGAAGGCTGAGGCCGATACCCCCACAACCACACACCAGACATCACTGCAGACCCTTACAGGGTTAAGCCGAGGCCGGCTAAAACGGTGACCGATGACGTTGTAGACGGAACAGCAGTAGCAGCAGATACGACGTGAGCTGCTGAAACTGGCGGAAAAGGGGAGAGAGCAACCTAGCTCGGCCTCCAAAGGAGGAATCACAACCCTAGTAACAGCGTCAGATGTCGACTGGAGAGGGCGCATTGTCCCGGAACCAGGCATCTCTTCACCAGATATCCAACAGCTCCTGCAGTATCCACCACGGTAAAAAAAAAACTGCACATCCCCCACGGATGGGGAATAACTCTCTCCAGATGTGGCCGTGTCGGGAGGCCCTGAAATGACAGCGTTCCCCACCCCTGTGGGTGTGGGAGGAGCTGCACATCCCCCATGGAGGGGGTGTAACTTTCACCAGACATGGTCGTGTTGGGAGGCCCCAAAACGACAATGCTCCCCCCCCCACCCCCATGGGTGGAGGAGGAGCTGAACATCCTGCACGGAGGGGTATAACTCTCACCATATGTGGTTGTGTCGGGAGGCCCGAAACGACAGCGTCCCCCCCCCTCCCCAGGTGCAGGAGGAACAGCCACGAGAACACACCAAAAGCAAGGGCAAAAGGAATTGCCCTAAAGGAACCAAACTGGAAATAACAGAGGTGACAGCAGTAGAAGAAAAAGGTGAACTCAACAGATACATAAAGCAGAAGAACACCCTCAACTACGAGAGAAGGTGGCAGAAAAAATAACCGGTGGGTACATGACAGAACCCAGACGGCTGACAGGGACCTAAAAAACAGAAATTCAACCCTCAACAGAATGAAGAAATCCTGTCCATACAATAATAATAATAATAATAATGTCCAATAATAATAATAATAAAATTTATCAACCGAACAATTTTATGTCTGAAACGCGATGACACAATGTCGAAAAACATTTGCGAAATCGGAATATATAAATAAAATTCAATGTGAATGTGGTTGAAAATATTAACGAGAATATATAAAACACAGTCCTGTTATTAACTCTTAACCCGCTGAGTTTTTTCAAGATATTTTTCATCAAATCTAGTCATGGCAACTTGGAAGCAGCTATGGCTAGATCTGATGAAAAATTCATCTAAATTTAACTCAAGAAATCATTGCTGAAAAAATTCATGCAATCTTCAAGGTGGAAATTGGATTAAATATGTCTCAATTGCGAATATTTCAGTGACAAGAGAAATTCTGCCGTGGACAGGAATATCTGCCAGTAGCATATAAGGAGTTAAACGAATCATCTAACATCCACACATTGTTACCTCTACATTCTCCAGGCATGATTTGTTTATTTTTCACACTTCAGTCACCACATTCACATCAATAACAAAAACAACTTGAAATTATGCACAATTGGAGGTGGTTTAGGCAACATGAGTTAGGAATGCAACCGGCATATTGTTGACGTTACTCTTCAGGAATATAAGGATAATGACCATGTGGTTTTTGTTTTGAATGTCACACAAACAATAAAACTCAATTCTACAAATGTTTTTTAGTGATTTATTGATTCTAAATATGTAAGCCTCAACTGTTTAAAAACTTGCACACAAAAGTCCAAAATTAAAGAAAATAAGCAGCTAAAGGGTTAAATAATATAATAATAACCCCTAAGAAGGATGCTAACATAAAATAGGAACCATGGCAATATGCTACAAGGTAAGTCTCCACTTCGAAAAAAAAGAAAGACAAACCTCAAAACCTGCACATAAAAGTAAAAAAAGTATCACATTTGTCTCAAAGGGTTAAAATTTAGAAAAATACCCTGAAAATATTACAATAACCGGTGTGGCAATATGCCAGTGAGATAAAACTCCACTTAAACTCCACTTAAAAAAAATATCAAAACCTGCACACAAAAGTACAAACCTGCAAAGAAAAGAACAAAATTAAAGTAAATAAGCAGCTAAAGGATTAAATAATATAAAAATAACCCAAGAAGCATCCTAACATAAAATAGGAACCATGGCAATATGCTACAAGGTAAGTCACCACTTGGAAGAAAAGAAAGACAAACCTCAAAACCTGCACATAAAAGTAAAAAAAAGTATCATATTTGTTTCAAGGGGTTAAAATTGAGAAAAATACCCTGTCACAGTAACCACAATGGCAATATGCCAATGATGGGAAAGTCTACTTGAAAAATATCCACTTGGAAGAAAAGAAAGACAAACCTCAAAACCTGCACATAAAAGTATCACATCTGTTTCAAAGGGTTAAAATTTAGAAAAATACCCTGAAAATGTTACAGTAACCACCATGGCAATATGCCAGAGAGGTAAAACTTAAAAAAAAATATCAAAACCTGCACACAAAAGTACAAAACCTGCACACAAAAGTCCAAAATTAAAGTAAATAAGCAGCTAAAGGGTTAAATAATATAATAATAGCCCCAAGAAGCATCCTAACATAAAATAAGAAGCATCCTAACATAAAATAGGAACAATGGCAATATGCTACAAGGTAAGTCACCACTTGGAAGAATAGAAAGACAAACCTCAAAACCTGCACATAAAAGTAAAAAAACATCAAAACCTGCACACAAACATCAAAATAAGTCCAAAATTTGATTCAAAGGGTTAAAATTAAGACAAAATACCCTGGAAAAGAGTTAAATGTTATCGTGAACCCCCACAGCAATATGCAAAGAAGAAAAACATTTTGTTAAAAGCACAAAAAACCAAACCTGTAAACAAAAGAAGTCCAAAATTGAAGTAATTAAGCAGGAAAAGGGTTAAAGAATACAACGTAGCCCTAAGATGCATGTTTACATGCAATAGAAAGCATGGACATATGCTACAAGGTAAATCTACACTTGGAAGAAAGGAAAAAAAATACATGAAAACCTGCACGCAAACGTCAAAATAAGTATAAAAATCTATTCAAAGGGTTAAAATTTTTTTAAAAATGCACTGGAAAGATATCAATGTTATAATAACCACCACTGCAATATGCAGTGAGGTCAACCTCACTTGAAATTGTTTTTTTTAATCACAACCTGTACATAAAAGTAAGAAGCTGTAAGCCTAAGTCCAAAAGCTGTACATAAAAGTCCAAAATTGAAGTAATTCAGCAGGAAAAGGGTTAAATAATACAAACATAGCCCTAAGATGCATGTTTACATACAATAGAAAGCATGGACATATGCTGCAAGGTAAATCTCCACTTGGAAGAAAGGAAAAAAAAAACATCAAAACCTGCACGCAAACATCAAAATAAGTCTAAAATTTGATTCAAAGGGTTAAAATTAAGACAAAATACCCTGGAAAAGAGTTGAATGTTATAGTGAACCACCATAGCAATATGCAGAAACTCTACACTTGGAAGAAAGGAAAAAAAAAACCCATGAAAACCTGCACGCAAACGTCAAAATAAGTCTAAAAATCTATTCAAAGGGTTAAAAATTTATTAAAAATGCACTGGAAAGATATCAATGTTATAATAACCACCACTGCAATATGCAGTGAGGTCAACCTCACTTGAAATTGTTTTTTTTAATCACAACCTGTACATAAAAGTAAGAAGCTGTAAGCCTAAGTCCAAAAGCTGTACATAAAAGTCCAAAATTGAAGTAATTCAGCAGGAAAAGGGTTAAATAATACAAACATAGCCCTAAGATGCATGTCTACATACAATAGAAAGCATGGACATATGCTGCAAGGTAAATTTCCACTTGGAAGAAAGGGAAAAAAAACATCAAAACCTGCACGCAAACATCAAAATGAAAGTGTCAATGACACTGTAGCTCAACTTGTTAAGACATGTACATCTATAGTATGTGATACAGCAACGACAAACATCTAGGTAATGACCTGATAACAAAGGTACATATATAGTATTGTAATGGCCTGTACATAAATACTGACCGTAGCCTCTAACAAATGTATAGGTAAAGTATTGTAAAGGAGGGTGACAGTCAGATGCTAAACTAGAAAAGAAATCTTTTGAGTCCAAGAGTGGGTCTGACTGAACCCCAAAATATTTGTTCTCATAGCGCAGTGATAACAAAGGCACCCCAAAACACTCGTTCCTGTCCCAAGGTGAAAACAAAGGTACCAAAGAAGAAGTTTTGTGAAGATCAGTTCATAAATACGAGCCGCATAGAAGTTGTGACAAAAAACTGATTGGACCTAATTTTGGTACAAAATGGCCACTGGCAGCCATCTTAAATTTTGGACCACACCCAGAAACACTCGTTCTCGTCCCAAAGTGATAACAAAGGTACCCAAGAAGTTTCGTGAAGATCGGTTCATAAATACAGCCTCTGGCCCGAGCCGTATTGACATGTGCACTTACTGTGTAGATGTGGAACTGAATAAATCAAATGTTCATCTAATTTGCATAATTTCTGCACGAGAAAAAAAAACGTACTATATGTGATGTATTCCATGTTACTCTACACATTCATACAAAAATTTATTCAAATCAGAACTTTCATACAGAAGTTCTGTACAAAAAACTGATTGCATTAATTTTGGTACAAAATGGCTGCTGGTGGCCATCTTGAATTTTGGACCACACCCCAAAACACTCGTTCTCATCTCATGGTGATAACAAAGGTACCCAAGACGTTTCGTAAAGATCGGTTCATAAATACGGCCTCTAGCCTGAGCCGTATAGGGATTTGCACTTACAGTGCTGAAAGTAACACTAAATAAATCAAAGTTAGTCTAATTTGCATAATATAAGCACGAGAAAAAAACCCATATGATATGTAATGTATCTCATGGTACTAAACATTCATACGAAAAATTATTCAAATCAGAGCTTTCATATGGAAGTTCTGTACAAAAAAAAAATTTCTGCATCGTCGGTACAAAATGGCTGCTGGCAGCCATCTTGAATTTCGGACTGCACCCAAAAACATTCGTTCTCATCCCACGGTCATAACAAAGGTACCCAAGAAGTTTCGTAAAGATTGGTTCATAAATACGGCCTCTAGCCCGAGCCATAGCAGCTTGGCACTTACAGCTCTGAAAGTAACACTAAATAAATCAAAGTCAGTCTAATTTGCATAATTTACGCAGGAGAAAAAAACCCGTATTATATGTGATGTATCCCATGGTTCTAAACATTTATACAAAACTTTATTCAAATCAGAACTTTCATACAGAAGTTCTGTACAAAAAACTGATTTTTGCATCATCGGTACAAAATGGCCGCTGGCAGCCATCTTGAATCTCGGACCACACCTAAAAACACTCGTTCCCGTCCCAGTGTCATAACAAAGGTACACAAGAAGTTTCGTAAAGATTGGTTCATAAATACGACCTCTAGCCCGAGCCATAGCCAATTGTTGACGTACGGACAGACGGATGACGGGCCATGACAATAGCTCAAATTTGACTTCGTCAAAGTTGAGCTACTAAGTCTAAAATTTGATTCAAAGGGTTAAAATTAAGACAAAATACCCTGGAAAAGAGTTAAATGTTATAGTGAACCACCATAGCAATATGCAGAAACTCTACACTTGGAAGAAAGGAAAAAAAAAAACCCATGAAAACCTGCATGCAAACATCAAAATAAGTCTAAAAATCTATTCAAAGGGTTAAAAATTTATTAAAAATGCACTGGAAAGATATCAATGTTATAATAACCACCACTGCAATATGCAGTGAGGTCAACCTCACTTGAAATTGTTTTTTTTTATCACAACCTGTACATAAAAGTAAGAAGCTGTAAGCCTAAGTCCAAAAGCTGTACATAAAAGTCCAAAATTGAAGTAATTCAGCAGGAAAAGGGTTAAATAATACAAACATAGCCCTAAGATACATGTTTACATACAATAGAAAGCATGGACATATGTGTTACGGTATAGAAATATTATTGATATTGGTAACAGAAAGAAATCTGAGAATCAGCAACAAAAACTATGAATTTAACTATTCTGAAATTTAATTTAAAAAAAATTAATAAAAAAAAAATGATACACAGATCTTTTACACTAATTGGTTTACAGAAAATAAAAACAATCAATTATTGAATTAGTCCAAAGTACAGTTTGACAGAATCCAGTAATCCAATGGTGAAGAAGCTTGTGAAGAAAGTTACCAGCTGGTACATGTAGTATTAAATCCAAGAATGTCTCTTCAGAAACAGTATCCTGTAGATTTGTAATAAAATTTTCACTTTGAAATTTCAGCAGTCTCCAATAAAATATAATAAAATGCTCTGTAAAATTCAAATGGAGTAAAAATCCAAGAAGTATTGGCACCACAGATAATTTCCAAATAATCCAGTAGAAACCTGGCTTTTCACAAAATAATATTCTGTTTCACAGAAAGTATAAATTCTCTTTTCCAAGACGAATAGATTCTCTTCAAAATTCTCCTTTGGAATCAATCTTCCAAAATCACAAAGAAGCACTGCTTCTATAATAAATGCACTGTTCTGAAACAATAATAATCTCCAATGGAAACAACTGAAGTGAGTCTTTCTGAAATGGCTTTCTAAAAGAAATGAGTTTTTGAATTCTGTTGACAAACCTTTATATAGTAACCAGATAGAATGTCCCAGAAGAGGAAGTTTCTGCAATGTTCTATTAGTTTCTGGGGGGTTCTGTTAAAGTTCAAGTAAACAAGGTCATTGACCTATTTAAACAATTAAACAATCAACAGCTATATATACAATATATCAGTGTAACAAAGATGTAAACAAGGTCACTGAGTGCAAAAGAATTACACCAGTCAGAAAATGCAGAAATAAAAAAAAAAATCGTTCTCACATAATTATCAACTTAAGGATATATCAATCTCAATATAATATGGGAGCTATAACACACCCCACCTTAAAAGAAAAAGTTTGAAGGTACTGAAAACTTTTTATATAACTTTAGCAGTCTCTGACTGGTTTACGATACACACGATAATCTTCACAAAATTTTTTAATAAACATATATACACTTAAAGTGAATGGGGACCGATCAGATAATTTTAAATTAGGATATTCTGGAAAGAGCATGAGCTACAACATTATCTCTTCCCGAAATATGCCTAATCTCTAAATTATATTCTTGAAGGGCTAAACTCCACCGCAATAATCTTTGATTCTTGTTTTTCATTTTATTGATAAAAGTTAAAGGGTTATGATCGGTGTAAACTGTAATTGGGCATTGGGTGGTTCCTAGATACACATCAAAATGGGTTAATGCCAAAATGCCTAATCTCTAAATTATATTCTTGAAGGGCTTTTCATAACAGGGACTGGCCAAGACAGGGGAATTATTTAATAAAGTTTTTATTCTGTTAAAAGATTTCTGGCATTCCTCAGTCCAAACAAACTTAACCCTTTTGCTCAATAAACTGGTCAAAGGGGAGACAACATCTGAAAAATTTAAACAAAATTTTCTATAATATCCAGCCATGCCTAAGAATCTCATGAGCTCTTTTTTAGAGTTTGGTACTGGAAAATTTACAATGGTATCAACTTTAGCCGCAATCGGCCTCACCTGCCCCTGTCCCACAACATGACCTAAATAATTTACAGTTGTTTTGCCAAATTCTGATTTTACCAATTTAATAGTTAGGTTGGCTTGGGTCACTTTGTCAAAAAATTCTTGAATATGCTTTAGATGATCAGCCCAATTTGTATCTGTGTGTATAATAACATCATCAATATAAGCTTCACTATGATCTAGGTCTGCAATTAAGTGGTTAACCATGCGCTGGAACGTTGCCGGAGAGTTTTTCATGCCAAAAGGGGTTACTTTATATTGATACAATCCAAATGGTGTAACAAAAGCAGATATTTCTTTTGCTTTTTCTGTTAAAGGGATTTGCCAATAACCCTTTAACAAGTCAAATTTTGTCACAAATTTAGCATGGCCAAGTTTGTCAATGCAGTCATCAATTCTTGGAATTGGATAATTGTCTGTTTTGGTGAGGCTGTTCACCTTTCGGTAATCTGTACAAAATCGGTAACTGCCATCAGGTTTTGGGACGAGTATCCCGGACGAGCCCCCAATTTCTGTTACGGTATAGAAATATTATTGATATTGGTAACAGAAAGAAATCTGAGAATCAGCAACAAAAACTATGAATTTAACTATTCTGAAATTTAATTTAAAAAAAATTAATAAAAAAAAAATGATACGCAGATCTTTTACACTAATTGGTTTACAGAAAATAAAAACAGTGGTACTTATCAATTATTGAATTAGTCCAAAGTACAGTTTGACAGAATCCAGTAATCCAATGGTGAAGAATCTTGTGAAGAAAGTTACCAGCTGGTACATGTAGTATTAAATCCAAAAATGTCTCTTCAGAAACAGTATCCCGCAGATTTGTAATAAAATTTTCACTTTGAAATTTCAGCAGTCTCCAATAAAATATAATAAAATGCTCTGTAAAATTCAAATGAAGTAAAAATCCAAGAAGTATTGGCACCACAGGTAATTTCCAAATAATCCAGTAGAAACCTGGCTTTTCACAAAATAATATTCTGTTTCACAGAAAGTATAAATTCTCTTTTCCAAGACGAATAGATTCTCTTCAAAATTCTCCTTTGGAATCAATCTTCCAAAATCACAAAGAAGCACTGCTTCTATAATAAATGCACTGTTCTGAAACAATAATAATCTCCAATGGAAACAACTGAAGTGAGTCTTTCTGAAATGGCTTTCTAAAAGAAATGAGTTTTTGAATTCTGTTGACAAACCTTTATATAGTAACCAGATAGAATGTCCCAGAAGAGGAAGTTTCTGCAATGTTCTATTAGTTTCTGGGGGGTTCTGTTAAAGTTCAAGTAAACAAGGTCATTGACCTATTTAAACAATTAAACAATCAACAGCTATATGTACAATATATCAGTGTAACAAAGATGTAAACAAGGTCACTGAGTGCAAAAGAGTTACACCAGTCAGAAAATGCAGAAATAAAAAAAAAAATCGTTCTCACATAATTATCAACTTAAGGATATATCAATCTCAATATAATATGGGGGCTATAACAATATGCTGCAAGGTAAATCTCCACTTGGAAGAAAGGAAAAAAAACCCATCAAAACCTGCACGCAAACATCAAAATAAGTCTAAAATTTGATTCAAAGGGTTAAAATTAAGACAAAATACCCTGGAAAAGAGTTAAATGTTATAGTGAACCACCATAGCAATATGCAGAAGCTAAAAAAAAATTTAAAAAGCCAAAAAATCAAAACCTGTACACAAAAGTTCAAAATATTAGAGCGGACGCCGACGCCGACATGAGGGCTATGCCATAGGCTCACACAACTAACGTTGGTGAGCCAAAAAAATCATCGAATTATCTGAACACTAATGTCCACAACAGAACCGCATACATCTGCCACTTCATTCTCTGTAATTCTTCCCAGCAAAAAGTAAATTCTTCGTCCATATGGTAATATTTGTTTGTTGACGGCAGGTTGGAATGTCTAAGGCAGATGGAACTTCTTCATGTCCATAACTTTTCCATGACTTACCAAAAAAACATCCATTTTTCAAAGTTTTTCAAGCCTGGAAAGTGAAATATCAATTTCCATGACTTTTCCAGGTTTTTTATAACCCATACAAACCCTGCAATACGTTCTGAAAAATAGAAATATCAGGCAGGGCCAATTATTTTGTCCTCCAAGAACATCTGAGAATATATTGACCCACAAACTCCTCTGGAATAAACTTTAGTGTACAGCTACATATCATCTTTTTTCCATCCATCAGATCTTCAGAAAATTTTGGTAAAACCTGGGGCAATTTTTTCCCATGAGGACAGCACAATTATTTTACCAAAACTGAATTGTCCCTCCCATCATCATTCACATAAAATTTTATTGGAACTGGGCCAGATGTTTGAGTGGAGAAAACTCAAACATCACCTTTACAGCTAAATGCCAAGCAGTCAGGTGAGCAAAAGAAGGTACAATTTCACTGATATGTGATTTACAGATTTTGTTACGTCTTTTATCATATCATGTGAAACTGTTAGATTCTCTTCCATCATTTTCCAAAATGATGTAGCATACCTTTTCTTCAAATGTGAATATTGTTGAACTTAATTTCTAACCCATTACATGTATTACATTTTCTAAATCCATGGAGAAGAGCCAACACATTTGACAAAGGAGAGATAAACATACTGAACAGTACCAGCGGAAAAACGCTCATTACTCGCTTGTGACTGCAGAATAACTGTGAAGCATACCATGCCTCCATTCACTAAACAAGACAAACTCATTGATTACTTCCTTTACCAAACAATGCCATGATCACAGATAACTGCAAATTATTGAAATACTGTTATATCACGATTGTGTATGTATCTTTATTTTATTTTCATTAATTTTTCTTCCAGCCCCCACCCCCAAATTCGTATTCCCACTGATACCCGCCGAAGATGGAATTCCACTTCCTGCATCGTATTACACTCTCAGCAATGATAGATTTTTTTAATTTTTTTTTTGTACAGGTTTTGAAAGTAGCCACGGAATCATTTATAAAGGATTGTTTTGGAAAAACAAATAAGGAGAAAATAAAATACAAAAGTTCACTTTCACAATTAGTCTCTCAGTTTTTTTAAGTGTAAATTACATTGATAGAAATTATGACAATGAATATACAAGAATGCTAATTTTAACAGAAATTATTTTGAATCAGAATTTACATAATGAAAGTGTCAATGACACTGTAGCTCAACTTGTCAAGACAAAGACATGTACATGTATAGTATGTGACACAGCAATGACAAACATCCAGGTAATGACCTGATAACAAAGGTACATATAAAGTATTGTAACGGTCTGTACATAAATACTGACCGTTGCCTGTAACAAATGTATAGGTAAAGTATTGTAAAGGTGGGTGACAGATGCTAAACTAGAAAAAAATCTTTGAGTCCCAGAGTGGGTCTGACTGAACCCCAAAATATTTGTTATCATAGCACAGTGATAACAAAGGCACCCCAAAACACACTCGTTCCCGTCCCCAGGTGAAAACAAAGGTACCCAAGAAGTTTTGTGAAGATCAGTTCATAAATACGATATATTTTGGTACAAAATGGCTGCTGGTGGCCATCTTGAATTTCGGACCACACCCCAAAACACTTGTTCTCATCCCACGGTGATAACAAAGGTACCCAAGAAGTTTCGTAAAGATTGGTTCATAAATATGGCCTCTGGTCTGAGCTGTATAGAAGTTGTGTACAAAAAACTGATTAGACCTAATTTCGGTACAAAATGGCCACTGGCAGCCATCTTGAATTTTAGACCGCACCCAGAAACACTCGTTCTCGTCCCAAGGTGATAACAAAGGTAAACAAGACATTTCGTGAAGATCAGTTCATAAATACAGACTCTAGTCGGAGCCGTATTGACATGTGTACTTCCTGAGTGTAAGTCGCACTGAAAAAATCAAAGTTCATCTAATTTGCATAATTTCTGCACGAGAAAAAACCCGTATTATATGTGATGTATCCCATGGTACTAAACATTCACACAAAAAAATATTCAAATCAGTGCTTTCATATGGAAGTTCTGTGCAAAAATCTGATTGCACCTAATTTTGTACAAAATGGCTGCCATCGGCCATCTTGAATTTCGGACCGGACCCCAAAACACTCGTTCTCGTCCCACGGTGATACCAAAGGTACCCAAGAAGTTTCGTAAAGATCGGTTCATAAATACGGCCTCTAGCCCGAGCCGTATTGGCATTTGCACTTACAGTGCTGAAAGTAACACCAAATAACATCAAAATTAGTCTAATTTGCACAATTTACACACGAGAAAAAAAACGTATTATATGTGATGTATCCCATGGTACTAAACATTCATGCAAAAAATTATTCAAATCAAAGCTTTCATATGGAAGTTCTGTACAAAATACAGATTTCTGCATAGTTGGTACAAAATGGTGGCTGGTGGCCATCTTGAATTTCGGACCCCACCCAAAAACACTCGTTCTCATCCCACGGTCATGACAAAGGTACCCAAAAAGTTTTGTAAAGATCGGTTCATAAATATGGCCTCTGGTCTGAGCTGTATAGAAGTTGTGTACAAGAAACTGATTAGACCTAATTTCGGTACAAAATGGCCACTGGCAGCCATCTTGAATTTTAGACCGCACCCAGAAACACTCGTTCTCGTCCCAAGGTGATAACAAAGGTATCCAAGACATTTCGTGAAGATCAGTTCATAAATACAGACTCTAGTCGGAGCCGTATTGACATGTGCACTTACAGTGTATAAGTAGCACTGAATAAATCAAAGTTCATCAAATTTGCATAATTTCTGCACGAGAATGTATCCCATGGTACTAAACATTCATGCAAAAAATTATTCAAATCAAAGCTTTCATATGGAAGTTCTGTACAAAATACAGATTTCTGCATAGTTGGTACAAAATGGCGGCTGGCGGCCATCTTGAATTTTGGACCCCACCCAAAAACACTCGTTCTCATCCCACAGTCATGACAAAGGTACCCAAGAAGTTTTGTAAAGATCGGTTCATAAATACGGCCTCTCTCCCAAGCCGTATCCAATTGTTGACGTACAGCCAGACGGCCAGACGGACGACGGGCCATGACACAAGCTCAAATTTGGCTTCGCCAAAGTTAAGCTAAAAATAGGCCGATTAAATCATCAAATATGTACCCATACGTGCAACTAGTGGAAAGCTGTATGACGGAGGGCCACCCCGGATGCCAACATTATGTACACCATACATGGTATGGGATTGGAGGAGTACCTAATTTGATGGATAAAGGGTTAATATCTCCGGATCAAATTATTAGATTTACATAAGAACTACACAGCACAGCACATCAGTAACCTGAATACATATATAATGTAACCTGATAATCGGATTAATATTTTTTGAGTTATCGTATGCCGAAGAAATGGATTGGAGGAGTTCTCAATTTGAAGGATAAAGGGTTAATATCATAGGATCAAACTATCAGATTTACACCAAAAACTATGCAGCTCAGCACATCAGTAACCTGAACATATACATGAAATAACATGACAATCGGATTGATATTTTTTTAGTTATCTCATGCCAAAGGGATTGGAGGAATTTTCAATCTGAAGGATAAAGGGTTAATATCTCAGGATCAAATTATCAGATTTACACCAAAAACTATACAGCTCGGCACATCAGTAACCTGAACACAACAATAAAGTAACCTGACAATCCAAGCAATATTTTTCAAGTTATCGATTGCCAAAGGGATTGGAGGAATTTTCAATTTGAAGGATAAGGGGTTAATATCTCAGGATCAAAATAACAGATTTACACCAAAAACTATACAGCTTGGCACATCAATACCCTGAACACAAATATAAAGTAACCTGACAATCCAAACAATATTTTTCAAGTTATCGAATGCCAAAGGGATTGGAGGAATTTTCAATTTGAAGGATAAAGGGTTAATATCTCAGGATCAAATTATCAGATTTACACCCAAAACTATACAGCTTGGCACATCAGTAACCTGAACACAAATACAAAGTAACTTGACAATCCAAGCAATATTTTTCAAGTTATCGAATGCCAAAGTGATTGGAGGAATTTTCAATTTGAAGGATAAAGGGTTAATATCTCAGGATCAAATTATCAGATTTACACCATAAACTATACAGCTTGGCATATCAGTAACCTGAACACAAATACAAAGTAACTTGACAATCCAAGCAATATTTTTCAAGTTATCGAATGCCAAAGGGACTGGAGGAATTTTCAATTTGAAGGATAAAGGGTTAATATCTCAGGATCAAAATAACAGATTTACACCAAAAACTATACAGCTTGGCACATCAATACCCTGAACACAAATATAAAGTAACCTGACAATCCAAACAATATTTTTCAAGTTATCGAATGCCAAAGGGATTGGAGAAATTTTCAATTTGAAGGATAAAGGGTTAATATCTCAGGATCAAATTATCAGATTTACACCCAAAACTATACAGCTTGGCACATCAGTAACCTGAACACAAATACAAAGTAACTTGACAATCCAAGCAATATTTTTCAAGTTATCGAATGCCAAAGGGATTGGAGAAATTTTCAATTGAAGGATAAAGGGTTGATATCTCAGGATCAAATTATCAGATTTACACCATAAACTATACAGCTTGGCATATCAGTAACCTGAACACAAATACAAAGTAACTTGACAATCCAAGCAATATTTTTTCAAGTTACCGAATGCCAAAGGGATTGGAGGAATTTTCAATCTGAAGGATAAAGGGTTAATATCTCAGGATCAAAATAACAGATTTACACCAAAAACTATACAGCTCGGAACATCAGTAACCTGAAGATATATATAAAGTAACATGACAATTGGATTGATATTTTTTGAGTTATCTCATGCCAAAGGGATTGGAAGAATTCTCAATTTGAAGGATAAAGAGTTCATATCTCAGGATCAAAATAACAGATTTACACCAAAAACTATACAGCTTGGCACATCAATACCCTGAACACAAATATAAAGTAACCTGACAATCCAAACAATATTTTTCAAGTTATCGAATGCCAAAGGGATTGGAGGAATTTTCAATTTGAAGGATAAAGGGTTAATATCTCAGGATCAAATTATCAGATTTACACCCAAAACTATACAGCTTGGCACATCAGTAACCTGAACACAAATACAAAGTAACTTGACAATCCAAGCAATATTTTTCAAGTTATCGAATGCCAAAGAAATGGATACGGATGCCGGATGGATGGACGGATGGATGGACGGACAGGCAGACGCTCCAACATTTCGGGTTTGAGGGCTACCAAAAAACATTTTGTATGTCCAAAACCTTATTTTACCCAGAACTCCTCCCCCTCCACCCTAGAACTTATATTTAACCCTAACCCCACCCCTCCACCCAAAAACCACACCCTAACCCTAACCCTACCCCACCCTGACCCTAAACCCTAAAAGCCCACCCCAGACCCTAACCCCCACCCAAACCCCGGGACCTAACCCCCAACCATAAGCCCTACTCTGGGGCTACCCATAACCCCACCCCACCCCACCCAACCCTGACCCAACCCCACCCTAGCCAAACCAATAGGATTAGGAGCTATTTTTCGGTTTAGGGGCTACTAAAACTAAAACCCCACCCCTGACCCCAACCCTTACCCCCTCGGGACCTAACCCTCCCCAACCTTAAGCCCTACTCTGGGGCTACACCTAACCCCACCCCACTCCTAACCCTAACACTACCTTAATTTGGAGGTAGCCCCTAATAATAATATCCCCTAAACCCCCAATGTTGGCCCGGACAGACAGATGGATGGATGGACAAACAGATGGACAGACAAAGGATGGATGAACGACGGAGGGCCACCCCAGATGCCGGCATTATGTGTACCATACATGGTATGGGTACACATAAAAATCTTTTTTTTCAAACATTCAAAATCGTCACAGTTAAATTTGAAAAATCACATATCTTCAGTACAAGGGGCGAATACAGATGGGAGGGAGGGAGAGTGTAAACAGACTCAGCCTGACCCCTGACTCCAAGTAAAATATTCGTAATATTCTTTGGAGTGCATCTTAAAATGTAGGCACATTTTGTATGTGATTCATTGTGTTCAATAAACTCTATACTTCCATCATAATCTTCACATTAATATCTCTCCAAATGCCTCTTACATCAATGTAAAATGGGATACTATAATGCATAAGAGAAAACCCTTTTTGAAAGAATACTATATGGTACACAATGGTTTAATTCCAACAAAATGAATCTCAACAAGACGAATGTCGAAAATTGTCATCCCAACAAGACAAATTTAATTAAAATGACTGTATAACCCATTTATTTTTAAGTTTTGGGCAAGAATGTATATGAAAAGGGTATTTTGGATTGGAATTTTATTTTCAAGAAAGAGCACCACCTACAGGGCTGGGAGCAGTTAAGCGGTTAACTGGATAAAAAAAATTAAATGGTTAAGAATTTTTTGACTGGTTAAAATTGAAAAAACAAAAAGAAGTGACGAGATGCAATCAAAATTTATTTTGGACCCTCCAAAGGTCTGTGACATAAGGTGTTTTTGTCACATAAGACATGACCACAGTCAGCAGAAGTATCAGACCTGAGGGTCGGGGGGGGGGGGGGGGAGGGGGCAGTTTTGTTAAAATAATTGGGGACGGTTCGGCTTGGGGACGGTTCGGCTTGGGGGCAATTTGGGTTTCATGACCACAGTCAACAGGAGTGTCAGACCTGGGGGGTGTTTTGGGTAAAATACAGGTTATCAGACAGGATTTCAAATGTGAATGGAATCTAAAAATTGAGAATTGAGAGAAGTGTAGCTTGAACCATGCTGGAGGGAGGGGTGGTAACATAAAAATAGAGAAAAAAAAAGCTTAAAAAAAACTAAAAATGGCCGCCATTCTGCCATCTTGGATTTTGAAAAAAAAATATTAAGCGTGTATCATCCCTTCAGAACCATTTATCCACATACCAAATATGAAAGGTGTAGCTTAAAGCATGTTGGAGGGAGAGGTGGTAACATAAAAACAGACAGACAGACAGACGAACAGACAGACAGACAGATCTTAGATTTTGAAAAAAAATATTGAGCGTGCATAATCCCCTCACAACCCATTATCCATGTACCATATATGAAAGGTGTAGCTTGAACCAGGTTGGAGGGAGTGGTGGTAACATAAAATAGAGAAAAAAGCTTAAAAAACACAAAAATGGCTGCCAGGGCGCCATCTTGAATTTTGAAAAAAAAATATTGAACGTGCATCATCCCATCACCACCCTCTATCCATGTGCCAAATATGAAAAGTGTAACTTGAGCCATCATGGAGTGAGGGGTGGTAACATAAAATAGAGAAAAAAGCTTAAAAAAACACAACAAAGATGGCTGCCATGCTGCCATCTTGGATTTTAAAAAAAAAAATTGAATGTGCATCATCCCCTCCCAACCCTCTATCCATGTGCCAAATATGCAAAGTGTAACTTGAACCATGTTGGAGGGAAGGGTGGTAACATGAAAATAGAAAAGAAAGCTTAAAAAAACACAACAAAAATGGCTGCCATTCCGCCATCTTGGATTTCGAAACAAAGATTTTGAGCGTGCATCATCCCCTCAGAACCATTTATCCATGTATCAAATATGAAAGGTGTAGCTTAAAGCATGTTGGAGGCAGAGGTGGTAACATAAAAACAGACAGACAGATGGACAGACGGACGGACGGACAGACAGACAGACGGAGTGCAATCCTATAGACCCATTACGGTTCCCGTAGGGGACTAAAAACACACATAAAGAAGAGAGAGAGATAAAAAAAAACAAAATATAAAGATATAACTATTGAAATAGACACGAAAATAAACTCTTGCAAAGCTACTTGTGGGAGATCAAGAGTCTTTTGAGATGAAAGAAAAAGAAAAAAATGCCGCTCAGGATCACAGATCCAATGTCGAGTTGTGACCTTGACCTTTGACCTGGCGAGTCCAAGGTCAATAGGGTTCTTCCTCGCACCAAGGCCAACACACCTATGAAGTTTCATGACTCTAGGTTGAACCACTATCAAGTTCTCATCCGGAAACCAATTGTTGCGATATACTATGTTCAAGGTCACTGTGACCTTGACCTTTGACCTGGTGAGTCCAACATCAATAGGGTTCTTCCTCGCACCAAGGCCAACACGCCTGTAAAGTTTCATGGCTCTAGGTTGAACCACTATCAAGTTATCATCCGGAAACCAATTGTTGCGATATACTATGTTCAAGGTCACTGTGACCTTGACCTTTGACCTGGTGAGTCCAAGATCAATAGGGTTCTTCCTCGCACCAAGGCCAACATACCTATGAAGTTTCATGACTCTAGGTTGAACCACTATCAAGTTATCATCCGGAAACCAATTGTTGCGATATACTATGTTCAAGGTCACTGTGACCTTGACCTTTGACCTGGTGAGTCCAAGATCAATAGGGTTCTTCCTCGCACCAAGGCCAACACACCTATAAAGTTTCATGACTCTAGGTTGAACCACTATCAAGTTATCATCCGGAAACCAATTGTTGCGATATACTATGTTCAAGGTCACTGTGACCTTGACCTTTCACCTGGTGAGTCCAAGATCAATAGGGTTCTTCCTCGCACCAAGGCCAACACACCTATGAAGTTTCATGACTCTAGGTTGAACCACTATCAAGTTATCATCCGGAAACCAATTGTTGCGATATACTATGTTAAAGGTCACTGTGACCTTGACCTTTGACGTAGCGAGTCCAAAATCAATAGGGTTCTTCCCCTCACCAAGGCCAATCTACCTATGAAGTTTCATGAATGTGAGTTGAACCATTATCAAGTTATCATCCGGAAACCAATTGTTTAAGATTTACTATGTTCAAGGTCACTGTGACCTTGACCTTCGACGTAGCATGTCCAAAATCAATAGGTTTCTTCCTCCCACCAAGACCAACCTACGTATGAAGTTTAATGAATGTGAGTTGAACCACTATCAAGTTATCATCCGGAAACCAATTGTTTACGCCCACCCGCCCGCCATTCACCAAACTATAAGTCGAGTTTGACTTCGTCACAACTCGACTAAAAATTAACTAGATAGAGTTATTTGTATGCAAAGCACACAATGGTGTATCCCCGCATTTCCACTGAAACACATTAGCATAGTTTAAATGTTTCGAATTAAATACCCTAGGAGCTTTTCGATGAAAACTAATTTTCCAACGATAAAAGTGGTTCCCTCCAGAACCACTTGGGGGCCATATCAGAATTCCGAAACCTTCATGTACATCTCAAGATGCTACCTGAACACATCAGCACAGTATAAACATTTCAAATTAAGTACCCTAGGAGCCTTTCGGTGAAAACTGATTTTATAACGATAAAAGAGGTTTCACCGGAACCACCTGGGGCCAAAGCAAAATTCTGAAATCTTCATGCACATCTCGAGATGTTACCCGAACACCTTAGCATAGTTTAAACGTTTTGAATGAAATACCCTAAGAGCCTTTCGATGAAAACTGATTTTCTAACGATAAAAGTAGTTCTACTGGAACCATCTGGGGCCAAATCAAAATTCCGAAACCTTCATGTACATCTAGAGATGTTACCTGAACACCTTAGAATAGTTTAAACGTTTTGAATTAAATACCCTAGGAGCCTTTCGATGAAAACTGATTTTCTAATGATAAAAGTAGTTTCACTGGAACCACATCAGGCCAATCAAAATTCCGAAACCTTCATGTACATCTAGAGATATTACCTGAACACCCTAGCATAGTTTAAACATTTCGAATTAAATACCCTAGGAGCCTTTCAATGAAAACTGATTTTTTAACGATAAAAGTGGTTCCACTGGCACCACCTGGGGCCAAATCAAAATTGCGAAACCTTTATGCACATCTAGAGCTGCCACGTGAACACCTTAGCATAGTTTTAATGTTTCGAATTAAATACCCTAGGAGCCTTCCAATGAAAACTGATTTTCTAACGATAAAAGTGGTTTCACTGGAACCACTTGGGGGCCAAATCAAAATTCTGAAACCTTCATGCACATCTAGAAATGTTACCTGAACACATTAGCATAGTTTAAATGTTTGGAATTAAATACTCTAGGAGGCTTTCAATGAAAACTAATTTTCCAACAATAAAAGTGGTTTCACTGGAAACACCTGGGGCCAAATCAAAATTCCGACACCTTCATGTACATCTAGAGATATTACCTGAACACCCTAGCATAGTTCAAACATTTCGAATTAAATACCCCAGGTGCCTTTCGATGAAAACTGATTTTCTAACGATAAAAGTGGTTCCACTGGAAACACCTAGGGCCAAATCAAAATTCCAAAACCTTCGTGCACATCTAGAGATGTTACCTGAACACATTAGCATAGTTTTAATGTCTCGAATTAAATACCCTAAGAGCCTCTCGATGAAAACTAATTTTCCAACAATAAAAGTGGTTTCACTGGAAACACCTGGGGCCAAATCAAAATTCCGAAACCTTCATGTACATCTAGAGATGTTACCTGAACACCCTAGCATAGTTTTAACGTTTCAAATTAAGTACCCTAGGAGCCTTTCGATGAAAACTGCTTTGCTAACAATAAAAGTGGACCGTTCCACTGGAACCACCTGGGGCCAAATCAAAATTCCGAAACCTTCATGCACAACTAGAGATGTTACCTGAACACATCAGCATAGTTTAAACTTTTCGAATTAAATACCCTAGGAGCCTTTCGATGAAAACTGATTTTCCATTGATGAAAGTGGTTCCACCGGAACCACTTGGGGCCAAATCAAAATCCCGAAACCTTTATGCACATCTAGAGATGTTACCTGAACACCTTAGCATAGTTTAAATATTTTGAATTGAATACCCTAGGAGCCTTTCAGGGTGCAACGTATGGATGGATGGATGGACGGATGGATGGTTGGATGGACGGACGGATGGACGGACAGATGGACGGACGGAGGGGCATACAGACGGATGTATGTATGAATGTATGTATGTATGTACGTACGTACGTACGTACGGACGGATGGACGGACGGACGGAGATCATGACTACATCCCCGCATTTTTGAAAATGTGGGGATAATAACTGCTTAGCAACTGCTCAAAAAAGGTAAGAGTCACCCCAAAATATCTCAAACAACATAAACATACACATTTTATTTCTATTTTTCTTTATTAATTTGGCCTATTAGTTATGAAAAATGTTTTTGTTTTGTTGGGATATTTTATCCATTCGTCTTGTTGGGACGACACCAACACAATGTACAGTGGAGCCCACTAAATTGGATATCTTTTTACTGAATAACCCTGTTAATTGAATATAATTTCCAAATGCAAAACCATTTACCATACCTCCAGTACCATACCTCCAGTACAAATTTGAGCTGTTAATTGAATATAGGTTATAGAGTAAACTCCTGATAAAAGAATAAAAAATCTTGTAACCTACCGAGAAATTACCCTGACACTCCCCAGTTTTCCTTTGTTTATAGACCTATTTGGCCTTAGTACATCCAATACAGGCATTTAATCTATAATATCTTGTTTGACAGAGCTCATGGAGCTCTGTCAAACGAGATATAATAGAATAAATGCCAAATTTATCTCTAGAATATAGGAATGTGACACAATCCTGGGTTAATTGAATACTCCTGTTAATTGAATAATTTTCACTGGCAATGTGCCTATTCAATTAACAGGGTTCCACTGTATTCACCTAAGATATGCCAATACACCTGAGAGATATACTGGTATATCAGGATGTGCTCTTGAGGCAATGCCTTGGTGTTCCCTGCTACTACCAACATTTTTTTTTTTTTTTATTAGGGTTTAACGACACATTAACAGCCAGGGTCATATCATGTCGGTGACAGTTTTGTGGGTGGAGGAAGCCTGAGTACCCGGAGAGAACCAACGAGCAACGACAAGCAGCTGTCAGCTCTCCAACATTGTTACTCTGAACTCTGCACCGCGGCACAGGCAGGGTTAGATTGGTTGAAGACATGCGCACCTTCCCTTCGACGTGCAGTACACCTTAGTACACAGCGTCATCGTGCCCCCATGTAGGCAATCAGAGTTAAGTGCCTTGCCCAAGGACACAATGCGGGAGTGCGAGTCAGTCACTGAAATGGCTACTTCCAATATAAAGGGCATGCAGAGCACTCCAAATTTAGGGAAAGATTTGCAACAACTGGCTTTTGGGTTGGACTGACCTTCACCCCTTTGAATTCCTAGGATCTTGCAACATAAACATGTTGGCCTGGACAGACAGATGGATGGATGGACAGACAGATGGATAGACAAAGGATGGATGAACGACGGAGGGCCACCCCAGATGCCGGCATTATGTGTACCATACATGGTATGGGTACACATAAAAATCTTTTTTTTTCAAACATTCAAAATCGTCACAGTTAAATTTGAAAAATCACATATCTTCAGTACAAGGGGCGAATACAGATGGGAGGGAGGGAGAGTGTAAACAGACTCAGCCTGACCCCTGACTCCAAGTAAAATATTCGTAATATTCTTTGGAGTGCACCTTAAAATGTAGGCACATTTTGTATGTGATTCATTGTGTTCAATAAACTCTATACTTCCATCATAATCTTCACATTAATATCTCTCCAAATGCCTCTTACATCAATGTAAAATGGGATACTATAATGCATAAGAGAAAACCCTTTTTGAAAGAATACTATATGGTACACAATGGTTTAATCCCAACAAAATGAATCCCAACAAGACGAATGTCGAAAATTGTCATCCCAACAAGACAAATTTAATTAAAATGACTGTATAACCCATTTATTTTTAAGTTTTGGGCAAGAATGTATATGAGAAGGGTATTTTGGATTGGAGTTTTATTTTCCAAGAAAGAGCACCACCTACAGGGCTGGGAGCAGTTAAGCGGTTAACTGGTTAAAAAAAATTAACTGGTTAAGAATTTTTTGACTGGTTAAAATTGAAACAAAAAAAAAAGTGACGTGATGCAATCAAAATTTATTTTGGACCCTCCAAAGGTTTGTGACATAAGGTGTTTTTGTCACATAAGACATGACCATAGTCAGCAGGAGTATCAGACCTGGAGGAGGGGGGGGGGGGGGGCAGTTTTGGTAAAATAATTGGGGACGGTTCGGCTTGGGGACGGTTCGGCTTGGGGACAATTTGGGTTTCATGACAACAGTCAACAGGAGTGTCAGACCTGGGGGGTGGTTTGGGTAAAATACAGGTTATCAGACAGTATTTCAAATGTGAATGGAATCTAAAAATTGAAAATTGAGAGAAGTGTAGCTTGAACCATGTTGGAGGGAGGGATGGTAACATAAAAATAGAGAAAAAAAAGCTTAAAAAAAGCCAGCAAAAATGGCCGCCATTCTGCCATCTTGGATTTTGAAAAAAAAATATTAAGCGTGTATCATCCCTTCAGAACCATTTATCCACATACCAAATATGAAAGGTGTAGCTTAAAGCATGTTGGAGGGAGAGGTGGTAACATAAAAACAGACAGACAGACGAACAGACAGACAGACAGATCTTAGATTTTGAAAAAAAATATTGAATGTGCATAATCCCCTCACAACCCTTTATCCATGTACCATATATGAAAGGTGTAGCTTGAACCAGGTTGGAGGGAGGGGTGGTAACATAAAATAGAGAAAAAAGCTTAAAAAACACAAAAATGGCTGCCAGGGCGCCATCTTGAATTTTGAAAAAAAAATATTGAACGTGCATCATCCCATCACAACCCTCTATCCATGTGCCAAATATGAAAAGTGTAGCTTGAACCATCATGGAGTGAGGGGTGGTAACATAAAATAGAGAAAAAAGCTTTAAAAAACACAACAAAAATGGCTGCCATGCCGCCATCTTGGATTTTGAAAAAAAAAAAACCGAATGTGCATCATCCCCTCCCAACCCTCTATCCATGTGCCAAATATGCAAAGTGTAACTTAAACCATGTTGGAGGGAAGGGTGGTAACATGAAAATAGAGAAGAAAGCTTAAAAAAACACAACAAAAATGGCTGCCATTCCGCCATCTTGGATTTTGAAACAAAGATTTTGAGCGTGCATCATCCCCTCAGAACCATTTATCCATGTATCAAATATGAAAGGTGTAGCTTAAAGCATGTTGGAGGCAGAGGTGGTAACATAAAAACAGACAGACGGATGGACAGACGGATGGACAGACGGATGGACAGACGGACGGAGTGCAATCCTATAGACCCATTACGGTTCCTGTAGGGGACTAAAAACACACATAAAGAAGAGAGAGAGATAAAAAAAGAACAAAATATAAAGATATAACTATTGAAATAAACATGAAAATAAAATCTTGCAAAGCTAAACAGTACTTGTGGGAGATCAAGAGATGAAAGAAAAAGAAAAAAATTAACTAGAGTTATTTGTGTGCAAAGCACACAATGGTGTATCCACGCATTTCCACTGAAACACATTAGCATAGTTTAAATGTTTCGAATTAAATACCCTAGGAGCTTTTCGATGAAAACTAATTTTCCAACGATAAAACTGGTTCCCCCCAGAACCACTTGGGGCCATATCAGAATTCCGAAACCTTCATGTACATCTCGAGATGCTACCTGAACACATCAGCATAGTATAAACATTTCAAATTAAGTACCCTAGGAGCCTTTCGGTGAAAACTGATTTTATAACGATAAAAGAGGTTTCACCGGAACCACCTGGGGCCAAAGCAAAATTCTGAAATCTTCATGCACATCTAGAGATGTTACCCGAACACCTTAGCATAGTTTAAACGTTTTGAATGAAATACCCTAAGAGCCTTTCGATGAAAACTGATTCTCTAACGATAAAAGTAGTTCTACTGGAACCATCTGGGGCCAAATCAAAATTCCAAAACCTTCATGTACATCTAGAGATATTACCTGAACACCTTAGAATAGTTTAAACGTTTTGAATTAAATACCCTAGGAGCCTTTCGATGAAAACTGATTTTCTAATGATAAAAGTAGTTTCACTGGAACCACCTCGGGCCAATCAAAATTCCGAAACCTTCATGTACATTTAGAGATGTTACCTGAACACCCCAGCATAGTTTAAACATTTCGAATTAAATACCCTAGGAGCCTTTCAATGAAAACTGATTTTTTAATGATAAAAGTGGTTCCACTGGCACCACATGGGACCAAATCAAAATTGCGAAACCTTTATGCACATCTAGATCTGCCACGTGAACACCCTAGCACAGTTTTAACATTTCGAACTAAATACCCAAGGAGCCTTCCAATGAAAACTGATTTTCTAACGATAAAAGTGGTTTCACTGGAACCACTTGGGGGCCAAATCAAAATTCTGAAACCTTCATGCACATCTAGAAATGTTACCTGAACACATTAGCATAGTTTAAATGTTTGGAATTAAATACCCTAGGAGGCTTTCAATGAAAACTAATTTTCCAACAATAAAAGTGGTTTCACTGGAAACACCTGGGGCCAAATCAAAATTCCGAAACCTTCATGTACATCTAGAGATATTACCTGAACACCCTAGCATAGTTCAAACATTTCGAATTAAATACCCCAGGTGCCTTTCGATGAAAACTGATTTTCTAACGATAAAAGTGGTTCCACTGGAAACACCTAGGGCCAAATCAAAATTCCAAAACCTTCATGCACATCTACAGATGTTACCTGAACACATTAGCATAGTTTTAATGTCTCGATTTAAATACCCTAGGAGCCTCTCAATGAAAACTAATTTTCCAACAATAAAAGTGGTTTCACTGGAAACACCTGGGGCCAAATCAAAATTCCGAAACCTTCATGTACATCTAGAGATGTTACCTGAACACCCTAGCATAGTTTTAACGTTTCAAATTAAGTACCCTAGGAGCCTTTCGATAAAAACTGCTTTGCTAACAATAAAAGTGGACCGTTCCACTGGAACCACCTGGAGCCAAATCAAAATTCCGAAACCTTCATGCACAACTAGAGATGTTACCTGAACACATCAGCATAGTTTAAAACATTTCGAATTAAATACCCTAGGAGCCTTTCGATGAAAACTGATTTTCTAATGATAAAAGTGGTTCCACTGGAACCACCTGGGGCCAAATCAAAATTCCGAAACCTTCATGCACATCTAGAGATGTTACCTGAACACATTAGCATAGTTTAAACGTTTTGAATTAAATACCCTAGGAGCCTTTCGATGAAAACTGATTTTCCATTGATGAAAGTGGTTCCACCAAAACTATCTCAAACAACCTAAACATACACATTTTATTTATTTATTTTTTTTAATTTCCCCTATTATTAATGAAAAAAAGTATTTGTCTTGTTGGTATATTTTACCCATTTGTCTTGCAATTTGTCTTGTTGGGATGACACCTACACAGTATATTAACCTAAACTATGCCAATACACCTGAGTGAGATATACTGGTATATCAGGATATACTCTTGAGGCAAGGCCTTGGTGTACCCTGCTACTTCCAACATAAAGGGCATGCAGAGCACTCCAACTTTAGGGAGAAATTTGCAACAACCAGTTTTGGGGGTGGGCTCCTTCACTTCCCCCCCCCCCTTCTAATCTGTATCCCTAGGATCTTTCCCTGCGTATGGTGTTATTATGTATTGCAAACCTGTTGCTTTAATATTCAAGACATCCTCTTTAATAATCATGTCTTCCTCTGAACTTCGCCATGATATATCACTGTCACCATTCTGGAAGAAAAATATTTTACAATCAATATGTATTGGAAACTATCAATCTTCAAGTGATTACATATAGAATTTACCCATAGTAGCATGGTGTACCAAATGTTCACCACAAGTGGTGAAGTAGCCTTCAGCATGTGGCCAACACTAGTTCACAAGTGGTGAACATTTGGTACACCAAGCTACTTTGGGTCTATTTTATTTATACCATGATCATCAGATTATTAAAAGTTGCTATTATTTATTCTCGATTTTATTGAACAGCAGCCATACATACGTGCGAATTTGTTTTTGTTTACATGAGCATCAATGGCCGGTACTTCCGCTGTCAATTTTATCACCGAAATGAAATTGAAAAAGAAACAGGGCCTTTTTCATTTTAATAACATACTGTTTTGAATTGTGGATGCTTTATTAACATGAGACAATGCATGTTTGTTAATGTTTGGTGTTTTATGAGGTAAACTCATTTAAAAACGTAATACATAATTGCCACTTTCATTTCACTCTTCCCGAGGCGATGTGCGATAAATTTAGACAAGTTCGTCACCAAAGGTCAACATGGATGTAGTTTCACTGTAGGTGTAAATTTTAATTACTGAAATCCCATTGCTGGAGTGTTTACCACGGCTGGTATACAAAGCTAAAATTTATGTCATAGGCTTTTCATATAGAGTAGAATAGATAATCATGATATAAATACATGTACATCCACATATACCTGATTCGGTAGGAGAATGTTCACACTGTGGAGTCCATTTTGTTGGATATATAGACAATAAACATATAGTGTGTTTTTATATCTGTGTTATACAACTCATTGAAATATGGTTTATTTTTTCGAGGCTTTGCCTCGAAAAAATAAACCATATTTCAATGAGTTGTATAACACAGATATAAAAACACACTATATGTTTATTGTTTTTATCTGATAACAAACAGACACCCGTCTCGTGCGTCTACCCGACTTATATATGCTTCCCACAGGCCTCCAAAGAAAACCAGTCTACGAGACAAAAGAAATAGGACAAGACACATAGAGTTGTGTCCCTTACATTACAAAATCGATGACGGCGATTGTAAAGTGCGATTGCACTTCTTGCATCTTGTAACTGCTCTGGAACAAAATAAATTTCAACTATTTTATTAACAGTAACAAAACGGTGTTTCAGTAGAGTTATTCTTTTTTTGACATAGTTCCAGTTTTCTTCCGTGTTTTATGCTGTAGTCCCAATATAACAAATAATTTTGCGTTTGTTTACAATTTTTACGAAGTGTTTTTTTTTCAGGTAGAGCAGACGAACTTTTAATTAGCGCAGTTCCACGAGTACTTTTGATCGAGGCCGTGACTATAAATAGTTCGCAGTCGCCGCATACTAATTACTATTAACATTCAAGTAATTTCTACAATGTTTTGAAGCAAAATTTTAGGTTGCCTTTATTGAAGCAAAATAAATAAGAAATGACACCATCAGAGGATTTTGACAAAGTGCAATAAGCGTACAATTAAAACCTGCCCTGTGATATAACGATGTTTCATGAATGAATGAATGAAAATGGAATTGAAAGAGGTCAGAGGTCGTTCGCATAAATTATAATTATATACAACACCCGTTGTATATACTTCAAGTATATACAATGGGTGTTATACTCTATGGTTATCAGATAAATACATGTACATCCACATATACCTGATTCTGTCGGAGAATGTTCACACTGTGGAGTCCATATTATTGGATATATCCAAATTGAATAACCCTGCTGACTGAATATAGTTTCCAAATACAAAAGCAATTTCCATACCTTGATTACAAATTTAGCCTGCTAAATACATATAGGTTATAGAGTAAACTTGTGATAACTGAATAAAATATCTTGTAATATATCACAAAATTAGCCTGACAATAACCAGATTCCCTTTGTTTATTCACCTGCATCCAATACAGTCATTTAATCTATTAAATCTTGTTTGACAGAGCTCCAGTTTTTCTCTGTAATATAGAAAAATTACTATGTTAACTGAATACTCCTGTAAATTGAATCTTCATCCAGTAATTTTACAACAGAGTCAATAAAAACAAAGTGAGCGGGGGCTCACAAGAAATAAGCCCCCCCCCCCCCACACCCCCTCCCCCCTTTCCCATTCAGCCATCTGAAGGCGATTCAATGAACCATTTATCCAATGAAATGGAAAAAGCCAGCCAGCATTATTATACAAAAATCTCTATTCAATTTCAAATTTTATTATGTTTTCAATTTTTGTCTCAAAAACAAGCTTAAGCATCCTCATTAGAACGAGCTCATTGAGCTCATTCCAATGAGGGGGTAATAAAGTATATTTTTCTGACAAATATTTTTTTTTATAGTTGCTCAAGAATTTATTTTCTAAGTGTCATCTGCTATCCGGATTGGGTGAAGGGATATCAGATTGTTGTCAGTACAGTGGAGCCCTGTTAACTGAATAACCACTTTGCCAGTAAAAATTATTCCATTAACAGGAGTATTCAATTAACAGGGATTAATCATATTTCTATATTTTAGAGACAAACTGAACTTTTATTCTATTATATCTGGTTTGACAGAGCTCAATGAGCTCTGTCAAACCAGACATATTAGATTAAATACCAGTATTTGATTTACGGGGGCAAAATTGAGTTATAAACAAGAAGACTTTGGTGATTGTCAGGGTAATGTCTTGATATATCACAGCTTTATTTATTCAATTAACAGGAGTATACTCCATAGCGCATATGCAATTAACAGGTCAAATCTGTACTGAAGGTATGGCAAATGGTTTTGTGTTTGGAAATTATATTCAACTAGACTTTATGATTCTGGAGAATCATGGCTTTTCCCGATGAGATTGCATGATTTGTCATGACCCCCACAGTGTATGATGAATTGCTTTTGACTGTCTCACTGAAGTTCCTTCATTGATGTCATGAAAAAGGTGAGTACAGAAGTCTCAAATGACTCAGTTTGATAAAAAAAATTGTTTAGGTAAAAACCATCATTAACGGTGGAGAGGGTTAATATCAATATCGTCGTCCAACAAGTTAATGACCGACAAAAAGAGTTATGTTTTTTTGACACATACCCACTGAGTGCTGTATCTATTTGAAAATGGTCCGTTTTATCTCAAATGTATCCAAAATATTGATGTCTGACAGCTTTTTAAGGGTTAACAAGTGCTAACAGGAATATTTATTCATGCAACTTGTAATTTCACACCAAAAACTGTGAATGGCCATTTTTACTTAAAAATCTACGAGATGTTTTCAGAGAAATCCAGGGAGAACATGAATTTTAAGCTGTTGATGGGTATAATTGTTTATCCAGCCCAAAACGGGTTAAGGGTTGTTTTTTTAATACGCTTGTTACTTATAAAAATAATTCTCAGTGAATTCTACTTTCACTTATGTTGGTTTCTCCTCTTAACTTTGGGTGCTGCGGGTATGCAAACACAGCCCACTTTTTAAACATTTTGATGTTTGAGAACCACTATAGGGTTAACAAATGCTTACTGGAATATTTTGTACATGCAACTTGTAATTCACACTAAGATCTGAGAATGGCCAATTTTTCTTGAAAATCTATGTGATGTTTTTAGAGAAATCCTCGGATAACATGAATGTTTAACCTTTTGAGGGGTATCACCCTGTAACCAGCCCTAAACGGGTTAATGCTTGGTTTTATGAATACCTTCATTACTTACAAAAATGATCCTCGGTGAATCCAACTTCCAATGAAGGTGGTTGTGTTCATCTCGCAGGTACACATTGGGTGTAATGGGTGGCCAAGTACAGCCCATTTTCTCAAAATTTGCTGCCTCTGGAGGGTTAACAAACGCTTACCGGAATCTTTTGTTCATGCAACTTGTAATGTCACTCCAAGACCTGCAAATGGTCAATTTCTCTTGAATACTTACTAGATTTTTTTTAGAAATCCACAGAAAATGGGAATTTTAAGCTTTTAAGGGGTACATCTCCTTAACCGGGCGAAAATGGGTTAAGACCTCAATTTTTGAATACCCTTACAACTTACTAAAAATATTCCCTATCAGTTTTGTGTCCGGTACCCTATCAGTTTTGTGTCCGGTAAAAGAAGTTATGTTTCTCTGCAGCATTCCCATTTGATGTTGTTGGTGTCCAAAAACAGACTACTTTTTTTTTCGAAATTTTGATATTTAGCAGCCCATGGAGGGTTAACAAATGCTTATCTGAATATTTTATCCATGCAACTGGTAATGTGACTCTAAGACCTATCAACGGCCATTTTCTCTTGAAACCCTACGAGACGCTTGTAAAGAAATTCATGGAAAACATGATTTTTTAAGCTTTTGATGGGTATTGCTATTAACCATCCCAAAAGGGGTTAATGCTTGGTTTTTTGAATACCCATATTACTAACAAATTTGGTCCTCGGTGAAGTCCACTTCCAACAAAGTAGATTACGTTTATCTCTCGGGTCTGCATTGGGTGCTGTGCGCATCGGAAAACAGTCTATTTCAACAAAATTACGATGCTTAGCAACATGTGGAGGGTTAATAAATGATCACCGGAATATTTTGTCCATGTAACTTGTAATGTCACACAAAGACCTGCAAATAGTCAATTTTTCCTGAAAACCTACAAGTTGCTTTTAGAGAAATCCACAGAAAATGGGAATTTTAAGCTTTTAAGGGGTATCTCTCTTTAACCAGTCCAAAATGGGTTAAGACTTCGACTTTTGAATACCCTTGCCACTATCAAAAATGTTTCCCCATCAATTCTGCGTTCGATAAAAGAAAGAACCTTTCTCGAGTGTACACCAAGTGGGTGCTGTTGGTGTCCAAGAACAGCCCATTTTATCACAATTTTGACTTTTAGAAGCCCGTGAAGGGTTAACAAATGCTCACCGCAGTATTTTGTCCATGCAACTTCTATTGTCACACCAAGGCCTGGGAGTGACGAATTTTTCTTGAAAATCCACAAGACTCGTTTAGAGAAATCCACGGAAAATACAAATTTTTGAGTTTTATGGGGGTGTTGCTTATTAACCAGCCCAAAACGGGTTAACGCTTGGTTTTTTTAACAGCCTTATTACTGACAAAAATGATCCTCGGTGAATTCCACTCCCAATAAAGGAAGTTATGTTTATCTCTCTTGTATTGTTTGGGTGCAGTGGGGGCCTGAAACCGGCCTATTTCATCAAAATTTTTATATTTGGCAGCCTGTGGAGGGTTACCATATGCATCGCCTGATATGTCGTGTGTTTCAAAGGGCGTGTCACAGACAGGTCTAGCAATGACGAATGTATAAAAAAAATCTACAAGATGTGTTTTGAGAAAGTGCCGATAAACCCCAATTTTGGCAGTTTTTTGTTAATTCTGACGAAATAAGGGTTAAATCGAAAATTCCGCTTCGATACATTTTTAGATTTTGTGCCCCTCTATGCGTGTGCAAAATTTCGTGAAAATCGGTTCGAAAATGGCTTCTGAATCGTACGGACAAAATGTGTGGAGAAAAAAAAAAAAAAAAAAAACCCCAAAAACCCCCCCCCCCCCCAAAAAAAAAAAAAAACCCAAAAAATAATAATAATCCGTAGTAAAACAATAGTCTTTTCCAGAGGGAAAAGCCTAACAAGTTAGCCCTATACCAAATTTGGTTACAAGCAATTCATCCAAACTGAAGTTAAAATTTGTACAACACAAAAACAATGTTTTCAAAGTCCAAAAAGGACAATAACTCTGGTGAAAATCAATGGCCCATGTCCATTTTCTAACTTAACCAGCATTACCTCCCAAGTAAGCCGTATATCAAATTTGGTTATGATAAATTCAAGTTGAAATTCAGACGCCAAAGTGTTTTGGAAAGATGGACGTCTCGATGCACGGATGGGGCATCTCAATGCATGGACGGATGGATGCATGGACGGACAGTTGGACACCGCACATTACTATAAAAGAAAACTAAATTTACTGCATGGAAACCAAAAATTTATTTATAGTAACAGTGACCTTGACCTTTGACATACTGACTCCAAATGCAATCCCAACGATTGACACCTCAAATGCAATCACAATATGAAGCTATAGCTTTGTACACAAAAGAAAACTAAAGTTATTGCACGGAAATTTAAATTTTATAGTAAATTTCCTTTCTTATTATACCTACCACAATTGTTTACTACAGGCTTGCACTACATAAAATTTGCTATAAAATTTTAATTTCTTATCATCCTTCCCTACAATTGTTTACTACAGGCTAAATAGACAAAAGGAGGAGAGAATCACATAACCAAAACGCACATAACTCGACTGCACTGGAACCGTGAACAGAAGAAGAGCTCCCTAGGCCTATCAAACCATAGCATCACGCATCACAAACATTAGTAAAGGACAATGAGAGATGAGGCGTATGGCTCTGCACGACACACAGACAGAAAGGACAGTAAAACAGCACAGGGCTGGAACTGACTTGAAGAAGTCAAATGGCTAGGGTAGACAACAGACTGAGCAGAAGAAAGAGGGCCCAAAGAAAAAAGGTCCTCAGACTGCTCCTGCAACTGACGTAGATAGAAGGTGGAGAAAGTAGAAGCATTTCTCCAGTAGGCTGGCTGCATAACATCCGACAACTTGACGGAGTTAGCATAAGTCCAGGAGGTAGACAAGGCACGCACCTCGAGGGCAGAAATACTATTTGTAATACAATCGTCAGTCACTAGACGAGCGTAGGCCGTGCGAATAGCAAGACAAATCCATCAAGAAATTGACTGAGGAGAGATCTTCTGTCAACCAGGAATAAGATACAGAAAGAATCGTTTCCTGCATTTCCTAATGAACTGCATCCGGTTGAGATAAATGCAAAAAAGTGCATGAACCGGACAGCGCAAAGGGCGATTACCCTCAGCAGAAGGAAGAGCCCTGATACAGATAGGAGGTGGAGTTGTTTCTGGTATCTGATTCTTGGCCAAAAAGGAGCAATCAGTGGTAAAAGTAACACTGTTGGCAGAGCTCCTGTATAGTGATGAATTGGTTATGGGGCATCGGTCGATTATGACAACAGGCAGTTAAAAACCGGCAGTTTCCGGTTATTCTATATTTCACACTGCCTATTAAAAATCCCTTTGATATCTGGCCATTTCAATAAAGTTTCCCCATTAAAAACGTGTGCAGTACACAGCAGAAAATTTTTGGATATGCAGAGCAGAGATATTACGGAATTTACCAACTGCAATCAGTACGAGATCGCCACTATTTCCCAAACTTTGTAGAGTCCGTATAAACATTAGAGAAACACATCAAGGGAGGTAACAGGTTGAAAAAAAGAACATTGAATACATTCTGACAAATGTGTAAACCATGAGTCATACGACTTCACAACACACATTAACATCAAACTTATTATTCATTTAAGACACAAAGTATGTGTGCTCAGTATATTCCTGTTTAATACAGCCAAGTGTATTTTACATCTATCCTTACACAAAACCATATTAACACTATTTACCGGAATAAAATGCAATCTTCATGAGAACAATATCATGTGATTGTATCATTAATAACGATCTTTTCCCCACACCCCAACCAAAATGCAAATATTATTTTGGCTAATATTGCCCAGCACTAAATATGCATACTCTGAGAACTTATGTGGTATCAAGCTTTCGTAATGTGACGGGATTGATTTGTGTGAATCGATATTTTTCAAACCAGCGATCATTTTTTTTAGGGGGGGAGGTTAGAATACATAATTTTCAAGATGATTTGTTTTTATATCCCCACTTGAATATGTGGCACTCATCTATTAGATTCTTGAGTTTTGGTTGGCTGTTCAGACTAAAATTACGTGATTAAAATGCGAAGTATTTTTGTTTCTTTGTAATTCAGTAGAATTTCAATTACATCCACCATTTTGTCAAGCAAACCATGGTATTTTTAAAAGCCTCAATTTCATTGGTTCAAGGGTATCAGTAACTCCAATCGGAAAATGAGTATCATATCTTTACCTGCACGGATTTTTCAAGTTGCAAACTTCGGGTTTGATTGGGTGGCTTAGCTTTAAAATCAGCTCGAGTTGTCGAGTTATCTTGACTTCGGTAGAGTCTTGAGAACCTACAGGTTCGTTGGCTCTATTCATTCCCCAATAGCAACTTAAAGTCCATGCCTGGGTGGTTGGTGTGCTTTGAATCTCATGTAATAAAATGTAATTTTATTCTGGGCTCCGTCGAAGTAATCATGTCTTTCTGCCAAGATTTGTTAGGTTGAATAGATGACTGTTTATGTGAATTCGTCCCATGTAGTAGTTCTCTTTGATTAAAGTCACAAAAACAATTACAACAAAAATAAAAGATTCGGTAGAACTTCTAAACCATTTTTCTGGGTTGATTCATAAAATAAACTTGGAATGTATTATGGCCTGAATAATAGGGTAGTATATTGAGGTCTCATTGAAACCCCAATTGTAGGACAAATCAATCTCTTTACTCAACTTGGAATGTATTATGTCCTGAATAATAGGGTAGTATACTGAGGTCTCACTGAAACCCCAATTGTAGGACAAATCAATATCTTTACTAAACTTGGAATGTATTATGTCCTGAATAATAGGGTAGTATATTAAGTCATCTTCGAACTCCTAATTGTAGGACATGCTCAAATCATAGTTTTGATTAATTGCTGGTTTGCTCGGATTTGCTTATTGTGATTGGTTAAAGGTAGTTTTTTTTTGACTAATGTCGATTCACACATCTCAGTCCTTCTTGCACTTTCTCAGTTACCCTGGTGCAATATGTTATACATTTGTTAAAACAAGAATTGTTTTTTTTTTTGTTTTCATTAAATATCAATATCACTTTTGAATTACTTGTTGATTCTTCCTATGTTTAAGTGGACATAATTCAAGAACACGGATCTGCAAATTCTTTAGGCGTGTAGGGGTATCCTTCGGCTGTGTTCCCTAAGCTAGTAAAGGTTTGGAGTATTCCCTACCCATGCCCGGTTACATTTTTGGCGCTGCGAGCAGGGTTGCTTGAATAGAAACCATGTCTACTCCTAGGAATTTTGAAAGATCTACTACAGCACAGAGAAGGGCTGGTAGACAAATTGAGGAAATTGTTGTTGAGGGTCCAGATAATTTGGACGATGTTAGTCTTATAGAACTTGAAAGACAGTTTCAGGAATTGTCAGTTCATTACAATAAGTGTAAAGAAGATTTTGAAAAACAAAGGGCCCTTAAGGCTGAATCAAGACGGTTATTTTATAAGCCAAGAGTTTCAGATGAAACTTATAGGGTTTCTTCATCTCCGGTCTTGGGTGAAGAAAAGCTTGAGAGGTCTCCTTTTTTTCTAGTTCATTTTATAAAAATTTGCCCAAACAAAGGGGGAAGGGTGTGAGTGAAATATCATCCGCCCCTGAAGTGAACATCGAAAGGAGTAAAAACACTCCTGGAAGTTTTAGTACTCGGGGAAGAAATGTTCCTATTCATCGTGAAAAAGAACCTGACAAATTTGATGGAAAAACAATGGAATTGAAGGACTTTTTGGTCCATTTTGAGCAGGTTTCTGAGTGGAACAAATGGTCTTATTTGGAGAAAAGTCAACAATTGGTTATGTGTTTGCGAGGAGAAGCACAAAAATTGATAGGAGACTTAACTGTGGCTCAGAGGACAGATTATGAAACCCTGAAATCTATTCTGATAAAAAGATTTAACCCGCAGGAATTGCTCATAGCTCATCGTTGTGAGTTTCGTTCTAGGAAGCGGAATAAAATGGAGTCCCCTGCTGATTATGGGTATGCATTACGAAGATTAGGTTGTTTGGCATTTCCCCATATGATTTTTGAAGACAGAGAAATAAATGTGTTGGAGCAATTTATTAATGGGATTGGAAATTCAGCAATTCATGATCATGTGATATTCCACCACCCTACCTCTTTGGAAGCAGCAATTTCTCTTGCTACAGAGTTTGAGGCGGTAAAGGGAAAACAAGTTGCCCTTTCTAAACCAAAAATAGAAGTAGATGAAGGGTTAGTTGGGGCAGTGAAAGAATCTTCTGATTCGGATATTGCTCAAACTGGTAGTAATGATTATAGTGATTTAAGCAAATTGGTTGGGGAAATGAAGGATTGTTTAGATAAAATGCTTAGGTTCCATGGTAAAAAGAATAGGAAAAAGGGGTCAATCAATTTGTCCACAGTTGAATGTTTTCGATGTCATGAATTAGGTCATCTTTCATATGACTGTCCTTTGAAAAACACTGAAATGTTAAATGTAGAACAGCATTCATCAAAGTTAAACCTAGAAGGGTTACACCAGTGACCCATAGTATAACCCCAGAACAGTTTAGTCAAGGGTCCACTATTGCTGTCAATATGATTAAGAAATCATGTATGTTTGCTGAAGTTAAATTTGGAAGTGAGGTCCTAAACTTTTTAGTTGATACAGGTTCTGCCTGTAGTTTGATATCCAAAGCTACTTTAAAGACAATAGGTGGAGAGATTCTTCCCTTGTTGGAAGCTGATTTATCTTTACTTGCAGTGGATGGAAATTCTCTGAAGGTTTTGGGAAAGGTTAATTTACCATTTACTTTGGGAAATTTAGGATTTTGCCATGATTTTGTTGTGGTTGACTTGGAAGGTATATCTGGTATTATAGGAATGGATTTTTTGGAACATAATGATGTTGTTTTAAGTTTATCCAAAGGCTATATGCAAATAGCCGGGAAATTGATTAAGTTAAAAAGAGAAATGAACTTAGCTTGTGGTCGAGTAAAATTGGCTGGCAATGTGAGTGTTCCAGCAGGCACTGAAATGGTGGTTCATGGGTATGCCGAGGGAAATTGTCCCAGTTGTGGGGATACTTTGTTAGAACCATACAATTATTTAAACAAGAAAGGCCTCTTGATTGCAAGGACTTTGGTAGAGCCAACTAGGGTTTCCTTTACAATTTTAAATGTAACTGCCAGGCCAGTTAAATTGAAGAAACATGCATTAGTTGGTACTTTACAGCCAGTTGAAATTTTAAAAAGGAATCAAGAAGAAAAGGCAATAATAAATGTTAACCTCCCTGATTCATTGGTTGATTTATATGAGAGATCTTCTGAGAATTTAAGTAAAGAGCAAAAAGCCAAGTTATATGAATTTTTGGTTGAATCTCAGGATGTATTCATGTCCCCTGATGGGAAGTTAGGGAGAACAAGTCTTGTTAAACATAATATTGATACAGGGTTGGCACGGCCAATAAAAATACCACCTAGGAGATTACCATTTGCCCAGAAGCCTATAGTAGAGGAGGAGATTTCCAAAATGTTGAAAAATGATATAATAGAGCCTAGTGGTAGTCCATGGTCAGCTCCTCTTTTGTTGGTGCGTAAGAAGGATAACTCATGGCATTTCTGTGTGGATTATCGGAAGCTTAATACTGTAACAAGGAAGGATGCTTACCCCCTCCCAAGGATTGATGAGTCACTGGATGCTTTAGCAGGGTCCAAATGGTTTAGCACCTTAGATCTTGCCTCAGGATATTGGCAGTGTGAAATGGATGAGGATAGGCCTAAAACTGCATTTTCTACCCATTTAGGGCTATTTCAATTTAAGGTTCTCCCTTTCGGGCTCTGCAATGCTCCAAGTTGTTATGAGAGACTCATGGAGCTAGTTTTTCGAGGTTTAAGGTGGGAGAAATGCCTTTGTTATTTGGATGATATTATCGTCTTTGGATCCACATTTGAGGAGGCATTTGATAATGTTCAAACAGTTTTCAATCGTCTTAAGGAAGCAAATTTGACCCTTAAACCCTCAAAGTGTACATTATTTCAGAACAGGGTTAAATTTCTTGGCCATGTTGTGTCCAGTGAAGGGATCCAATGTGATTCCGGAAAAGTGGAAGTTATTAAAAATTGGCCAGTTCCCAGTAATGTATCAGAAGTGCGTAGTTTTTTAGGTTTGGCTGAATATTAATGGCGGTTCGTTCCAGATTTCTCAACAGTGGTTGCTCCCCTGACCCAATTTACAAGAAAAGGAAAGAGATTTGTTTGGACAGAAGAAAGCCAAAAAGCTTTCGATAAATTGAAGAGATTGTTGACTACGGCCCCAATTTTATCTTATCCAAATTCTGATGATGAATTTGTTTTGGACACTGATGCGAGTTCAACAGCTTTGGGGGCTGTACTTTCTCAGGTACAGAATGGTGAAGAGAAAGTAATTGCATATGCTAGCAGAATGTTGAATAACCATCAAGTTAAATATTGTACTACATATAAAGAATTGCTTGCTGTAGTTACTTTTGTTAAACAATTTCGCCATTTTTTGTGGGGGAGACATTTTTCTGTAAGAACAGATCACGCCTCTTTAAAATGATTGAAAAATTTTAAAAATCCCAAAGGCATGCTGGCTAGGTGGCTCTCGGTTTTAGAAACATATGATTTTTCCATTCAACACAGAAGGGGTAATATGCATAGTAATGCAGACAGTTTATCAAGAAGACCTTCAAATTATTGTAAACGTCAAGATTGTTCAGATTGCCATACACCGAAGGGTGTCTCCTCAACACAAACATCATTTTCCGATAAAACTAAAGTCAGAAATAAAATTAAAACCAAAGTAGAGGTAGCTCCAGTAAGGATTGCTGAGGGAGCGTCCGACATGGAGGAGTCTAGTTCTTTGGAAAATTTAGATTCGGACTGGTTGCAAACTTGGTCGAGAGAAGAATTACAAAAATGGCAACAAAAAGATTTTGCAATTAAAAAATTAATATCTCTTAAAAAGGACTTTCTGGGGAAGCCACCTAGATCAGTTATGCTTGAGGCTTCTCAGGAAGTTAAAACTCTGTGGGGTTTGTGGGAGTCTTTAGTAATTCAAGAAAATTTGCTCTTTTATAAATGGCATAATTCTGATTCCACAGAAATACTTCTTTTGGTGGCACCTGAAGAATTAAGGTTTAAAATTTTTAAACATTTGCATGAATTTAAAACAGCTGGACATTTTGGCAGAGATAAGACAATTTATTCTGTCAGACATAGGGTGTATTGGCCAGGCATGTCATCGGACAAATGACGATGGTGTAGACAGTGTATACAGTGTGCAAGAGCTAAAACCGGTCCTGGTTTGGGACGATCTGCTCTTCGTTCATCAAAAGTTGGGGTGCCATTAGAAAGAGTTGCTGTGGACATAGTTGGGCCATTGCCCGAAACAGCAGATAGAAATATATATATATTATTGTCCTTTGTGACTATTTCACAAAATGGACTGAAGCATATGCTGTACCAGATCATACAGCTCTCACAGTTGCTGATAAAATAGTAAATGAATTTATCTGTAGGTTTGGTGTCCCTAAACAACTTCATTCTGACCAAGGGAGGGAGTTCGAATCAGAGCTATTTGGGGCTGTTTGTGAAAAGTTAGGTATAGAGAAAACCAGAACTACCCCTTATAGGCCCCAATCAGATGGGTTAGTGGAAAGATTTAACAGAACATTACAAACAATGTTGGCAATTTATGCCAATGAAAATCGGACAAATTGGGATGAAAATCTGCCATTTGTTCTCATGGCCTATCGTTCGACAGTTCAGGAAAGCACAGGTTGTTCCCCCAATCTCTTAATGTTTGGAAGGGAAGTGACATGCCCTCTAGATTTAATAATTGGGAACCCTCCTTGTTCCCCTTCTTATTCATGTCAGATTGAATATGTGGAATTACTCCAAAGTGTCCTAAGAGACACGTATGAGCATGTGAGAAAAAATCTGTTGAAAGCTAGTCAAAAACAAAAGATATATTATGATAGGGGACTTAAATCTAGGGTTTTTGAGCCAAATGACTTTATCTGGAGATGGCACCCACCTTCTGCTAATCTTAAGTTGGGAATGGGATGGGTAGGTCCATATAAGGTAATTAGAAAAATAACATATGTCACATATGAAGTACAACAAAACCCAAAAAGCAAACCACTTGTTTTGCATGTGGATCAATTAAAACCTTATAATGGGACACTACCTCCCGAAAATTGGAAAGTTACTGTCTATACTGAGGAGGAAAATGAAATAATTTCGGCTGAAAGTGATCTGGATGATTTAGATCTCCACGATGAATTAATAAATGATAAAATAGAAACTCCTAAAACTCCAGAGGTCAAGAGAACTAGGTGTGGTCGTCATGTACGAAAACCAGTCATCTATTCACCCTAACAAGGCAGAATGTATATATGTATAAACTAATTTTTTTTTTATATTTTTGTTTATATGATACCCTGTCTTCATTAGACAATTGATAACAAAGCACACAGACTACCCAATGTTATTGTTCTATGAGATTCGATATTTGGACTTTTGAAATAATGTTCCTTGAAGACCTAATGATCTGGGAAAGAAGTTGCATTCCTTTCTTTTGGAACTTTGAAAGTGAAGTGTCTTGGAACTCAAAAGAATTTATATGTTACTACTGTGCTTTCTTTGACTGTTAGTAATGTAGCTTATATTATTATAATGGTTATTATGGACATCACTGGTATGACCAATGAGAGTAGTTGTATAGGAACAACTCTGTAGTTGGAAAATCAACTGTTACCAATGGTTCTAATAACCCCTCTATAGCACTCGTTTATGGGGATTATTCACTGAGAGTAACTGTTTTACAGTTCCGTAAGTGAAAGGTATTTATAATCCTAGCGTAAACTGAATAGATAACAATAACAGAAATAATTCTGATCTTAGCATTTGATTGAGAGAGGTAACAAGGGGAAATGATCATTGTCCGTTACCTATATCTCTATTGGGGAGATTGTGTAGTATGCTGATTGGCAAGCATATTGATATCAAATGCACTAGCTCTATTTAAATTTATTAAATCAAGCAGAAACAAATCATAAAAAGCACAGTGGAACCGATCAAAATTTGGCAGCAATGAAAATAGAACTTTTTTTCTCGGAATTCTAGATATGGAATCTCTGGAAATTGGTGTATCGAAAAGTGAAATGGCATCATTGGACAATGATATTAGAATGGAATGGCCTGATGGCGGGTTGTCTTGCCCAGTCAGTGATTGTGGTAACCATGTGTTTCAGCGGTTGACAGCATTCAGGAACCACTACCAAAGGTTTCATGAAGAATCCGTAGTGTTGTGGTGTTGTCCTGTGATGGATTGTCAGGTAGTAAATATAAAACGTAGTGAGATTCGCCGTCACCTTATAAGACGTCATCACTGGTCGGAAGAAGAGGTTTCTGTAAAGGTTGAACAAATAGAGAGGGTATCTAGAGATAATTTAAAATATATAGATCCCTGTGGATTTCTTTGCCCTAGGGTACGTAGAGAAGAGAGGGAGGAAGAAAGAAGAAATTGGAAACGAGTGATGGTGGTTAGCCATGATTTAGAAGAGGTGGACGCTCGAGATGTGAGGATTGTGGTTGCTGAGGATGGTAGCATGTCCAAGAAGCCATGTAATTTGTGGGCATAATAGACTATTTATCGTGATGTCAAGAAGAAGAAGGGTATTTTCATTTTTTTAGGGGGGGGGGGGAGGTTTAAGGTGGGGGAAGTGTGACGGGATTGATTTGTGTGAATCGATATTTTTCAAACCAGCGATCATTTTTTTTAGGGGGGGAGGTTAGAATACATAATTTTCAAGATGATTTGTTTTTATATCCCCACTTGAATATGTGGCACTCATCTATTGGATTCTTGAGTTTTGGCTGGCTGTTCAGACTAGAATTACGTGATTAAAATTCGAAGTATTTTTGTTTCTTTGTAATTCAGTAGAATTTCAATTACGTCCACCATTTTGTCAAGCAAACCATGGTATTTTTAAAAGCCGCAATTTCATTGGTTCAAGGGTATCAGTAACTCCAATCGGAAAATGAATATCATATCTTTACCTGCACGGATTTTTCAAGTTGCAAACTTCGGGTTTGATTGGGTGGCTTAGCTTTAAAATCAGCTCGAGTTGTCGAGTTATCTTGACTTCGGTAGAGTCTTGAGAACCTACAGGTTTGCTGGCTCTATTCGTCCCCCAATAGGAACTTACAGTCCGTGCCTGGGTGGTTGGTGTGCTTTGAATCTCATGTAATAAAATGTAATTTTATTCTGGGCTCCGCCGAAGTAATCATGTCTTTCTGCCAAGATTTGTTAGGTTGAATAGATGCCTGTTTATGTGAATTCGTCCCATGTAGTAGTTCTCGTTGATTAAAGTCACAAAAACAATTACAACAAAAATAAAAGATTCGGTAAAACTTCTAAACCATTTTTCTGGGTTGATTCATAAAATAAACTTGGAATGTATTATGTCCTGAATAATAGGGTAGTATATTGAGGTCTCATTGAAACCCCAATTGTAGGACAAATCAATCTCTTTACTCAACTTGGAATGTATTATGTCCTGAATAATAGGGTAGTATACTGAGGTCTCATTGAAACCCCAATTGTAGGACAAATCAATATCTTTACTAAACTTGGAATGTATTATGTCCTGAATAATAGGGTAGTATACTGAGGTCTCATTGGAACCCCAATTGTAGGACAAATCAATCTCTTTATTAAACTTGGAATGTATTATGTCCTGAATAATAGGGTAGTATATTGAGGTCTCATTGAAACCTCAATTGTAGGACAAATCAATCTCTTTACTCAACTTGGAATGTATTATGTCCTGAATAAAAGGGTAGTATACTGAGGTCTCATTGAAACCCCAATTGTAGGACAAATCAATATCTTTACTAAACTTGGAATGTATTATGTCCTGAATAATAGGGTAGTATACTGAGGTCTCATTGGAACCCCAATTGTAGGACAAATCAATCTCTTTATTAAACTTGGAATGTATTATGTCCTGAATAATAGGGTAGTATATTGAGGTCTCATTGAAACCCCAGTTGTAGGACAAATCAATATCTTTACTAAACTTGGAATGTATTATGTCCTGAATAACAGGGTAGTATATTAAGGCATCTTCGAACTCCTAATTGTAGGACATGCTCAAATCATAGTTTTGATTAATTGCTGGTTTGCTTGGATTTGCTTATTGTGATTGGTTAAAGGTAGTTTTTTTTTTACTAATGTCGATTCACACATCTCTGTCCTTCTTGCACTTTCTCAGTTATCCTGGTACAATATGTTATACATTTGTTAAAACAAGAATTGTTTTTTTTTGTTTTCATTAAATATCAATATCACTTTTGAATTACTTGTTGATTCTTCCTATGTTTAAGTGGACATAATTCAAGAACACGGATCTGCAAATTCTTTAGGCATGTAGGGGTATCCTTCGGCTGTGTTCCCTAAGCTAGTAAAGGTTTGGAGTATTCCCTACCCACACCCGGTTACAGTAATTGATGATTTCTCAATGAAATTCTGGAGTTTAACAGGCACCAACAGATTTTCTTCAGTGTCCTACTTCAACCATCGGAATCGGTAGAGAAATAACTGGTAATCGGTTGATAGCAAGTTTTGATAATCGGTCCATCACTACTGAAAAAGGCCAGATCAACCGAGAGGACATGAAGCTCACTAACCCGTCTGGCTGAGGCAAAAGCCATCAGAAAAGCCATCTTGTATGTGAGAAAATGCATATCCACCTGGGATAAAGGTTCAAAGGGTGCCCCCCCCCCCCACCACCCCCAGCAAAGCAGTACCCAACAAAGATTCCACCTTGGTGTAAGCTGCAAAATCCTAGGCCTATTCAAAGAAAAATACCAAATAAGCTTGGAGAGGTATGGATTAGTGCCGATACAACGCTGTCCCACATACGAAAAGGTCTCCGAGAGCATGGACCTGTGCCCTTTGATGGTAACAGGCTGGGGACCCCGAGAATCAAACAGATATACCAGAAACTCCGCAATCTGTGTTATCGAATGATCGGCATAATCAACAGAGTGATCAGCACACCATCAACAGAAGACCTTCCACTTAGCAGCATAGGCTAAACCAGTGGAGTGCCGCCTTGAAGAAATGCACTCCACTACTCATCTTGAAAAACCTCTACGGAGGAGACAGGACCTGACAAAGGATATGCGCGAAGGCAAAATGAAGTCGGGTCGACGTAAAAACTGCTCGGGTGAACCTTGGCAAACAAGGTTGTGACGTAGAGGGAGACGTGCCAGAACCGCCACTAACAGAGAGTGGAGCTGATTGATCCACACCTGTTGAGGTGGCAGGGGAGTGATCAGAATGATTTGACAACTGCAGGTTCGTATCTTGGCTAGAACCTGAGGCAGAATCAGAGCCGGCGGGAAGGCGAAGCCGACTAGACCGTTCCAATCGAGTGACAGAGCATTCACGGCTAAAACCAAGGGACCTGGACACAGGAACACGAAAGTGTCCACTTGATGGTTCCAATGGGTCGCAAAAATATCGATGTGGGGATGTCCCCAGAGATCGCAAAGTGACTGGAGAACTGCCCTGTGAAGCATCCACTCAGTGGATATGACTCTGCCGTGTCGGGACCAGGAGTCGGCTAGGATGTTCAGACGACCGGGAATGTGATGAACCACCACTACAGTGTTGACATCCTGAGCTAGCAGTAGAAGATCCCGAGCCAATGGTACATGGGAACCGAGTGCGTGCCACTCTAGATCCGAATATAAGTGAACAGTCAAATTGTCAGATAACAGAAGGACCTGACGATTCGAAAGTTGGGGGATCCACTGCCAGAAACTCAGAAGAAGAGCAAGAAGCTCCTTCTGGTTGAAGTGAAGAGCTGCTTGATCTTGGTCTCATACCCCATGAAGGGAAAAACCTAGAGGATCCAACATCGCACCCCATCCGAGATTGCTGGCATCTGCCATCAGAACACGATCGGACATGGGCAAGTCCAACGGAACTCCCTGCATAATCCACTGAATATCTGTTCAGGGGAGAAGTTGACGATGAAGAGAGTCTGGTAACTGAAGCACCAGATCCAGAGGATCGACATTCGGCCTCCAACGACTAAGCAGAAAGTGTTGGAGAGGTCAGACATGCAGCCGACCGAGTGGAATGAGATCCGTCCCCGAACCGCAGAGACCGAGCAGTCGGAGAATACTCCCGAGCTGTCGCCGACGTGAACTGGGACAGAGTCAGGGCGAAAGCTGAGAGAATCACAGCCCTCGACCGGGGAACCGCCACCATATTCAGCTGAGTACGGAAGTCTATCTCCAGATGACAAAACGACTGAGAAGGGACCAGGTCCAACTTCTCCTCATTGACTCTGAACCCTAGCGACGTGAGCAGGCTCAACAGTGTATCGACACTGACTCCAAAAGAGCAGCATTGGAGTGCCTCTGGAGGATATTGTCCAGATATGCCGAAGTAGTCACCCTGGACTGTGTGCGATGGAAGGCTATCACATGCGACATCAGTTACGTGAAGGCCCAAGGAGCCAGGTTGAGGCTGAAAGGCATGGCCTTGAACTGGTAAACTCACCCCAGAAAAGCGAACCTTAGATACTTTTGCGATGTCCGATGAATCGGAACATGAAAGTAAGTGTCTCGCAGGTCAATGCTGGAAGCAAAATCTCCCTGGTGAATGGAACAGTGAACCGACCTGAAAGTCTCCAGGCTGAACTTGGGAGCAATTATAGACTGGTTCAGGATACTCAGATTGATAACTGGTCGGAGTCGGCCATCCTTCTTCGGCACCAAGAACAGGCGGGAATAAAATCCCACTGAATGAATGTATTGATGACCTCGATCGCCCCCCACCCACCCACCCACTTGACAGGAGATTGTCTATATCTGTTATCAAAAGTTCCCCGACGTGAAACGTCTGAAGGAACTTGTGTTGGAAGGGGCACTCTCGACAGAGTGGGGTGCCTCCGGAAGGATATTCACAGCCCGTACCAAACAACATCTAACACCCAAGGATCGGATGTTATTGTGGCCCAATGGTCTGCGAACTCTGATATCCTTCCTCCAACCTGGGACAAATCGAGTTGAGGACCTTCATTTGGAGCCCCGGCAAGGCACGCGAAAGGAGAAACCACCTCCTCTACTAGATGAAGGATCTGGAGTCCTCCCTCTGGTCTGCTGACGCTTACCCTTACCACGTAAGAAGAAGAAGCAGCGGCAGGAGGATCACCCCTTGGCTTTGCAAAGGAAGCAGAAGGGTGACTGGTAGGCTTAGAATGGCCTCTGCCTCCAACAGAAGGCTGATCAAGCTGGCGAAGCAGCAGCGGATCTTTGGAATGATGCAGGACATTATCCTGGACCACCGTCGCCACGGAACCATGGAATAGTCGCGGATCCGCCAAAGAAGCAGATCGTAGAGCAGCACGCTGCCCCTCAGGAAGGGAACGGTTTGTGTCCAGCAAAGCGTACTGGCAAACTAATTCCAAGTTAGCCGTGTTACAGGCATGCATGTGAGTAAGATGCATGAGCACCTTGGAAATCACACACAAAGTAGTCTGTACGTCATCAAACTTATCTAGAGAAAGATAAGCAGCCAGAGACGACATGATCCGAGAGAGAAAGCATGCCCAGCATCTCTCTCAATAAGCCCTACAGGGACTCCAGAATCACCATAGAAATAATGGCCGACTTGGGCTTGGAAAGCCTGAGGGAGGAGGAGTCCTGATCCAAGACCGTCAAAGTCTGGCAGACTGACGGATTGGCAGAATTGTAGGAACGAAAACGCACTGGAGGCAAAAAGGTATCAGCCCTGGTGAAGAACGAAGTCTTCATTGCTTTGGAACTCAGCTTAGAGTCCAAAGCTGCAAACGCTTCAACCACCTGTACTGACTGGCATGGTCGAAAGTGCCCAGAAGCGGGTTGCTCTACAGGCTGTAGGCGTGTGACCGATGATCGCTGCCTGACTGACAGTTTGAGATCCAGAAGGAACTCAAACACAAGATCAAGAGCTGCCCCCAGGTCAGAAGACTGTTGGCTCTCAACATCAGGTATGTCTGACCCATCCTCTGAGTCAGAAGACACATAGCCCATCATGGGCAAACCTGCCGATGCCTCCCATGGTGTTGGCAAACCAGGGTGATCAGAAAGCGGCCTGCTTCCAATCCCAGGAGGCGGTGCCACGGGGGGCGCCTGGAAACCACTAGTAGACTCACTGGAGGCAATAGGAAGGCTCTTGGAAAGAACCTGAGTGAGCAAGGAGAGGGCCTCCCTAAGCTCATGCCCCGTGTCAGTCAGCCGGTTCGACGTGGAAACGAACCAGCAAAGTGGCTTCACTCCTGACCCTTTTAACCAGCGAAGGGTCACGATCCTCTAGTACACCAGACGCGGGGCAATGGTTGGCAGCCGAAACATCTGAATGCAGATGCTTATAGGGGTATGAAATACCCCGAGGATCAAAAGTGCGTGAACTCAGGAGTCGCCATGGACCTCTGAGGGACAGAGGTCCAGGCTGCACAAAAAGCGTTGGGGATAAGGGATACGCCGAGGCAGGCTGTAACGATGACCGATGACATTGCAGATGGAACAGCAGTAGCAGCAGATACATCGGGAGCTGTTGAAACCGGTGGAAAAGTGGAGAGAGCAACCGAGCTCAGCTCCAAAGGAGGAGTCACAACCCTTGTGACAGCCTCAGATGTCGACTGGAGAGGGACCACAGTCCCGGAACCAGGTATCTCTTCACCGGACAACTCAACAGCTCCCGCAGTATCCACCACAGGAAAAGACTGCAAATCCCCCATGGAGGGGGTATAACTCTCACCAGACATGGGTCGTGTTGGGAGGCTCCGAACGACCGCATTCCCCTTTCCGGCGGGTGTGGGAGGAACAGCCATAAGAACACATCACACAGATTCAGAAGCCTAAAAAGCAGATGACCAAGACCCACAGAGGTCACAGGGTCGATCCGAAGAACACCCATAACAAGTGGAACAAGAAGCATGGGAATCGTCCACATGCTTGGGTAAAAGGCATTGCCCACAAGGAACAGTCCTGGGCATAACAGAGGTGAGAGCAGTAGAAGAAAAGGTGAACTCAACAGATGTAGAAAGTAGAAGAACACCCCCACTACGGGAGAAAGGTGGCAGAAATTAAAGGACCGGCAAGGAACACAACTGAGCCCAGACGGCCGACAGGGACCCCAAAACAGAAATTCTGCCCTCAACGGAGAGTAGAAATCCTGTCCATACAGCCCCCCCACTGACACCTAACTCCAATAATAATAATAATAATAATATCCAAAAGGATAACATAAATTTATCAACCAAAAAATTATATGTTCGAACTGCATGGTATGCAAAAGTCATGCACGAACACGGAGAGTATACAAAAAACAATGAAAATATGGTTGAAATTAATAACAAGAATATATAAAACACAGTCCTGTTATTATACGATCTTCAGATGTATAATTCTAGTCACAGGTAACCATTCAATTCAATTCAATTCAATTTATTTCACAGCATACAAATACAAGCATGAGGTGAAAAAACAAGGTTACAAAATCATAGACAGATGTATACTGTGGGGAATGACATAGTCTTACGACTGTCTTCCTGCCATCCCCTGGACAATCTAATAGTGTAAGTTAAAGGAACAGAATAGGAAATGGCAAATGGTAAGGTTAAATAAGCTCTATCTGGACAACAAGTAGTTGTTACTTTTATTTTGAGTTGATTGGAACTGGTTAAAATTTTCTTCGTCATGAATCAAACTCCAGAATGTTCTATCATTTGTTATTTTGATTTGGCGCATTGAATGAGTAATCGAGTAACTGGTTAATCAGCTGATCAGTCAATTGAACAATTGGGCACTCAACTAATAATCAGTTAATCAGTTAATCAATTAATAAACTGACCGTGTTTCTGAATAAATGAAATAATAAAAATATATTTTTGCAAGTAGACCAGTAGACCAGTAAGGTAAGGTAATGGGGTAATGTATAATCGGAAAACCGCAAATCGTAAATTGGAGGGGGGAACATGTTCCTGAGCTCGCGAGGAGAAAAAGAAGTCGATAACGACCCGAGAGTCTACTTATTATGCGGTAGTTGGCAATTAAGTAATCAAATAATCAATCAATTAATTAATTGACTGTATTTCCGAATAAATGATATAATATATTTATGCTGAGTAGACCAGTAAGGTCATGGGTGATATATAATCTGAAAACCGTAAATGGCAAGGTAATATGTTCTGAGCTTTCTAGGAGAAAAAAGGTGATAACAACCCAGGAGACTAACTATTAGGCAGCAGGCAATCGGGACATCTTGGGTAGGAAGCTGACATCAGCGTTATATGTGTCTAGAAATTGATCAATTAATGTTTTTTTGAATAACCTGCGGTTGGAGGTTCTTAACGTTGTATCAAGGTCGTTCCACATTTTTGGAATAGAAAAATATGGAAGAGATGCCGAGAACTGGGTGCGGGGTTATGTGTGTTCAGGTTTCCACATTGCCTTGTATTCATGCCTGAGGGGTTTGCGTACACTTGGAATGTAGTTTCAAAACTGACAGGGAGGTTGTGTTCTGTCCAGTCGTGCATGAATAGAAGTGAGAATAGCTTGTACAAATCGTTAAATTTGAGAATTTTCAAACGTTTGAAAAGGGGGTCCGTATGTGAGTTGTACTTTTTGTTCGCTATGATACGAACAGCAGCCTTTTTCTGCAACTTCAGAATTTGTTTGCTTGCTGGTGTGTTACCCCATATTTGGATCCCGTAAATTAAATGGCTTTGAATTAGGGTGAAATAAAGTGAACGTAATGTCTCGAGCGGCAGAAAAGTTTTGGCTCTTCTCAGAATATAAATTGCCCTGGATAGCTTTGTACAGAGAGCAGATACATGCTGATTAAATTTAAGATTCTCGTCCAGGTTAATTCCCAGAAATTTTATGAATTTGTCATGACTATTATTACCTGCAAATATTATGTCTGAGTTGTTCAAGGAAATTTTGGTCTGTGCGTTGTTGTATTTATAGTTGTCGTTTTGAGGGTGAAGAAGTATAACTTTTGTTTTTTTACCATTTAACGGTAACTTATTTGCTAAACACCAATTGTTGATTTTCGATAATTCATTGTTGGCCATCTCCATCAGGAGATTGAGGTCATTCCCAGACTTATAAGCTGTTGTGTCATCCGCGAATGATAGGATGCTCATGTCAGTGGACTCACAAATGTCATTAATAAATAGTACAAATAAAAGAGGGCCGAGTACAGAACCTTGTGGCACGCCTGTAGTAATATTTAGTAGGTCAGAGGATTCACTCGTGAATCGCACATATTGGAACCTCCCAGAGAGGTAGTTCTGAAACCAAGAATTAGCTATACCTCTAATGCCATAATGTTCGAGTTTCCTAACGAGTATATTGTGGTCAATGGTATCAAAGGCTTTGGAAAAATCTAAAAACATGGATAGCGTGCAGTCTTTAGATGCTTTGTTATTCATTATGGCAACGTGGTTGATAAGATGCATTATTGGGTGAAATGTTGAATGTCCCTTTCTGAATCCGAACTGGTAGTTATAAATAACGTTGTTTTCATCTAAGAAATTTGTTAGCCTTTTATGCATTAATTTCTCTAGGATTTTTGAAAACGAGGGAAAAATACTTATTGGAAGGTAGTTGTCGAATGACTGTTTGTCGCCAGATTTAAAAATTGGTATTACTTTTGCGATTTTCATTTTGGATGGGACAATTCCAGTCGAAAATGACGTATTTATAATATGGGTTAAAGGAACGACTATCTTGTGTGTGATTTCTTTAAGTAGTTTAGGAGAAATATTGTCCTGGCCAGCCGAAGTTTTTGTGGAAAGGCTTTTTATGGAGGATACGACTTCATCGATGCTTGTAGGTGATATGAAAAATGAATCAGAGACACTGTTTTTTTGGTAATCCGAGAATGGATGAGTGGAGCTTGCCATATTGTTGATTACTCGATTTCCAATATTGGTGAAGTAACTGTTGAATTTCTCAGCAATGTGGATGGGGTCACTAAACTCCATGTTATCTTCAATAAATGATGATGGTAGGGAAGGAGGAAGGTTTGACTTATTTATTGCTTTTCGGAGAATTTCCCATGTTTTCTTAATGTTACCCTGATTTTCTAATAGTAGTTGACTATAATAATTTTTTTTTTGTTTACGTTTAGGCTGATTAAAAATTTGGCAATAGGTTTTGTATCGCGTAATATTGTGGTTAGTCGGGGATCTGTACTTTCTTTCCAGAAGTTTATGTTTGTTCAGGGAGGATTGTAAGAGGCCGGATGTCATCCATGGTTCTCGTTTGATATATTTTTTCGAGGTCTTTATTATTCTCAACGGGAAGGCTTGGTCAAACGTTGTGTTTAGGATTGTTATAAATTTCTCATACGCTTCATTTGCACTGGTCTCTTGGCACACATGGCTGAAGTCAGTCTCGGATAGCAGTTGTTTAAATAGGTTGATGTTCCTTGTGTTGAAGATTCTCTTAGGTTGGTCTGTGTCAATAGGATGGGTTGTTTTGAGATTTTCGATATAGAATGTGGCGAAATGATCGCTCACATCAGTAATAATTATATCAGAGGTGTTTGGGTTTAGTTTGTTACAAAATATATGGTCAATTATTGTGGCCGAGTGACTTGTTACTCTTGTTGGTTTAGTTACCATGGGTGTGAATCCGGTGCTGAACAGCGATTCTAGATAATGATTAGTTTTTTGGTGTTGGTTAAAATTTAATAAATCTATGTTGAAGTCTCCCATCAAGTAAGTTGTCTTCTTTTCGGAATTGATTAGTTCAAGTAGATCTGAATATTGAGATAGGAACAGGTCCAAATCAGCTTTTGGGGCAGTGTTAGGTCGGTAAATAATTCCTACAATTACTTTGGATTTTCCAGTTAGTTCGATGAACAGTGATTCGAAAACATGAGGAATGAAAATACTTAAGTCGTTTCTTACTTTGAATGGAATAGAATCTTTAACAAAGACACCAACACCTCCCCTGCCGTCGTCACTGGCATGTCGAGAACGCAAAACAAGTGGCTGATAGCCATTATCAATGAGTTGAATTATCACTGATTCTTAATGCAAATATAAGCACGTCTTCCCAGATGGCAGAAGAAAAATGAATGAGTCATTAGTTACACGTCAGCGCACTGGTACCGGAAGCCATGGCTCTGTACTAGAAGAGCGTTCCCTACTGGGTGTGTGCCAGTAGCACTCGACCCAGTTTTGGCTTATTTTTTCTTGGTGCTTTTGCACCACTTTTCTTTCCCAAATCGCTTTGGAAAGATCAAAACAGAGAGCATATTTTCCGAGTTAGGGACTTCCACTGCAGTGCAAGCCTGTAGTAAACAATTGTTGGGTAGGTTGATAAGAAATCAAAAATCTATTTATAGTAACAGTGACATGACCTTTGACCTATTGATCCCAAATACAATCCCAATGGTCAACACCTCAAATGCAATCAAAATATGAAGTTATAGCTTCATACACAAAAGAAAACTAAAGTTATTGCACGGAAACCAAAAATCTATTTATTAACAGCGATCTTGACCTTTGACCTATTTACCCTAAATGCAATCCCAATGATCGACACCTCAAGTGCAATCACAGTATGAAGTTATGCTTCGTACACAAAAGAAAACTAAAAAGTGTTTTAGCACACTAAAATATATGTCTCCCCTTCCTTTTGAGGTCAGAGGTCAAGGTCACTTGCAGTTCATCAAGGTAGCAGACATGCGGTTTCATGGTGACACATCCACGTAAAAAAAAAAAAAAATTCTGGTCTGGACAATTACTCCCTATTTAAAGTACATAAATTTGACCTTGAGGTCAAGGTCACATGAAGGTCAAGATGACATGTGGCCTCATTGTGATACATCCACATGTCAATCATCTAAGTCCTAGGTCAAAAAACAAAAAAGTTCTGATCTGGACAATTATTCCCTATTTGAAGTACATAAATTTGACCCTGAGGTCAGAGGTCAAGGTCACATGCAGTTCATCAAGGTAGCGGACATGTGGTTTCATGGTGACACATTCACATGTCCAAAAAAAAAAAAAACTCTGGTCTGGACAATTACTCCCTATTTAAGGTCAAGGTCATATGAAGATCATGATTACATGTGACATGCAGTCTAATTGCGATACATTCACATGTCAAATATCTACGTCCTAGGTCAAAAAACAAAAATGTTCTGGTCTGGATAATTTTTCCCTATTTGTACATAAATTTGACCTTAAGGTCAGAGGTCAAGGACACATGTAGGTCATCGAGGTAGACGACATGCGGTCTCGTGGTGACACATCCACATGTCAAATAACCAAGTCCTAGGTCAAAAAACAAAAAAAAATTCTGGTCTGGACAATTACTCCCTATTTGAAGTACATAAATTTGACCTTGAGGTCAAGGTCACATGAAGGTCATGACATGCGGACTCATGGTGACACATCCACATGTCAAATAACCAAGTCCTAGGTCAAAAAACAAAAAAATTCTGGTCTGGACAATTACTCCCTATTTGAAGTACATAAATTTGACCTTGAGGTCAAGGTCACATGAAGGTCACGACATGCGGTCTCATGGTGACACATCCACATGTCAAATAACCAAGTCCTAGGTCAAAAAACAAAAAAAATCTGGTCTGGACAATTACTCTCTATTTGAAGTACATAAATTTGACCTTGAGGTCAAGGTCACATGAAGGTCACAATGGTATGCGACACATCGGCTCATGGTGATACATCCACGTGCCAAATATCTAAGGCCTGGCTCAACAGACAAACAAGTTTTGGTCTGGACAAAGTTTCCTTGAAAAAACACAAATCTGACCTTCAGATCAAAGGTCAAGGTCACATGAAGGTCACAATGGTACGCTACACACCGGCTCATGGTGATACATCCACATGCCAAATATCTAAAGCCTGACTCGAAATACAAAAAAAAGTTCTGGTCCAGACAGTTTCCCTTAAAAAAGCGCATAAATCTGACCTTCAGGTCAAAAGTCAAGGTCACATGAAGGTCACTATGGTACACTGCACACCGGTTCATGGTGGTACATCCACATGCCAAGTATCTAAGGTGTAGGTCAAAAGACAAAAAAGTTATGGCCCGGACAAAGTTTGTGTGATGTTTCCCTTAAAAAAACACATAAATCTGACCTTCAGGTCAAAGGTCAAGGTCACATGAAGGTCACTATGGTACAGTGCACACCGGGTCATGGTGATACATCCACATGCCAAGTATCTAAGGTGTAGGTCAAAAGACAAAAAAGTTATGGCCCGGAAAAAGTTTGTATGAGAAGAAGAAGAAGAAGAGAAGAAGAAGAAGAATATGCACTAAAACAATATGTCTCCCTTCTGGGAAGGGGAGACATAACTAAAGTTATTGCATGGAAACAAAAATTCTATTTATAGTAACAGTGACCTTCACCTTTCATTACAGATCCCAAAAATCAATCCCAATCATCACCTCATTACAAGCAGACTACCTGTGAAGAATGGGTGCTGTGCGACCAACGGAACAAAAGTTATTGCCTGGAAACGAGTGTGATGGACAGACGTTCTAACAAATGGCTACTTATGTGGCTATTTTATGGACATATTAGGTGGCTAACCTAAAACACATGTCTAACATAATAAAACAAGTTTTTTGGGGGAAAATTTTTGGGGGGGTCAGCTAACCCTAACCCTAACCTTTACTGATCCTAACCCTACCCACCCCTAACCCTAACCCTAGCCACATAACTCTAACACTGACCCCCACCCCACTCCTAAACCCCACCCTGGAATGTCTCCTAACCCTACTCTACATTTATCCACCCCCCCCACCCCCCTCCCCCCCCACACACTATAAGAGATTCTGTTACGTGGCTAGTCACAACCAAGCTACAATGAAATCCCTTCATAAATATGACCTATAGACTGTGCTAAAGGTTTTCAGGCTTCGGGCTCGGTCAGCCATCATGGTTGAATGGTCGCAACCAAAAGGGGACATTCTCATCTGGGCATCATCTGGAGTGATCCTACAAAGTTACAATGAAATCCCTTCATAAATATGACCTGTAGACTGTGCTCAAGGTTTTCAGGCTTCAGACCCCTGCAGCCGTCTCATCTAGACATTATATGAAGTCAACCTACCAGGTTACAATGAAATCCCTTCATAAATATGACCTGTAGACTGTGCTAAAGGTTTTCGGGCTTCGGGCTCGGTCGACCATCATGGTTGAATGGTCGCAACCAAAAGGGAACATTCTCATCTGGGCATCATCTGGAGTGATCCTACGAAGCTACAATGAAATCCCTTCATAAATATGACCTGTAGACTGTGCTCAAGGTTTTCGGGCTTCGCGCCCCTGTAGCCGTCATAGTTGACTAATCATGACCAAAAGGGGATGTCATCATTTAGGCATTATATGGTGTCAACCTAATGAGTTACAATGAAATTCTTCCATAAATACGACCTATAGACTATGCTAAAGGTTTTTGGGCTCGGGCAGCCATAAAGGCTGAATGATAGCGACCAAAAGGGGACGTTTTCATCTAGACATTATTTGGAGTCATCCTACCAAGCTACAATGAAATCCCTTCATAAATATGACCTGTAGACTGTGCTCAAGGTTTTCGGACTTCGGGCCCCTGTAACCGTCACAGTTGCCCAATCGTGTCCAAAAGGGGACCTTCTCATCTAGACATTATATGAAGTCAACCTACCAAGTTACAATGGAATCTCTTAATGAATATGACCTGTAGACTGTGCTAAATGTTTTCGGGCTTCAGGCTCGGGCAGCCATCATGGTTAAATGATCGCAACCGAAAGGGGAATTCTCATCTGGGCATCATCTGGGCATCATCTGGTGTGAACCTACGAAGTTACAATGAAATCCCTTCATAAATATGACCTGTAAACTGTGCTCAAGGTTTTCGTGCTTTGGGCACCTGTAGCCGTCACAGTTGACCAATCCCAACCAAAAGGGGATGTCATCATCTAGGCATTATATGGAGTCAACCTAACAAGTTATAATGAAATCCTTGCATAAATATGATCTATAGACGATGCTAAAGGTTTTTGGGCTCAGGCAGCCATCAAGGCTGAATGATTGCGACCAAAAGGGGACGTTCTCATCTAGATATTATTATTATTTGGAGTCATCCTACCAAGTTACAATAAAATCCCTTCATAAACATGACCTGTAGACTGTGCTAAAGGTTTTCAAGCTTCGGGCTCCTGTAGCCGTCACAGTTGCCCAATCACGCACAAAAGGGGATGTTCTCATCTAGACATTATATGAAGTCAACCTACCAAGTTACAATGAAATCCCTCCAAAAATATGACCTGTAGACTGTGCTAAAGGTTTTCGGGTTTTGGGCTCGGGCAGTCGTCACGGATGACAAATCGCGACCAAATGGGGAAGTTCTCATTTAGACATCATCCGGAGTCATCCTACCAAGTTACAATGAAATCCCTCCATATTAAATATGACCTGCAGACTGTGCTAAAAGTTTTTGGGTTTCGGGCTTGGGCAGCCGTCACGGTTGAAAGATCATGGCCAAAAGGGGACGTTATCTAGGCATTATACAGAGGCATCCTACCAAGTTAAAATGAAATCCCTTCATAAATACGACCTGTAGACTGTGCTAATGGTTTTCGGGTTTTGGGCTCGGGCAGCCATACCGGTTGACCGATCGCGACCAAAAGGGGACGTTCTCATCTAGACATGACCCCCAAACCTGCATATGAAATTTCATGATGATCAGACAAGAACTACGGGGGGTAGCCTGTGCTAAAGGAAAATGTGAACAGACTCACAGACTAACAGACTTCCGCATGCGTGATGGCAATAGCTTATCTTGACTTTGTCAAGTTAAGCTAAAAATCTAAAGAACTTCGATGGAGGCAGACCAAAATGCTTGATGGAAGGACAGACAGACAGATGGAATACTTTGGAGGTATATTGTAGTGATTTTCAAGTGTAAGAGATGGAAAGAAAATGACCCCACAGGAACAACAATGTATTCCCACAATGCTGATTCAAATCCCACAAGGGTGAAACAGGGTGAAATGTAAAAACTCGAATCCCACATGCATAACTAACCCTAAACACTAACACAGGAATGATGTTCACATGTGGCAGCCCGGAAGATAGACATACAGATCAATAACATAATACATTGCATTTTCAACTGACGTAAGTATAAACTAGCTGTAGCACCCAAGGGTGACAAATCCCCCCGAAAAATCACCCAGATTCAGTAACCTTGGTAATATATTACATTAAATTAACACAGCCACTGTTGGTATTATTTACTAAAAAAAAATAGATAAGATTACCTGTACTTGATGACATGTGAAGTTTGGTTTCGATCGGGACAGATAAAATTTCAATTTTAAGGTCATTGTGGCCTTGACCTTTGGCATAATAACCTCAAAAATAAATAGGGTTCTTCCTTTCATCACGCTCAACAATTATTTTATATTGTTAGTACATGTACTTATATTGTTAGTACATGTACTAACAATACAAACTAATTGGCAGAACATGAATGGTCATTAATTTAATTTTAATTAGTGCCATAAATTAATTTATCTTCTACTGTTCATTTTGTTATTCTTCTTCTCTCATTGTTTTCTTAACACAATATCCAAACCTTCATAAACAGTGTTAAGAAAATCTCATTCTTATCTCATCACCGCCCAAGAAGAACAGAAGAAGATACACATGCCACTGAGTACGGTACTACAGCCTTCTGCTCCTTTGCTGTATCCAGTCATTATTAAATTCAAATCCTCATAGCTAGAAAGGGGCGAAAGGGGCTTGCCCCACATTGTACCTGCACATCTTTGGCACATGAAACCATCTCTTTTTTATTCTTATTCTCATTCCTAAAATATTTTATTCTGATAAAACACAAATTGTTTACATATGTCTAAGTTTGAACAAACTTCTTCGGCATCTTGATGTCAATAGTTTTTTTTATGGTATACTTACTGTAAAAATCAGAAATTATTATAAAGACCCGATGCTAAACAAAAGTTCTTTTGTTGTCTGGAGGGGTTTTGTCTTTGGAGGTTTTATATGGAGTGGGGAAGAATGTTTGGTCCTGGGGGTTTTGTCCACCTTTCTTTGCCATTTTTCTGAAGGGTTATGCTTTGAGGGGTTTTGTCTGTACCAGTTGAAAATGTGATGGCAAAAAAGGCTAAAATTTTCTCTTTTTACAGGCTTGAAAAGAAAAAGAAAATTGCATGGCAATGCAGAAATATGGTACTCTTTGTTCTTACTCCCAAAATAATTCCAGTAAAAATTTGAAAATCCTACTTATCATCCCTAGTCTGCAGCTAGCTGAGAGAATTTTGTCATAAGGAAATATTTTTTCAAGGAGATTTTATCCTACCAACCTTCTAAAGAGTTTATCAGGTGCATTCTTAATCCCATCCAACAGAAAACACTTTTTTGTGGAGTACTATAACACATGATTTCTTGGGCAATGAGCAACTGATAATGAGCAGATGGGCAAGCTTGTCATTTTCAGGCGGGTGATTGCCCCGGCACGCAGTCGCCGGACGGAGTTCAAAAACCCTGATTTCTCTGGCCCATTAATTCAGTCGAAGGCACCTCAAAATCGGCTGCCTCAAATGGCAATTTTCGCAGATTGAAGGAGGTACATGAAACAAAAGTGCAGTTTGTGAAGTTTGTACAGTGTCGTCAACGCAGTCACCCAGAGACAGTAAATAACTTTCCAAATATACATTACGTGATGACGTACATCATAATTATACAAACCATGTACAGTACGTGGAGAGAGTATTATCATTAAATCACCCATAGAGTGGAGATTCCACCCAAGCATTAATTGCAAATTTGTTGCAAAGCATAACAAGCACAGGCAAAGTTTCAACCAATGGACCTCCGGGTTTAACCTGGAGGTCCATTGGCTGAAACATTGCTTGTGTTTTTTGTCCATATGTATTTGAAAGTTATAGTTTGGGTGATAACTCCACTCCACGGGTGATTTAGTTACAATCCACTCTCCATGTACTTGTACCTTAAAATGATATTAGTTGTCTACCCATAAGGCTGAAACAAAATGGCCCCCGTAAATCATAAATGACCCTCCTGGGGTCATTTTATGTGAACCCAAAATGGCCTTCTTGTGGTGATTTGAGGCAAACCATAATGGCCATCCTGCAATTTTCAAAATGACAAGCCTGGATGGGAGGAGGACACCTCCTCTCAAACTCCCCAATCTTAGGCCATTGGCCTTCGAGACATGCATGCTTCGGCATGCTAGTGCAAGGAAATGCCCTTTTCCCGGTACCTCCCCTGGAGTTCTTCTGGCACTCCTGGCTGTTGGATAGTGATGAGCCGATAAGATAAATGACCCGTCATCCGAATGCCGATGTTTTGGATACGAAATCGGCCAACTGTCGATGCCGATGTCAGATGGTCAGTGTTGTAGGGCTCAATAGATGGTAATCGCCAGCCAATGCACTGTGTAAACCCCCAATCCTAACAACAGTTCTAGTGGTGTTTGTTATCAACGTTGAGGGCTTTAATAAATGATTTCATTATTGATGAGGAGCACATTTATTTTACTAATGAAGTGCTGCCATCTTGCAAACATAATATTTGATAAACCAAAATCACGGCAGAATAAATCGAAATGAACAAACATGAACCCAAACACTGCAGTTTTATCCTTATCCATCGCTGAAATGCATGAAAGGTAAGGCCATAATCAAATAAACATGCTAGATTTTCATCCCTAAGCCCCACCCTGAATTTTTTTTTTATTTTCATACCTTTATGTCCCCAAAATGAAGCTCAAAAAGTTTACCGGGAGGAGTAACACAGAATAAAGTTGGCAGATGAATTTGGTTCTGTTGTGGTTATCACTGTTCAAATAATTCGATAACTTATTTTCTGACTGACCATTCACGTGGTTTGGAGATGGCTAACCAAACCCCTGGCTATGTAAAAATTCTTGGGAAACTGCTTTTTCATCATTTAGAAGTATTCATACATTGCATGGAATTGAAATATATATAGCCTCTCAAGGCAAAAGTCTAAAAATTTATCAAGACACAAGAAAGGCTGGTTAACTGGTAGAGTGCTAGAAGCTCATATTTGGGCTTTATTCTGAACTGAAGTAAAAAAGCTTCATATTCTGCCTAAAGCCATTCTTCATTTCGGTATTTCATCATTTCGGCATAATAAACTTCTGTAGGATTTCACTCTTTTATTTATATTAATGTTAATTAAAAGTAAAGTCAATAGGTTTCAGCAACTCTAGTTTTACCTTTGGTGCACCATTCATTACGGCTAGGGTTGTCAATGTGTTAATATTTGACCAAATGCACATTGCAAGATCATTTGTTAGCGCAGAGTTTATTTCTGTCAACCATTACTATGCAAGGTATTATGGGACTCCTACTAAATTTAGCTACGTTTCTCAGAAGTCATGGTTATTTTTCCACACTCTGACATCCGAAATTGGAAGTAGTTTTACTATGGCCAACCCATCCACTTTTTCATTGGCCCTTTCTGGAGGTGAAGGTACATCCAGGTACATCGAGCGACATCCAGAAGCTCATTAGCAGAACTGGAGCCGGGGGTACTTTCCAGGGGACAGGTATATACAAGGAGAGACACTCCTTCGCGGAGGTCCACAACAAAGGCTTACTAGCGATATTTAGCATACGACAGATTACCACTAAATTAAACAAAGACAATTAAAGTTATCATAACTAAACTTAAAAGGTACATTTAAAAGAATTATAGAGTGAAAATACATACTTTAATATAAGCCTTCCATGTAGATAACTGTTGGAACTCTATAAGCAGTCTATTGAGATTCATATGGCTTACACATAGCCAAAAGTTCCAACTTTCAGTTTCACACTTTTACCCCAAATTTCACTATGATTTGTTTACATTCGTTATGCAATAAATACTTGTAGTAGTTTTACCACAGTCCTGTCGAGTTTGAGGGATACTGGGAGGGAGTACACTCATGTTAGACGTCATTTACGATGAACACAGTATTTATTTATTTTATAAATAAGATAGAAATACAATAGCTTCATGTTCAATGCATTATAACAACCACTCGAGCAAATTAGTACAGAAATAATTTTGGAACAACACCTCTCATATCATAATTATCATTATTTTATTTCCCGAAGGGATTCATACAATTTGTATCCATTCCCACACGTTCATACTCCAATAAAGATTATAAAAATTGCATTCAATTCTTATAATTACATTCCGTAACTGTTTAAACTACTTCTCACCAAACAACAAAGCAGAAGGGCGAAATAAAACATGTACGAAAGAACAAGGCGAAAAACCACCCTCACACAAAAGACAAAGCGCACAACTCTGATTTTTAATTTTCACAACTTTAGAAATGGAAACGAGTATTTTAGAAACGGGCTTTATGCCACAGTTGGGAAATGTCACCAAAGAAACAGCAGCGGAATTGATCACTGTGAAAGGCACTAAAAGTTAAAAACCCGCCCAAACACCGCCCGAATTACATTCTGTCAACTGCGCTCTACCGTAAATGCGGGTCAAAGTTTGACCAAAGGTATTCATTGGAAAATGAATTACATTTGGTCATGACGTTTTCATCCAGCTGACCAATGGGAATTGAGTATTTGGACCCAAAACGTATAACTACATTAACAATGTAATTATTAATAAATGAATTGTGTTCTTTCTACTTCCTCTTCAGAGTTATACATATATACCTTATTAGCTGCTGTACACAGTGCGCAGTGTAGTTGATACAGACGTTCCTGCAGTGCCGATACAAACTTTATGTATGTGCATTTACCCTAACCGAGCTTCCAGAGCTTGACTTGATGTGGCTGGCGTATTTTCATTTTTGACTAACTTTTTGTTGGCACTTTCTTGTCTCTCACAAACTCACGCCTGTTCACCCATCTCTTGCTCACATTTTATGTGTTGTCAGTAATAACCACCAGGTGACACAGTGACCAAACACTACTGGTGACCTAATTACCTTTATATTGAATTAGCATATCGCTACCATCACTGAAGTCACTGGTTATCAGTAATTGAACCAAGCACTCTACCAATATGTAATATTATTACTAGTGATCACAAGTATATGAACATTGGGTAACTCAAGCTATAAGGGATTTCGGTGTTGGGCTGTTACATTTTTATACCTCATACATTTCAAATGTAACTATCTTAATGAACTATGAGAACTAGAATGAAAGTGTCAATGACACTGTAGCTTAACTTGTAGTGTTTGATGAAAAGAATAATGTTCAATGTTTATGAAAGGATTATGAAATAAGACAAGAATTGTGATAATTTAGAATGTGTTAATTTCTGTTCCCTGTATGCTATGTTTTCAATAAGAATAATTTGAGTATAGACTGTACTAAAGAATTAATACCGGGGTTGGTGTGGGCCTAACAGTTAACCAAAGTTACCAAGTTACAGTAAAATCATTCCAAAACGAGTCATCCTACAAAGTTAAAATGAAATCTCTTCATAAATATAACTCGTAGATTTTGCTAAAGGAATCTAGGTCATGTGATGGTTCGGCAGTAATGACCAAAATAGGAGAGTCACATCTAGATATCATACCCAGTTATCCTACCCTCAGTTACAAAAAGGAGTGCTAAAGTAATCTAGGTCAAGTGACTAGGTGGCGGTAACGGCCGACTGATCGTGATCAAAATACCACAGTCTCATCTAGACATCATACCAAGTCATCCTTGCAAGTTACAATGAAATTGCTTCATAAATATGAACTGTAGACTGTGCTAAACAAATCTAGGTCAGTCACATGCCTGTGTTGCTGTCATGGTTGACCGATCCTGGCTAAAATAGGATGTTCTCATCTAGACATTATACTGAGCCATCCTTCAAATTTGCAATGAAATCCCTTTATAAATGCAAGCTGTAGACTGTGCTAATGGAATCGAGGTAACATGCCCCTGCGGCTGTCTCGGTTGACTAAACTTGACAAAAAAGGACGTTCTCATCTAGACATTATACAGAGTCATCCTACGAAGTTACTATAAAATCCCTTCATAAATACAACCTATAGACTGTGCTAAAGGTTTTCGGGCTTTGGGCCCACGTAGCCATAACAGTTGACTGATCACAACCAAAAGGCAACGTTCCCAACTAGACATTACTCGAAGTCATCCTACCAAGTAACAATGAAATCCCTTCAAAAAAACGACCTGTATACTGTGCTAAATATTTTTGGGTTTTGGGCACTCGCAGCCATCACAGTTGACTGATCGTGACCAAAAGGGGATGTTCTCATCTAGACATTATACATAGTCATCCTACTGAGTTGCAAAGAAATTCCTTCATAAATACGACCTGTAGACTGCGCCAAAGGTCTTCATGTTTCGGGCTATTGCAGCCGTCAAGGTTGACCGACTGATCAAGACCAAAAGGGGATGTTCTCATCGGGCGTTATACAGAGTCATCCTACCAAGTTACAATGAAATCCCTTCATAAGTACGACCTGTTGACTGTGCTAAAGGTTTTCAGGTTCCAGGCTCTCGCAACTGCATGGTTGACCGATTGCGACCAAAAGGGGATGTTCTCATCTAGACATTATATGAAGTCAAACTACCGAGTTGCAATGAAATCCCTTCCTAAATACGACCTGTAGACTGTGCCAAAGGTTTTCAGATTTTGGGCTCTCGCAGCTGTCATGGTTGACTGATTGCGACCAAAAAGGACATTCTCATAGAGACATTACCTCGAGCCAGCATATGAAATTTTGTGATGATCGGACAAGCAGCACAGCGTTTAGCCTGTGCCAAAGCAAATGTGAACCGACTGACAGACTGACAAGACTCCTTCAAGTGTGATGGAAATAGCTTATCCTGACTTTGTCAAGTTAAGCTAAAAATGGGATGCATCAGTCATTTGGGTTTTTTTTGTAGTTATTGCATGGATATGACAGCCATGTTGGATTTGCAAGAATGCTGGTTACTGAAAGAAACCTACCTACAATCACTAGTAATGACACAAGAAATGAAAGTGTCAATGACACAGCAGCTGAACTTGACTGTGTGTAGTGTTTGATGAAAAGGATAATGTTCAATGTTTATGAAAGCATTATGAAATACGACAAGAATTGTAATAATTGAAAATATGTTAATTTCTGTACCCTACATGCTATGTTTTCAACAAGAATAATTTGAGGTGTAGACTGTATTAATTGAGGCCTGGGTTGATGTGACCCTCACAGTTAACGTATGTCAACCAAAGTTACCAAGTTACAGTAAAATCATTCCAAAACGAGTCATCCTACCAGGTTACAATGAAATCCCTTCTTAAACATAACTCGTGAACTTTGTTAAAGAAATCTAGGTCATGTGCCAATCCGGCGGTCACTGTTAACTGATCATCACCAAAATACGAGAGTCTCATCTAGATATCATACCGAGTTATCCTACCAAGTTACAATGAAATCTCTTCATAAAAACAACCTGCAGAAATGCTAAAGGAATCTCAGTCACATGTCCAAGTGGCAGTACTGGTTGGCTGATCATGACCAAAATAGGATAGTCTCATCTGGACATCATACCAAGTTATCCTACAAGGTTAGAATGAAATCCCTTCATAAATATGAAGTGCAGACTGTGCTAAACAAATCTGTCAAGTGTCTGTGCGGCAAAAACCCTTCATAAATACGACCTGTAGACTTTGCTAAATGTTTTTGAGTTTTGGGCTTGTGCAGCCATCACGGTTGACCGACTGCGACCAAAAGGGGATGTTCTCATCTAGACATGACCGCAAACCTGCATATGAAATTTCGAGATGATCGGATAAGAACTACAGGGTGTAGCCTGTGCCAAAGAAAATGTGAACAGACTCACAGACCTCCGCACGCGGGATGCCAATTGCTTATCTTGACTGTCAAATTAAGCTAAAAATGGGTGCATCAGTCATTTTGGGTTTTTTTTATAGTTATTGCTTGGATTTGACAGCCATGTTGGATTTGCAAAAATGCTGGTTATTGAAAGGAACCTACCTACAATCACTTGGTATGACACAAGAAATGAAATTGTCAGTGACACTGCAGCTTAACTTGACTGTGTGTATTGTTTGATGAAAAGGATAATGCTCAATGTATATGAAAGGATTATGAAATAAGACAAGAATTGTGATAATTGAAAATATGTTAATTTCTGTGCCCTGAATGCTGTTTTTAACAAGTCTAATGCCAAGCAACAACCACCCACCAAACAATTGACAACTGCCAGTCCAGCAGCTACTTATGAAATCGGCTCCAAATAACAACCGCTCACCAAACAATTGACAACTACCAGTCTGACAACCGCTTATGAAACTGGAAGGACAACCACCCTGATAACCACCACAAAATAGTATATATTGCCGCGGGCTTGAAAACCTTTTTTTCATACACCAAAAACTTAGGCCTCTAAAGAGTTCCAAGTTAGGATTGAAACCGGTCAGGTCATTTCATTTAAATATCAACAGCAGCATGTACATCAATATTCAGTATTTTAAATATGCATATCTACAGGTAATAACCTCCAAGTGCCAGTTCTCGTTAGGTGGTCCTCTTGGGTCGATTCTTTGATTATTCATTTATATTTTGAATATTTCACTAGCAATTCACATGGGAATGGCAACCGACTCAATCATGGTTAGGCTTGCCATGATTATGAAATTCCATAGTCGATTAATCAGAGCCCAAAATCAACGATTAGTCGACTTTTTTGACCACGTTTTTTTAACAAAGGGTCAACAAAAACGAGATGGCTGAATGGTCCTAAAGGTAGGTATAACCGGGAGTGTGGCCGTGTACATTTCAAATAACATGGTGACATAGTCAACGATCCATCATTCCCACATTATAAGACTTGGTGAACGTCGGAATGAACGTTTCGTTGACCATATTCTGTTAAGTTGGTCGATCGTCTGCCATACCGTTAAACAGTAATACACACTGACACCCGAAATTCAGATGAAACCGAGGGAAAGGGATTTTTTTACTTACAAGGACTATTCTGCTGGACCTTGTGAGGGCACTAAGGATGTAAAAAGTCACACCCCCCACCCCCCTTCCGCACACACACTCACGATAATTTATCAATGGTGGGAGACGTTGTGATTTTCCGATTTCCAACATGAAAGAGTGACCCAAGGGAGCCAACTCTAGTTTTGTGATGCAAAATACTGAAATTTCATCAAACGCAGTGAGTTTCATTTCACGTTGTTCAAAATAAAAGATTTATGAGTAGAGAATGGTTATTGGAAATGATGTTGTTTAAAATACGGACATGTTGTTGACATGACGAGAGCAGTAATACTTGAAAATAACTTTCATATTTTCCCCCCCAAAAATCATTAAAGTGGGAGGTAATTACTGCAAACATTTCCGAATCAGATTTAGAAAAATGACGATTTATTTGAGGGGGGGGCAGGGGGGTGGGGGTGGGGTGGGGGGGGGGGGGGCTGAAGCCGCCCTCCTTTACCTCCATATGGTCTACCACTGTCGTTTATAAGAAAAGTTCCCATCAAATATATACAGCGTGATCACGTTCTGGCAAGGCAGTGGTGTCATTATACATGCGGGGGTAAAAAAAAGTCGACTTTCAAATTTAAAGTCAATAAATTGGCACGACGGATCATTAGTCGACTTTTTGCATAATCACGGCAGGCCTAATCACGTTCAAAAGCTCCAACAGCTCAATGAGCCTTGGACTATCCTCGGACAGTCAGTCCGCTTCCACAATTGTTGAAATGAGGCCCAGAACCGACCAGACAACACAAGAACTGGTCCGTAGCCTACGAAAAATTGCACTACACTGCAACAACCTTGAATTTGGTGGGGTTGATTACATCCAAGTCGGATGTACAGCAATGGTCACAGTGGTAGCCCTAAGCCAAGCAAACATATTCATGGGCAAACTGGAAACATGCCTCCTACAGGAATTTAATCAACAACCCAAGTTTTACCTTTGCTTCATGAATGATATTTTCCTCATTTAGGCCCATGAGGCAGGCATTGCTGAATCTATTCATTGACCATCTTTACCGATCTCAACAAACAAACAAATTTATCAGAGAGTCTCCTACAGAATCAGTGACATTTCTAGATGTCTCAGTCATCAAGAATGGCAACAAAATTAAAACTGATCTTTATACAAAATCAACTGACATGCATGCCTACCTTAGAGCCGACTCATGCCATCCCAAGAGCCAAATCACCGGCATACCATTCAGCCAGCTAATCCGAGTGAAAAGAATCTACAGTGACAACAAGGATTTTAACCGGCATACCTAAACATTTTCATACAACTTCTGGTTCCCCAGTTCCATTACAAAATGAAACTGTCAATGACACTGTAGCTCAACTTGTTTAAGACATGTTCGTGTATAGTATGTGACACAGCAATGGCAAACATCTAGGTAATGACCTGATAACAAAGGTACATGTAAAGTATTGTAACGGTCTGCACATAAATGCTGACCGTAGCCTGTAACAAATATATAGGTAAAGTATTGTAAAGGTAGGTGACAGTTAGATGCTAAACTAGAAAAAAATCTTTGAGTCCCATAAGGGGTCTGACTGAACCCCAAAATATTTGTTCTCATAGCACAGTGATAACAAAGGCACCCCAAAACACACTCGTTCCTGTCCCAAGGTGAAACAAAGGTACCCAAGAAGTTTCGTGAAGATCAGTTCATAAATACGAGCTGTATAGAAGTTGTGACAAAAAACTGATTGGAAATATTTTCGGTACAAAATGGCCACTGGCAGCCATCTTAAATTTTGGACCGCACCCAGAAACACTTGTTCTCGTCCCAAGGTGATAACAAAGGTACCCAAGACGTTTGGTGAAGATCGGTTCATAAATACAGCCTCTAGCCAGAGCTGTATTGATATGTGCACTTACAGTGTATAAGTAGCACTGAATAAATCAAAGTTCATCTAATTTGCATAATTTCTGCACGAGAAAAAAACCCATACTATATGTTACGTATTCCATGTTACTAAACATTCATACAAAAATTTATTCAAATCAGAACTTTCATACAGAAGTTCTGCATAAAAGACTGATTGCACTAATTTTGGTACAAAATGGTTGCTGGTGGCCATCTTGAATTTCGGACCACACCCCAAAACACTTGTTCTCATCCCACAGTGATAACAAAGGTATCCAAGAAGTTTCGTAAAGATCGGTTCATAAATACGGCCTCTAGCCTGAGCCATATAGAAGTTGTGTACAAAAAACTGATTAGACCTAATTTCGGTACAAAATGGCTACTGGCAGCCATCTTGAATTTTGGACCGCACCCAGAAACACTCGTTCTCGTCCCAGGGTGATAACAAAGGTACCCAAGACGTTTTGTGAAGATCGGTTCATAAATACAGACTCTAGCCCGAGCTGTATTGACATGTGTACTCACTGTGCGTGAGTAGCACTGAAAAAATCAAAGTTCATCTAATTTGCATAATTTCTGCTCGAGAAAAAAAACCGCATTATATGTGATGTATCCCATGGTACTAAACATTCACACAAAAAATTATTCAAATCAGCGCTTTCATATGGAAGTTCTGTACAAAAATCTGATTGCACCTAATTTTGTACAAAATGGCTGCCATCGGCCATCTTGAATTTCGGACCGGACACCAAAACACTCGTTCTCATCCCACGGTGATACCAAAGGTACCCAAGAAGTTTCGTAAAGATCGGTTCATAAATACGGCCTCTAGCCCAAGCCGTATTGGCATTTGCACTTACAGTGCTGAAAGTAACACTAAATACATCCAAGTTAGTCTAATTTGCATAATTTACGCACAAGAAAAAACCGCGTATTATAAGTGATGTATCCCATGGTACTAAACATTCATACAAAAAATTATTCAAATCAGCGCTTTCATATGGAAGTTCTGCGCAAAAATCTGATTGCACCTAATTTTGTACAAAATGGCTGCCAGCGGCTAACTTAAATTTTGGATCGGACCCAAAAACACTTGTTCTCATCCCACGGTCATAATAAAGGTACCCAAGAAGTTTCGTAAAGATTGGTTCATAAATATGGCCTCAAGCCCGAGCTGTATTGAATTGTTAACGGACAGACGGACGATTGGCCATGGCATAAGCTCAAATCTGGCTTCGCCAAAGTTGAGCTAAAAATCAATAGCTCACATCTAGAGGTCACCCTGAACACACATACCAAGTTTCAAAGTGATCCGATCATAAATGTGCCCTGTAGGGCATGCCACAGGAATATACTGATGCCTGGCTAAATTAAGTTCGAAGGTTGTTGCCAACAGCAATATTTTTTGATGCAAATGTTAGAAAATTGATAGCTCCCATCTAGAGGTCACCCTAAACAAGCATACCAAGTTTCAAAGTAATCCAATCATAAATGTGCCCAGTAGGGTGTGCCAAAGGGAAATATTGATGCCTAACTAAACAAAGTTCAAAGGTCGTTATCAACATCAACATTTTTTGACGAACTAGGAAGAAAATCAACAGCTCCCATCTAGAGATCACCCCAAAGAAACATACCAAGTTTCAAAGTGATCTAATCATAAATGTGCTCTGTAGGGTGTGCCAAAGGGAAATATTGAGGCCTGGCAAAACTAACGTCAAAGGTTGTTGCCAGAAATGGAAGAAAATCAATAGCTTCCATCTAGAGGTCACCCCAGAGAAGCGTACCAAGTTTCAAAGTGATCTGATAATAAATGTGCCTTGTAGGGAGTGGCAAAGGAATATATAAATTATTAATGCCTGTAAACTAAGTTAAATGGCTGTTGTCTGCGGCAACAAGTTTTGACAGAAATGGAAGAAAATCGAAAGCTTCCATCTAGAGGTCACCCCAAACAAGCATACCAGGTTTCAATGCAATCCGATCATAAATTGTGCCCTGTAGGGTGTGCGGAACTACTGAGGTCTGACTAAACTAAGTTCAAAGAGTGTTGTCACCGTCAACATTTTTCTACGGAAATGGAAGAAAACCGATAGCTCCCAGCTAGAGCTCACCCCAAACAATCATACCAAGTTTCAAAGCGATCTGATCATAAATGCGACCTGTGCAGTGTGCCAAAGAATTTGTGTATGTACGTACTTATCTACATACGTACATACATACGAACGTATGCCGGCGGACAAGTAGTGATGGTAATAGCTCAGCTTGACTTTGTCAAGTTGACCTAAAAACCACAACTTTTTTCATTATTTACCACATTCAAAAAGATATCATCGCAACAAGCCAAATCCCAACAAGGTGAATGGGCAAAATATCCCAACAAAGACGATGCCAACAAGATGAAAACTTGTCTTTCATTAATTATAGTGGAAATTTAAATAAAATGTGCATATTTACACTATCTGAGGTATATTAGAGGTGAATTTTTATCCTTTTTTGAGCAGTTACGGAGCTGTTAATTTTCATCTCTTGATAACCCACAAACACTGTTTAGCTTGAGCAAGAGTTTATTTCGTAAAGATGCTATAAGTATATCTTTATGTTTTGGTTTTTCTTTTTCTTTTTCTATGTGTGTTTTTTTAAGTCTGATTGATAAAAAAGGTACAAAAACTTTAGCAAAAGATATTTCATAGCAATGAGTACCACCTATGTTAACTGAAATCTCCTTATCCAACGGTAAGGCTTGTTAACAGATTATGGTGCAACAGTAACTTGCCTCTCAAATCGCTTGTCCCTGCAACAATAGTTTGTGTTCATTAAATGCAATGCAAATAGTAAGTCAGCTTTCTTTATGAAGACTTACTTGTCACAACACGGGAAAATTTTCAAAAAATGATATTGCCAGCAAAGTTGAAGTGAAAGTGTCAATGACATTGCATCCTAACTTCACCAAGAAGGGACTGAACTAAATAACTAACTGTAGGATGTACTATAGGAATTGTAGACAATTTAATTGCAAAATCTGAAAAGGCAGCTGGCGGCCATGTTTTTCAATGAAATTAAAATAAACATGATTGTTCTAGACATTACCCTTTATAGGTGTCACAGCACTAAATATTTTCCCACAGGCACCCATTATAACGTTAAGGCAAAAAAAAAATATGATCGCATCATTTTAATTTTGGCATTCAAATATCTTTGTCAAGTATAGGACTTCAGACAACTTTTTCTAATCTGAAAACAGGAGGTCATGCAACAAATAAGAGAGAAAAGCTTATAGAAAGGGAAGTACCGGTCACATGCACATATTTTTCAGGTAATTCCCAACAAAACCACACCAAAAGTCAGTTGTATTTTTTAGGTCCAAAAGTCATCAAATCACCCTCTTTATTTATCTGGAATAGTCAACAATAATGCAAGATGTTGTTAGAATGTTTATTGAAACAATATATTTTCCCAAGGCTGCCTATTTTTAGGGATTGCAACACTTCCAAGTGCAACATTTCAAGGCAGCTAACTCTAATTCAAATATTTACTGCAGCGATACCTATACAGTTGCAGTTGAAAAAAGATTGAGTGAGAGATGACTGCCTTGTAGGGTGTGTGTGCAAAAGGAATTGAAGACAATTTATTGCCAAATTCAAGATGCCCACTGGCAGCTGTGTTTTTCAATAAAATTCAGAAAAATTTGATATCTCCCATCTAGACATCAAACTAAAGCTACATATAAAATTTGAAAAAAACTGGGTGAGAGGTGTAGGGTGTGCTAATGGAATTGTTGACAATTTATATGCCAAATCCAAGATGGCCACTGACGGCTATGTTTTTCAACAAAATTCAGAAAAAGATGATAGCTCCCATCTAGACATCACAGCAAAGTTACATAATGAAAGCTGAAAAAGATCGGGTGAGGGATGCAGACTGTAGGGTATGCTAATGGAATTGTTGACAGTTCATATGCCAAACCCAAGATGGCAGCTGGCGTCCATGTTGTTTCAACAAAATTCCAAAAAATTTGATAGCTTCCATCTGGACATTACACTAAAGCTACATATACAATCGGGCGAGAGTTGCGACCTGTAGAGTGTGCTAATGGAATTGTTAACAATTTACATGCCAAATCCAAGATGGCCACTGGTGGCCATGTTTTCAAATTTTTTTTTTAAAAATCGAGAGCTCCCATCAAGACATTACCTGAAAGCTACGTATGAAATTTGAAATTGATCAGGTGAGAAATGCGGTCTGGAGTGTGCTAAAGGAATTGTGGATGGACAGAGGGACATACAGATGGATGGATGGATGGACAGATGGTCAGATAGAAGTATGGATGGACATACAGATGGACAGGTTGCAAACCATTCCAATAGCTCATCCCTGGCTTTGTCAAGTTGAGCTAAAAACATGTAGAAAAAAGAGATTTTTATATATATTCCAATTCAGGCCCCAAAAGTTAAAATCATTTCTGGAAAAATAAACCTTCTTGTATATTCCTTGTCCTAATTTCCATTCGCATTTAATTTCAGGCCTTCAGATTTGCTCAATTTCAAACCATTTACAAGTGTTCCCAAATTAGAGAAGGTGCGAAGACATCAAGAAAAACATATAAATTCTCTGTGCTTCTTCTACATTTGAGAATAGCTTCCACCCTAATATGATCATTGAAACACAAAGAAAGGCATGGTAATAAAACATAAAGGCTGTTATTTTTGGTTTTAATGTGCCAAAATTAGGTCAAAAGGGTGTCCTCAAAATAAATGAATTTAAAGGCCTAGTAAGTTACACTATATAAAATAGAGAAGATAATTTGCAGTTCAATAGCAAACCTTCCCACATCCTATCATTGATGAACTAAAACATTTCTTCACAAGTCGATAAAGCATGAAGCATAAAAAATGTGCAAATGGAAAGAAAATTATTAATTACATGGTACAGGCCTGAAAATCTGAAGCGTGCGATTTTCTGGCGTGCCTACCGCTTGCCTAATTTTTATCCTATGCAAGCATTCTTTCACGCATTCCAACTACAAGACATTGTACGTATAATTTCTCGGGAGTCTGCTCTGCATTAACCCTTTACCCAACAAACCGGCCACATCCGCCCGCGTAATATGCAAATTCAGCAGCAGAAAAAACAATATTTTTAAAAAAAATTTCAACAGAAGCATATCATGTGACCCCTCTGTGGAACGAGCTCATCGAGCTTGTTCCAAAGAGGGATCACATGATATGGTTTTGTTGAAATGTTTTGAAAAATTAAAAAAATGATATTTAAAATAATAAATTTTGATATCATCTGTGTTGGGTAAAGGGTTAAAAGTCTTAAATAGACATGGAATAAGACAATAAAAACCCTCCCGATAACTCATTAACTGTTAAAAACACCGTAGACAAGGGTTGTTTTTAACTCACTTTTGATTTCAACACAACTTGACCTATTAGTGAAAGGTCACCATATCACTCTCATGGAACAACATTCACGCGGGACTTTCCAAAAAAACTTTCTATTATTGCTGTCAATTTATGAACAAACTAATGTTGCGTTTTTCAATCAGTTATTGGCCCAACTGGTTGTAATAAAGACACTTCTGATATATCCCTCTTTTAAATACATACGTAATTACTATTTCTTATTAACCATCACAATACATATATAGGCGATAAGTGGGGCATAGACTACCAAATGTTTGATTGATCTGGTCGTCTGTTTTACAGCTGAATGTATTGTCAATCTCTCTCACAATCACACTCACAGAATGTTTCAGCAGCGATCACAATTTTGTCAATTCGGTTAGTGTGTCGGCCACGAATGGTGATCATTAAATATTGAAAGAAAATGTTATCCTGATCGGGAGGTTGGAAGTTTTGATGCAAAATCGGAATAACGTGTCTGGAGTAACGACGGAGTAATGTGTCTAGAGAGCTCACCAGTCCCCTCCCCCCACCCCCTTTCATCAATTTATGATCCAACTAATACTGGGTAAAGGCACATAAAGTAATTCAATTAAATTAACAGTTATTGTCCAGGAATTCAGAGGGAAATTTATAAGCATTCAGGATGTTTTGGAGCAAGTTGAACCAAAAAAATGTTCAGGAGAGCAATTTGCTCACCTGGTTGAGTCTCAGACGAGCAATTTTTTACCACTCTGCATTTTTCAAGAAGCCAGCACTGCAATGATACAAGATGTAAACTCCTTCATTTTTTGTTACAAGCGTCTGATGTTATTGAGTTTTTCAAGTTGGTTTATAATAAATAAAACATCTCAAATACATGTTTTTATCCTTTGAAAATAAATATTTCCACTTCAAAATACCCTTCTGGTATATAATTTGGCCCCAAACTTCAAAATAAATGGGTTATATAATCATTTTAATTAAACTCATCTTGTTGGGATTCGTCTTTTTAGGATGACCATTTTCGACATTCGTCTCATTACAATTCGTCTTGTTGGGAATAAACGCTGTATAATGCTGATTACATATTTACCATCATGATTCTCTTCTTCTCTGTTTCTTTTGATGTTTCACGTTTCTTACTTTTTTGTTGTGCGTTTGAAGTACTTGGTTTTTCTGTGATGCTCTTTAACTACAAAGAAAAATACTTACTCAAATTTGGTTCTTCAGATTTTTAGCTTTGTTTACATGTACAGTAGAATCCTCTTAATTGAATATTCATTTTGCCAGTGAAAATTATTCATTTAACAGGAGTATACAATTAACAGGGATTTGGTCAGTTTCCTGTGTTCTGGTGGTAAACTGAGCATTTATTCTATTATATCTTGTTTCACAGAGCTCATAGAGCTCTGTCAAACAAGATATAATAGAATAAATGCCTGTATTGGATGTAGTGAGGCCAAAAAGGTTGATAAATAAGGGGAATTTGGTGCAAGTCACAGTAATTTTTTCGACATATTATAAAAATTTATATACAATTAACAGGAGTTTACTCTACAACCCATATGCAATTAACAGATCAAATTTGTACTCAAGGTATGGTAAATGGTTTTGTGTTTGAAAATTATATTCAATTAACAGGGATATACAATTAAGAGATATCCAATTAAGTGGGCCCCACTGTACTAGTATATTGTCAAGAATGAACCTTTCAATCTTTTTAAAATTCTTTAGTTTCATTTTTAACAGTATGACACAATCTTTGGGGGAAATCTGGTGAATTTGAAAGCAAGAATTACAAAAATCTGTAATGAAGAATAAGGGACATGTATTTAACCCTTTACCCAACGAATCGGCCACATCCACCTGCATAATATACAAATTTTGCAGCTGAAAAAATAATATTTTTCAAAAAATTTCAACAAAACCATATCATGTGAGCCCCTCTTTGGAATGAGCTTGTCAAGCTCCTTCCAATGAAAGGTCACATGATATGGGTTTGTTGAAATTTTTTGAAAAATTTAAAAAAATTATATTTAAAAAAATAAATTTTGATATCGTCTGCATTGGGTAAAGGGTTAAATACTATTGGTGTCAATTGTAGTGCTGTGCACTAATGAAATTTCAGGTTTGGTATCGGTATCTTTCAGGTAAATACCTTGTTTCGGTATGATATGCGGTATGTGCACAGAACACTGAAAGTAGTCTCAAACTGACCCAATTTCCCAACATTCAACCATATTGTAACTTAATAGGTTCAGCGCTGACATCTCATGAACTTGACAAGTTAATTCTTGTGTTCAACCAATTACCAAAAATGGCCACTGACTGATTACCATTTATCTGAGCTCACAATCGGCTGATTCCAATGCTGGTTATGATTGTAATGTCGTGCTCTACCAGACAAGTTGAGGCTCAAAAGAACAACATTAAACTGAACATATTTCACAGTATTTACAGTCTGAGCTGCTGTTCATCCAAATCAACGGCATCACTTTTGATCTTGAAGTCAGTCAGAAATTGACAGTGTTCAATATAGGTATAACTGAACTAAATATTTTCCCATAGGTGACCATTATAACATTCAGATGAAAACAAATATGATCGCACCACTTTCATTTTGGCATTCAAATATCTTTGTCAAGTATAGCCCTTCAGACAACTTATTCTGATCATTGAACAGATCAGAGAGGAAACCTGACAGGTAGGGAAGTACAGGTTACATGTACATATTTTTCAGGGAGTTCCCAACAAAAACACACCAAAAGTTAATTGTATATTTAGGTCTAAAAGTCGTCAAAACATCCTCTTTATTTATCTGGAGTATTCAACAATAATGTAAGATGTCAATAGAATGTTTCAAATGTTTATTGAATCAATATATTTTCCCAAGGCGGCTTTCATTTCATCATTTCCAAGAGCAACATTTCAATGTGGGTAACTCCAATTCAAATATTTAGTTCAGTGATACCTATAATCATCCCCAACCCTACCAAAGATACATTTTACCACTTCCATAAGCTTTCATGAGATAAAATAGTCATTTCTGCTTTAGAATTAAATTTTTGGCTTCTGTCGAGTCAAAAACACGTAAAATTTGCTCTTTTAAGGAAGAAAAGTGTCAACACTTTGTCAAATGTGCTTAAAACTGGCATTGCCTTCAAAAGATTTTTCTAGCCTGTTACCAAATAAATTAGCTGAGAGGGGATAAGAATTCACAGCTTCCTTTAAAAACTAAAATAAAATTAAAATCTGCATCAGCACACAATATTTATGGAAGAAATCTATCTCATTTGACCATACGGCAAGCGAAACAGTGTCCCCAACCCACACGGAACAATATGAATGTCAATTTTGTTTCAAAAATTGGGGTTGCAGCTGTATATAGTACTCAAAGTTTGCTTAGCACCACATATTTGACACATCATAGTGAAATTTCCTTGTGACACATTTGCGATATTTTTGGTGGATATGACTGAGGAATGTATTGAGATGGTCCCCAGTCTTTACATTAGCTCTCTTCACAGGCAGTCTTTTCGACCCAGACATGGAAAGCATGTACCCTTTGATTTCCATGATGTTTTCGTGTACTATCTACATGTACATGAGATGTGTATGGTATTCAGTCTTCATTTCAACACAAACCCTTGTGATTTAATGACTGAATATGGCGAATACAAATGTAAGACATTTGTCTGAAGCAGAAATGTGGTGGGCTGTAGGGATGGTGGAACAAGAGGCTACCCATCGTTAGCTTGGTGAAGCCCTTGGTGTGCACCATACGGTGATCGCCAGAGCCTGGGCAAGATTCCAGCAGTATGACACACCAGTCAGACGACATGGTGGTGGCAGAGACAGGGCAACATTGCAGCTGAAGACCAGTTTTTAATCATTCAGGCCCGTAGGAACCGCTTGGACACAGCAACCCAGCTTTGCAGTGTCATTCAGAATGCATCCTGTGTAAATGTTTTTGACGCAGACTATCTGGGCAAGGTTGCACGAAGATGGTCTCCGATCGAGAAGACCATGTATTCGTATTCAGCTGTCCCAATACCACCGCCAGGCACAATATGAATGGGCCATGAATCAAGTTAGATGGACCAGAGAAGATTGACGACTTGTCCTTTTTACAGATGAGTCGAGGTACTGCATAGACAACACAGATAGGTGTTCTAGGGTATGAAGAAGACCAGGAGAGCGATTCCATGCAGTCAACATTGCTGAGCATGACTGCTATGATGGAGGGCCAATAATGGTCTGTGGCGGCATCAGAGAGAGGGGATTGAGCATATGGACTGGCCAGCAAGATCCCCTGACCTCAATCCAATCGAACATGTCTGGAATGAGTTGCAGCTTGCAATTTCAGTCCGTCCAGTCCAACCAAGAAGTGTCCAGGAGCTTGGTGCTATGCTGGTCCAAGAATGGAACAACATCCCACAAAGGACCATCTGGAACCTGATTGGGAGCATGAGAAGGCATTGTCAAGTTGTAATTAACAATAAGGGGTCTCATACTCGATACTGAACCCATATCAGTTCGCTCCGTCAACTTTTTGGCAAATTTTAAAAATTTCTTCTTTTACCAGAAATATCCACTTTCCATGGTTATCGTATTCAAATAGCTAAAAAATAATGTCAAACACAAACAAAATCTCAATTTCTGTGCTTAAATCATTAAAGATATAATTAAATATGAAATATATACACTTTTCATAACATTATTTCAACTAAAGTGTAAAACAGGTAGTTGGATATACTTGGTGCTTAGCAAATTTTGAGTAGTATATTTTACCAATAAAAAAAGGCCTCTGCCATTTTATCCTGAAAGCTGATGTCAAATTTTCTTCTACCCACTGATGTGGTCAAAGTTTGCCCTTAATACAGCCCCCCAGGTGTGCCCCTTTTCATCCAAAACTATGACATAATTCATAAATTAATTGAAATTGACACAAAACAAACATCTTGTGATATTAAATTTCCCATTTCTGATAGTTTTTAAATCATATTCTGGCTTCTGAAGACATTTCACATTGTGTTTGATAAATATTTTGCAAAAAAAAAACCTCCGCAGTTTTCTCAGTTAAGGCACCTAGAGTCATTGGTATCAATCGTATGGCACTGATGAAACAGTGATTTTTCCCAACAGAATGACCAGTATCTCCTACTGTGACATCTAACACTATTAAAATGCCTAAAGCATCAAATATTGATTCTATAGTGCTGTGCTTGTGCTACAAGTACTCATAAGATCACATTCACAACTTTAATTTTAATCCCTGGGCACAGACACCCATTCTGACAAAGAGTGTATGTGTAGAAATATGTTTCCAAAGAGGATAAATGAGAAATTTGCTTCAAGAATATAGTGGTATTTGATGTTTTAATATATTTGTGTGTGTGTGTGTGAGTGTGTGTATATTTGGCCTGTGCACAAGCAATGTTTCAGCCAATGGACCTCCGGGTAACCTGGAGGTCCATTGGCAGAAACATTGCCTGTGTTTGCTAGGAGTAACCAGGAGAACCTGGCATGCTTTAGATTCCATTCAATATGGCAGTTGCGTGCAATTCCTCTGCGCAATTAAGCCTACATAAACGCACAGTTTGTGATAGGACTTATAATTTTAACTATATAGTGCCAAGCAAATGAAAAGCAAAGAAACACCTGGTCTGATGAAGAGACAGACAAATAGACTTGCAGTCACACATTTAGGGAGTCTACAGAAGAGTACTGAATGACATACAATGAAAAATACAGTGGAAGAGCTAGGGAAAGGTTGCCAAATAGAGAAAACACTCAGTGGACCATGAGTGCTGCAGAAACTGAAATTGTATGATATTAGCTTCAGCCTCTAAAACATGCTGTACAGTCTTTCCAAATGTTTATCATCAGCAGAAGGGTTAAGTTTGGGTGGGAGGGGGACTTGGTTCAAGAAGGGAACAATATTTCACAACTGTCACTATAAATTTGTGCTGTAACATGAGAACCATGACAACAACTAGTTTTAGACTACTTTTTTGGTAGCTATGCACAAATGCCATTCATTCACCTTTGCCACTTTATTATGTTATTTTTTACACTGTAGCCCCCTCCTCTCTCCAAATTTGTGTTCCAAAATACTCTTTCAATGAAGGAATTGTTTTCAAACATTTTAAAGAGCATAATATAGAAGAGAAAAACTTTTAGAATAGAAGTGCTGTATAGGTTTTCTGGCTGTTTGAATGGGGATTTGGGAGGCGTTGGATGATTGGAATCCCCCTGTCCCTACTACCATGAGGAACCATGGGTTAAATAAATGTGTTATTAGGGTAAGATAGGCTGTTAGTTAGCAGTTGCCAGAAGTTATAGTGTGCTCCTGGGGAATACACTTGCTCAAGATGTGAATTTGCTTGCATTAACAGCCTTAATTTTGGCCACATATAGCCTTTACTGCTGACTGACAAAAATGTAACTTTTCAAAACAATAAAGTTTTGCAAGGTGTGTAGTCACTCAATAAACATTTAAATACGAAATAATACCCCAAATATAATAATTAAATTTGGTTTGGAAGCCCCCGAAAATATTTCCTATAGGTATCACGGAACTGAATATTTTCTCATAGGCGACCATTATAACTTTCAGGTGAAAAAAAATATGATCACATCACTTTAATTTTGGCATTCAAAGTATATAGCCCTTCAAAGAACTTTTTCTAACCAGAAAACAGGGGTTCATGAAACAAATAAGAGAGAAAAACTGACAGCAAGGGAAGTATAGGCACGTGCACATATTTTTCAGGGAATTTACAACAAAAACACACCAAAAATTAATTGTATTTTTTAGGTCCAAAAGTCATCAAATCACCCTCTTTATTCATCTGGAGTATTCAACAATAAGATGTCAATAGAATGTTTCAAATGTTTATTGAAATAATATATTTTTCCAAGGCGGCTTATTTTAAGAGATTGCATCATTTCTGAGTGCAACATTTCAAGGTGGGCAACTCTACTTCAAATATTTAGATCAGTGATACCAAAAGAAATAGACGCTAATGTTGCTGTTTTAGCTGTAGATACAAAAATGTAGCCCAGTCGTTGTTTTTACATGTAATGCACAGAGCCACATGTAAAGCCCAAGTGTGCAGGACTGTTAAATTTACTGCAACCTTTACATTTGAAGGTTGAACTGGTGATTGCCGCAAGTATGCTCAATTGTAAGCATTACATGTTGTTTAACTTGTATATCCCCTAAAGGGGTGTCAAGAGAGATTAAGAATATTAAAATTTTTAGTAAATTTTGTTTCTTAACATTCCAACCACAATTGTTTACGATTTGCTGTAACATAAGTGCAAGCCCTACTTCAGAACTAACTCAAGCTTTTAAGAAACTTTTCCAAACAAGTTGGAAAAGTAATAGAGTGCAAAAGCACGAAAAAGATCGAAAAAGGGTCGAGCGAGACCAGCGCTCGAAATTGCATGTACTCTCTCTGCACACCTCTTGCGTTTACCGAGCACATGCGCAACAACTGTGACGTCAATTCCGTATTTCCGCCCATGAGAAGTTTGTGTTTAGTGGGGAGGCACCGATATCAAAGATATCCCCAAGGAGGGTGGGCCTCCGGTGAACAATTGTGATAGGTATGTTAAGAAACAAAATTTACTAAAAAATTTTAATTTCTTTTCAACCGACTCACAATTGTTTACAATTGGATGAATAAACAATAGGAGGAGGTGAATCACTAACCAATACCAACAAGAGCAGCAGAAAGAAAAGCAAGGAGGGTAGAGAAGAATTGCGAAACCTGTAATGAAGATAGAGAGAAGGCACCTGAAAAGAACAAGGCTGAGCGAAACACAACCTCGATAAAAACAATTTTAACGAGGGTGCACAACAGCCTGAGCAGCAACGAGAGGGCCTAAAGAATAAAGGTCCTCAGATTGCTGCTGTAGGTGGCGGAGATAAAAGGAGAAGGTAGAAGCATTCCTCCAGTAAGCCGCATTCATAACATCCCATAGAGAAACAGAATTGGAGAATGCCCAGGATGTAGAAATGGCACAAACCTCATGAGCATTAAACCGGTTCGAAACAATATCCGAAGCAGGCAAGCGGGAATAAGCCAGCTTGATTGCAAGACAGATCCACCTGGAAATAGAATGGGAAGAGATAGACTGCCTCTTAGGAATGAGAGACAGAAAGAATCTCTTCCAACCCCTCCTAATGAACTGAGTGTGATTAATGTAAGTTTTGATCGCAAGAACAGGACAAAGAAGAGGTCTCCGACCATCGACAGCGGGGAGAGCCTGAATGAAGATGGGAAGAGGTACCAAATCAGGAAGTTGATTCTTGGCCAGAAAGGAGCAATCAGTAATGAAGGTGACACTGTAAGCCTCATTTCTGAAGAAAGCAGAATCAACAGATAGCACATGAAGCTCACTGACTCGTCGAGCAGAAGCAAACACTAGAAGGAAAGTCATCTTATAGGTGAGAAAACACATATCGGTCTCAGATAAAGGCTCGAATGGTGCCCCCTCCAAACAGTGCAACACCCATGCCAAGTTCCACTTGGGTGTAAGGCGCAAAACTCGAGGCCTCTTCAAAGAAAAATGCCGAATGAGTTTGGAGAGAAAAAGATTATGACCGATGCACCACTTTAGTATCAGACAGCATAGACCGATAGCCCTTAATCGTAATAGGCTGGAGGCCCTTTGAGTCAAAAAGATATACCAGAAAATTCGCAATTTGAGCGATTGACGGATCACGGTAATCCACACTGTGATCTGCACACCAGCGGCAGAAACCTTCTACTTCGCAGCATAAGTCATGCCAGTGGAATGTCACCGCGATGCAGAAATGAACTCCACTGTTCGTCTCGAAAAACCTCTACGTCGGAGACAGGACCTGATAAAAGATAGGCGTGAAGGGACAGGCTTGCCAGGTTGTTGTGATACTTCCTGGGATGACCCTGGGAAAGAAAATCGCGACGTACAGGAAGACGAATCGGCCGATCTGCCAACAGAGGTCGCAGCAGATTGATACACACCCTCTGTGGAGACAGAGGTGCGATCAGAATGATCCTGCAACTGCAAGCACGAATCTTCGCTAATACTTGAGGAAGAATCGGTGCGGGGGGAAGGCATAGCCAATTCAACCTGTCCAGTCCAGAGACAGAGCATCTACCGCAAATGCCAGAGGATCTGGACAAAGGGAGACAAAGGTCTCTACCTGATGATTCCAGCGAGTGGCGAAAAGGTTGACCTGAGGACAGCCCCACTGCTCGCAAATCGCCTGAAACACCGACCGATGTAGCATCCATTCAGTTGGAAGGACACTGTCACATCGGAAGTCTGCTAGGATGTTGAGATGCCCGGGAATGTGTCGAATGGACACCCGAGCATTTACATCCCACGCCAACAGAAGAAGATCCCGAGATAGCCGATACATGGGAATCGAATGTGTTGCCTCCTTGATTCCGTATGTAGGCCACTACTGTTGAATTGTCCGAAAGAAGTAGGGCAATATGGTCCGACAGGTGAGGGATCCAAAGCCGAAAACTCAACAGAAGAGGAAGGAGCTCCTTCTGGTTGATATGAAGGCCCACCTGCTCGCTGTCCCACTTGCCGTGAGTGGACAGACCGAGAGGATCCAACGTCGTACCCTGGCCCCGATAGCGGGCATCCGCAGTAAGGATGCGATCGGCCAAAGGAAGATCCAAAGGAACACCCTGTGTCAGCCAGGGAACATCGGCCCAAGGGCGGAGGTGACAAAGCAGGGACCGAGGAATAGGAAGTTCCAGGCCCAGCGTATCTATATTCAGATGCCAATGATCCAACAGGAAGTGTTGGAGAGGTCGCACAAACAAGCGACCGAGCGGAATAAGATCTGTCACTGAACCGCAAAGGCCCAGCATCCGAAGGAAAGTCCTGGCCGAGACTGAGGAAGATTGAAGCAGGTTCCGAGTCAAGGTGGAAAGAATCGTTGCCCGATCATTGGGGAATGACACCACATTGTGAAGAGTGTCGAAATCCATCCTCAAATGACGAAATTGCTGAGAAGGAAGGAGATCCGGCTTCTTGTGATTGACTCTGAAACCCAGCGACACTAGAAGGCAAAGAAACTGCCGGACATGTTACTCCAGAACAGCAGCATTGTGGTGCCGTTGGAGGATGTCGTCCAGGTAGGCTGATGAAGTCACAGCCGACTGAGTACGGTGGAAAGCAAGCACATGTGACATCAGTCGGGTGAAGGTCCAAGGAGCCAGGTTCAAACCAAACGGGAGAGCTCTGAATTGATAGACTCGATCCCAACACGAGAACCGAAGGTATTTCCGTGACGCCAGATGAATGGGTACATGGAAGTAGGAGATTGACGATCTCCTGCACCAGAAGGTCCCGATGTGGAGAATCGGAAGGGACCCGAGTCGGGAGGGGCACCCAAGATAAACTGGGGTGTCGATGGAAGGACAGTCGCAGACCGGATTGTATGACGTCGAGGACCCAAGTGTCCGACATTATCTCTGTCCAACGGTCGTAAAACAGCGACAGCCTTCCCCCGACTGGAGGCGAATCGAGGTGAGAATGAAAACCTTCACTTGCAGCCTCGACAAGGCCCCCAAGAGGAGAAACCACCACCTTGGGAAGTGACAGAGTCCTGAGACTTTCCTGCCTGAGGCTGCCAGCGAGACTGGCTGCGTCGGCACTTCTTCTGAGCAGAAGCAGACGGAGCTGAGGCATAGCCGACGTCGCCGACGAGGCAGACGCAGCAGGATGATTGACGGGCCTGGAACGACCACCACTCGCAGCAGCAGGTTGGTCCAGCTGTCGCAGCAAAAGCTGGTCCTTCGAATGACGAAGAACCTCGCCGCGGACAGCTTCCACGGAACCATGGAACAACTGAGGTCCAACCAAAGAGGCAGACCTCAGAACAGCACGCTGCTCAGAAGGAAGGGATGGAGAAGAATCCAACACGGCATCCCGGTGCGCCAGCTCCAAATTAGCCGTGTTACAAGCATTAGCGTGTGTCAAGTTCATGAGAGCCTGTGGCAAAACGCGAAAAGGCGCCTGAGCATCATCAAACTCCTCTGGTGGAAAATATTCAGCCAGGCCGGCAGCGACGACATGGTCCGCGAGAGATAACATACCCAGCATCTCTCGGGACAGGCCCACCATAGATTCAACTACCGACATTGGGAGAACTGCCGACTTAGGCTTAGTTAACCTGAGGGAAGAAGAATCCTCATCCACAGTAGTCATCCCTTGGAAGACTGGTGGACAGACGGAATCGTAAACACGAAACCGCGATGGAGGCAGAAAGGCAGCAGCTCTAGAAAAGAACCCTTGAGAGCCTTAGAAGGCATTTTGGCATCTTAGCCCTGGAAGGACTCAACAACCTGAGCCGATTGCAGAGGATGCAAAGCCCCAGAACTAGAAGGTTCAACAGGGTTACAGCACTCCACAGAGGACTGCGGCCACAGATGACTGGTCTGAAGGTTGAACTGACGAGGGAGGGGCCCCATCACCTTCAAGAAAATCGTCATCCTCTGTTGCAGAGGAGATGTAGCCCAACTCGGGCCGACCAGCCGAAAACCTCCTGTGAATACTGTGCAGTATCCTGGGAGCATGGTGGCTCAGTAGGTAGAGGTGCAGGCTGCAAACCGAGAGGTCCTTGGTTCGAATCCCACTTGCGACAACCGCGTTGTGTCCTTGGGCAAGACACTTCACCCCCATTGCCCATGTGGGGGCACGGTGATGCTGTGCACTAAGGCGTACTGCACATCGATGGTGCACCTGTCTTCAACCAATGCTAACCCTGCTTGTGTGGAGTTAGTAGGTTGGGGAGCTGACAGCTGCTCACCGTTGCTCGGTGGTTCTCTCCGAGTACTCCGGCTTCCTCCACCCGTAAAACTGCTGTGGTCATGATTAGCCATTGTGCAGAAATATGTGACCTTAAATACCAATAAATAAATAAATAAATAAATAAATAAATAAATAAATAAATGTACAGTATCCAAGGGGTCAGGCGAGACATCTCGCCGACCGACCAAAGGAGGTTGTGCCTCAGGAGGCACAGGGAGGCCAACTAGAGGGTTGCCAGAAAGCAACCGGATGAGCGCCAAAACAAAATAACCCAGTTTGAAAGTAGGTTACGTCGCTTATGATGCAAATTCTCTGCTGAAAATGTACACACAACGGACGTATTTTCTAACATTGTATTTTTATTTCGTTAACTATTGGGCCGTCTATTCCCATAAAAACACGAACAGAATTGAAACATGTGAAAAAAAAGCTTTAGTGATGACAAGAAAAGCTTTGTACAGGGCACAAGTGTGCAAATGAAGGATCTTGAAAAAGTACCCTTCAAACAACCTTCTCAGTATCTTACATCTGGTCCTGTTCACACTTTCAGACATAGGAAATTATTAGCTTAATAGACTTTGATGAAAGGTAACCACAGGAGGGTGCTGGTGGGATTAGTATGAGGGAGAGGGGAGGGGGCATGAAGTAGAGGGTAGCAGTGGGGGGTTTTCAATCAATAATTACTTTGTGATTTTTTAATCTGGCATAGATGCATCATAGACAACTGGACCTGGATTAATTGGGAGTTAATGGAGGAACACGAGCTGAAAATATGACGGGGCAGCAGGGGGTGGTACATAAATATTCTTAATTTTCCCAACTTGCCTATGAAGTCTCCCTACTTAACTGCAGTCTCCCTATTTTTTTCTGGAGGGAGACATGAAGTCTCCCTAAAATTACCCCCTAGGCTGGTCCCTGTCCTCCACATTAGTAATGAAATGGTTAACCGGATAACTGATTTGACACCAGTTACCTACCCAACCGATTAGAAAAACCGTCAACTGGTTATCCGAAATATCGGTAGTGATCGTCATTCCACAGTTGAAAAGCAGTAAATCTGCCTTTTCTTCTTTGGGATGCATTACACCATAAAGCTGTGTTGTATATTTTGAGAAATAAATTACTGGCATTCAAGACGTTGTTAATGATCGGCAATTTCCGTGAGCACTGAGCAATCGCAGAAACTATTCCATAGTATGTATACAAACGAATGCTGTCAAGTACTTGACAACGTTCATTTGTATACACACTACGGAATAGTTTCTGCGAATACTGCTTTCCAATCCCTGTAGTTTTGATCCCATATTCGGTGAAATAATGGCCACGGATACCCGGATATTATCCGGTTATAGCTCTCAGTTAGTAGGTTGTGGAAATGAGCCGTTTCAGCCCTACTACACATGCTATATGAGATACAGCATGTCCAGGATAGCGGGAAATGTGAACTACAGACTCCACAGTGAGTCACAGTCACAAGTTGTAAGCACGTTTATTCGCTCTCTAACTTCTCTATAATGATGGATATGAGAAAATATTTCAAAATATACTACATATTTCACCAATGTGCACACAATGTATTATATAATATGCCCAGAGTTACCAAGCTTGCCTGTCAGATGGCAGTAACTTGATGCTTTCTTTAACACAAAAGTGTATACCAATTCAATCATTATAAAATATCTTAAACAAAGCAAATGTGTTAATATCTTAATTTGTATTACCAAAAGTATAAGATTTTAACACATTTCACTTCATTTAAGATATTTTATAATGACTGGACTGGTCCTGACTCCAGAACCAGTCCAGGCAGGAATATTGGACCACCTAGGGTTGCACCGAACCGGAGTGGACCACCTCTCCCTTGGACTACACCACCCTGGCGGTTCGGTCCAGTCTGCATCCCTACTACCAATCATGCAATGAGTCAATGACATGGACCCACCTAAAATAACATGTTTTGTTTTAAGACATTTATCTAGTTGAAATTATAGAGCATTTTGAGTGGAATCACAATCAATGTTCAATTATGGTTCCTGGTGTCATGCACATTTCTGAGAATTCCAGAGAATCCATGATTTTCCATGATAAATTTGGGTAAATTTTCATTTTCCCTGATAATAAGATGGGCAAATTGATGATTTACTAATAGCAGCAAATCATTTTTAAAGCATTTGCTGCACCTCGACCGATCGAATGAACTTTGATAATGCTCAATCTGATGTCGCCTGTTGGCTTCCATACATTGTTTTTTAACAGTGCTTGAAATTTTGGTCAATCTCATCTTTCCAGTGCGTGCTGGTGTGTGGTATAAATTATTCATTCAAAAGAATACAAAGCAGATGATCAGGTATTAAAATTTGGAGGTTTGTATTCTAATAAAATGATCAGTTGTTTAAAAGTATTTGCTACTTAAAATAGTAATGCTGAACTGAAAGAAATGTTTTAACCCTTTACCCAACGTAACGGCCAAAACCGGCCAGCGCTATTCTCAAAAATCGCCAATTAATTTTCACTATTTTTTTCATTTTTTGTCTCAAAAACATAGGTTATGACCCCTTGTTGGAACGAGCTCGTCGAGCTCGTTCCAACGAGGGGTCATAACCTATGTTTTTGAGACAAAAATGAAAAAAATTAGTTATTCAAGAATTTTTTTTGCAAGTGTCGTCTGCTTTTCACGTTAGGTAAAGGGTTAAAAAATGCAGAGAAGCAATAACCAGTATTACCATTTGTATGTCATTGTCAACGCATTGAATTTTGTCAATGCCGATGGTTATTTCCAACCAATTGTTAAACAATCAACCACCCACCCAACCCTGTTCCCTGTGAATAAATCGCATAGTAATTTCCTGAAAATATATTGAAACAGTCTTAATATTATTGTTTACACAAAGATTTAGGATCTCTGGAAGGGCATATTTCTATACAAACAAAAGTGCCAAGTTACCAACTTACCATTTTTCATTTTTCTGCTGTCACTTTATTTATTGCTTTCTCTGTTTCTACAAATTCTTTTTCTATGGTGATTGTGATATGGGATTTCAAATAAGACATATTCGCTTCATCTGCTGCTGCATGTTGCTTACAAAATTTATATTTGCACGCCATGATGAGACGACTTTCTGTCAATTTCCCAGAAAAATTTAAATACCGAAATAATCGACAATTAGATTTGTTTTCGGTACGGTTTTTGGTATTCCTGTAATACCGAAACTGTACCCAAAAATCGGTATATTGCACAGAACTACTCAATTGTAATTAGCAGGTTCAAAACCTAGTGAAAAATTTCTAGTAACTGTAACACTAACACTGGCTGTTTCCCGTACCCTCCCCCCCCCCCCCTCCAATAAACCCCAAAACACTTGGCTACTCATTTTTACACTTTAACCCTTTACCTGACAACCTACATAATCAGACCAGTCTGGGGCAGAACTATTTGTAATAATCACTATTCAATCATCACATGTACTTATTTTTTCAGTTTTTGCAGGAAAATCATGGAGTGTGAATAAAGCATGAATATCCATGAAAGTTCCACATACCTCCACACTGAAATATGGGTAGCACATTCTATTAGGATACACTTCACAAAGTGGTGAACAGAACAGAATGGCATGCTACAATGTTTCACAATGGGCCTCGTGTTTGGAAGGTTTGGAAAGGGGGTCCCTACCCAATGGAAATCAAATGTTTAGAAATGAAATGAATAGTTTTTGTTTGGCATTCACAGTCAGAGTGTGTATGATTTATACAGAAATATTCACTCACATTCCGATTCAAGTGCATAACAATATCAGGCCTGGCATTCTGAAAAATGCAGGAGGGCAAAAAATCGCTCTCCTCAATCAGCTTAGGAGAGCAATTAGCTTTACACAGCATTTTAAGTATCCAGTTGAACAAACTCATTGAAACTGAAACCAACAGACTACATCAGTGATTTTATTAACTTTACTGAGGTAAAGCGAAATCTCTTAGACATCTAGATGTCTCACTCAACAACCGAACACACACTTGACAAGACCTGTGTGTGTACCCAGACCTGTTGTCCAAGAAAGTCATACGCCTACCACTACCACCTTCAACCCCCCTTGGGGGGTTGAAGGTGGTAGTGGTAGGCATATGACTTTGTTAGACAACAGGTCTGCTTGAATCTACAGTCACATCCTGGTGCAAGTGCTTCAAGTGACAGGATAGTAGTAATGGTAGTATATTATAGTGTCAATATTCCTTGAATAATTACCCCTCAAACTGTGATGTCAGTTGTTGAACTTGAAACTGACAGAAAAAAAAATATTTCTGTGACCCATTTTGCTTCAAATGATTGCAACTGTGTTTGGGTATGGTTACAGCCATTACCTTTTACCACTAAACCACTTTCAGAATGAAATTACGTGATGTTATGTGACTTCGAAGTTAAATTACATTTTTGCTTTACAACAAAAATTTAATGTGAGCATAATACATGTAATCTCAATCATCCCAGACCAAAATATTTAGGAGGGCAATTTTTCGCTCTCCTTAATTCTTTCAGGAGGGCAGTAAGGAGAGCTAAAAAATCGCTCTCCTGAAAATGCCAAGCCTGCAATATACATCTGCACTTAAGCCAACTGGAAAAATTCATTTGTGGAATGGACCCCAAAACAGGGTTGCAAAAGGCCTGAACAAAATAGAGGAAAAATATGGAGTAAAAAAACTAATATGCAATCGTTTTTTTTTTATTGACAGATGATTGTTACGCAATGAGCATGTCAAATGATTTTCATAGCATGTTTTCAGTTTATAAAGTTCTGTTATCTCTTGATGTGTCTCTCCAATATTGACTACATCCCAGTAAACACTGGAAAAACTCCTCAAGAGAGGTAAAATGTTGAAAAATGAACATTACATTCTGATATGTTCCGTGCCTTCTATTCGAAAACCATGCATGGACATAAGTTCACAACACGTTTTAAAACAAAGTTATTATTAAATTGAGACACAAAGTTTATGTGCACAGAATATTTCTAGTTGATACAGCTGAGTCTATTGCATTCATACACTAAATCATATTAACAATATTTCCCAGAATAAACACAACCTTTATAAGAGAACAATATCGTAAATCACAATCTTCTTTCACCAAAACCATGATTATTATTTTGGCTAATATCAACCAGCGCTACTTTTAAATGCTCACAGGATATTCTTTGATAAACCGCTCTCAAATTCAATCCTCACTGCCAATATGAACAAATGCACCATCAGGCAATGGTTATGTCCCCCGACAGCAAGTTCTTACATTGGACATATTTCATGACAACAAATTTTCAAATTTGAAAAAATGGAAAAAGGGCCATAACTCCACCAAAATTGGTCAGACTTAACCCAAATTGGAACTTGACCTGCATATTCATGAGGCAAACCTATGTACAAAATTTGGTGTTGATTCAATAACTTAAACTAAAGTTGTCAGCCGGACATCCAATTTTCAAAGTCTCATGAAAGTGTCAATGACACTATAGTTCAACTTGTTTAAGACATGTACATGTATAGTATATGACACAGCCATGACAAACATCTAGGTAATGACCTGATAACAAAGGTACATGCAAAGTATTGTAACAGTCTGTACATAAATGCTGACCATAGCCTGTAACAAATATATAGGTAAAGTATTGTAAAAGTAGGGTGACAGTAAGATGCTAAACTAAAAAAGAAATCTTTGAGTTCCAGAGTGGGTCTGACTGAACCCAAAAATATTTGTTCTCATAGCACAGTGATAACAAAGGCACCCAAAAACACTCGTTCTTGTCACAAGGTGATAACAAAGGTACCCCAAGAAGTTTCGTGAAGATCGGTTCATAAATACACACTCTAGCCCGAGCTGTATTGACATGTGCACTTGCTGTGTATAAGTAGCACTGAATAAATCAAAGTTCATCTAATTTGCATAATGTCTGCACAAGAAAAAACCTGTATTATATGTCATGTATTCCATGTTACTAAACATTCCTACAAAAATTTATTCAAATCAGAACTTTCATACAGAAGTTCTGTACAAAAAACTGATTGCACTAATTTTGGTACAAAATGGCTGCTGGCGGCCATCTTGAATTTAGGACTGCACCCAAAAACACTTGTTCTCGTTCCACGGTGATAACAAAGGTACTCAAGAAGTTTTGTAAAGATCGGTTCATAAATACAGCCTCTAGCCTGAGCCATATAGAAGTTGTGTACAAAAAACTGATTGGACCTAATTTCGGTACAAAATGGCCACTGGCAGCCATCTTGAATTTTGGATCACTCCCAGAAACACTCGTTCTCATCCCAAGGTGATAACAAAGGTACCCAAGAAGTTTTGTGAAGATCGGTTCATAAATACAGACTCTAGCCTGAGCCTTATTGACATGTGCACTTACTGTGTATAAGTAGCACTGAATAAATCAAAGTTCATCTAATTTGCATAATTTCTGCACGAGAAAAAAACCTGTATTATATGTAATGTATTCCATGTTACTAAACATTCATACAAAAATTTATTCAAATCAGAACTTTCATACAGAAGTTCTGTACAAAAAAACTGATTTCGGACCGCACCCAAAACCCCTTGTTCTCGTCCCACGGTGATAGCAAAGGTACTCAAGAAGTTTTGTAAAGATCGGTTCATAAATACGGCCTCAAGCCAGAGCCGTATTGGCATTTGGAGTTACAGTACTGAAAGTAACACTAAATAGATCAAAGTTAGTCAAATTAGCATAATTTATGCACGAGAAAAACACCTGTATTATATGTGATGTATCCCATGGTACTAAACATTCATACAAAAAATTATTCAAATCAGAGCTTTCATATGGAAGTTCTGTGCAAAAATCTGATTGCACCTAATTTTGTACAAAATGGCTGCCAGCTGCCATCTTCAATTTCAGACCGGACCCAAAAACACTCGTTCTCACCCCACGGTGATAACAAAGGTGCCCAAGAAGTTTTGTAAAGATCGGTTCATAAATACAGCCTCTAGCCCGAGCCGTATTGGCATTTGCACTTACAGTGCTAAAAGTAACACAAAATAAATCAAAGTTAGTCAAATTTGCATAATTTACGCACGAGAAAACACCTTGTATTATATGTGATGTATCCCATGGTACTAAACATTCATACAAGAAACTATTCGAATCAGAGCTTTCATATGGAAGTTCTGCGCAAATATCTGATTACACCTAATTTTGTACAAAATGGGTGCCAGCAGCAGTCTTGAATTTCGGACCGGACGTAAAAACACTCGTTCTCGTGATAACAAAGGTACTCAAGAAATTTCGTAAGATCGGTTCATAAATACGGCCTCTAGCCCGAGTCGTATTGAATTGTTGACGGACGACTGGCCATGGCATAAGCTCAAATTTGACTTACGTCAAAGTTGAGCTAAAAATGGAAAAAGGGCCATAATTCAGCCAAAATAGTTTGGACCAAACTCAAATTCAAACTTAACCTGCGTATTCTTATGGCAAACCTATGTACAATATTTGGTGTTGATTCAATAACTCAAACTGAAGTTGTCATCCGAACACCAAATTTCCCAAGATGCAAAATTAGGCATAAAAGCGTTGAAAAAGGGGCATAACTTTAAAAACATTATCGGATCCAGACAATATTTGGCATTTGCCTAAGGCAAAAAAAATTAATGGTTTGGTTCCGGTTACCCGACCGACCCTAATTTTGCATCTCAACCCTAACAATTTTTTTTATTGAACTTTTAAAAAAAAAAACAGAAAAAAAATGCCACACAAATGCCAACTTTTATAATGACACAAATAGTGCTGGGCTTTTTGGGGTATACCAATTTATATATATAATCTGTACCACATTCAAAACCAGCAAATTAAATCAAAATTGGTAATGGTACACCGAAGTTCTTTTTAACTCCAGTATGCAAATTTCAATTATCGAGAAGTGAATTGACTTCACTGGTGCAGGTTACTGTTGGTTTAAATTTTGGCTTTTCCCTTCTTAACACCCTGTTTACCCTCACCGACTATGGGAACTTTCTTTATTACTTTTCATTCCAAACTGTTCAAGTGGTTTGTCTCGACAGTCACCATTATTACCAAACCGATAAAATATTGTTTACTTCGAATTTGTGAGAAACAAGTTGAGGTAAAAGCCACAACCACAAGTACAACATTACACCAAGTATGCGTAGTCAGTCACACTGAACATTTGACCAATTGTATTCCTGTTATTTAAAACCAGGAATTTTTTCTTGGGAAACGCAAAGTGATTCCCTGTAGTTTTACTCTTGTACTTCAAAGTGATTGGCTGTTTGCACACGGTGACATCATGATAGAATCTCTGCCCTCAAAACAGTGTGAACAAACGTGTTTGATACAAGACTGATGCTATTTACATTATTGTTTTCACATAAACAAAAGCAAGTCATTTGTGCTTCCTCTGCATATATAAACACAATGATACTTAACCAGCCCATTACCACAATCACTTAAAATGTAAATTTATTTCATGTGCTGAGGTGTGCTAATTTTAACACTTACCATGAGAAAATGAGACCAGCGAATGCACACTTCACTTCAGAATCTGAGGCCAGCTGAAGATAATATTATCATGACACCTCTGAGTCCACTGCGTTTTGAATTTGCAGAATTATACCCAAAATGTCCGCTGTAATCACGAATATAGCATCTGTTGCTATCAAATCAGTATATTTCAGTCACAACTGTTGGAAGAATTTGGTCCTAAAATTTAACTTTAGCACAAATTCAAGTTAAAAAAAACTATTCCGGCCCTATCTTTTTCTGCTATGTAACCGGAACCAAACCATTAGTTTTTTGGGGGCCTAATCATTGGGGTAAGGGACATATACACCAAATTTGTTTTTGATTCGATGACCCAAACTTCAAGTTATCACTCCAGACAGATGGATGCACGCATGCATGTATGCAGCTGATTACAAGTTCTCCGACAAAATGTTTTGTTGGGGGACAATAACAACCGGTGTTTATGACCAGGCAATATTAGAGCTGCAACGGTTATCTATCTATTGGTATTTAAGGTCACATATTTCTGCACTATGACTAATCATGACCACAACAGTTTTACAGGTGGAGGAAGCCAGAGTACCCAGAGAGAACCACCAAGCAAAAGCGAGCAACTGCCAGTTCCCCAACGTACTAATTCCACACAAGCAGGGTTAGCATTGGTTGAAGACAAGTGCACCAACAACGTGCAATACGCCTTAGTACACAATGTCACCGTGCCCCCAAGTGGGCAATGGGGGTGAAGTGTCTTCCCCAAGGACACAACGTGGTTGCCGCAGGAGGGATTCGAACCAAGGACCTTTCGGCTAACAGTCTGCACCTCTACGTACTGAGACACCACGCCCGCCCCCCAGCTGAAACGATTAAGGGGTTTTCTTGATCGATCAGTCACATGGATTAACCTTGGTTAACCGATTAATCACTTGACTAAATAGATATCTGAATAACTGCCATACCGTTGATGATTTACAGCATGAACCCTTTACCCAACGTAACAAACAAAACTGACTAGGCCTATATACAAAAATCTCCATTCAAATTTATTATGTTTTCAATTTTTGTCTCAAAAACATAGCTTATGACCCCTCATTGGAATGAGCTCATTGAGCTCGTTCCAATGAGGGGTCATAAGCTATGTTTTTCAGACAAAAATTGAAATTTTTTTAGAAATTCATAAATTTATTTTGCAAGTATCGTCTGATACCCACAATGGAATGACCATTTCTAGCCACTGATACAGTATGATGATCATGCAAGTAAACAAGTATGCTTTACTCTATCTCATATAATCGATGTGTGACAATGTTTGCCTGTTTTGGAGCAAGTTTGTTCCTTTGTTAACCCATATAATACAGTAGTTCAAAAGTAACAGTTAATCTACCAATTACTTATAGGATCAATCAAAATGTTGATCACTGATTAATCGATTAATCGGTTAACCGTTTCAGCTCTTGGCAATTTGTGATGACAATTGGGAAATTTGGACACCAAATTGGGAAAAGCTTACCTTTTTCTATTGGGAACATGGCCGAATATCGACCTCTGAGTACCTCCAAATTAATAGCAACAACTAACATGTGACTGATATCACGTTAGTAACTGCTATTTGTTTAGGCATTAATTCTGTTATGACTTTAAATTCTGTAATGACATGAAAAATGGTTGGGAGTTGTAAACTAGAGAAGCATCACAACTCTTATTTCCAACAGGTTACCACTGTGTTACCATTAGCATAATCTGTTAACGGGTTATGATGTTAGCGCTTTATTTCCAGGTCTGGTTATTCAAGAATAAGTATATGATCAAGTATTCATTATGCATGAAAATAGTACATAAACTTACCTTTAATGTTAATGCAGGCCTGGCAATAATCAGGCCTGAAAATAAGCTGTCTGACATTTGAAGAATGAGGTCCCCAGAGGGTGAATTTGATCATGCTATCCCATGCAGTGGGCCAATTTATCCTCTGGGTACCTCGTTCTGTTTAGGTTTGAGACCCTGATTCAGATTGGGGTTCACAAAGGGGTAAATTTAGTGATGCTACCCTGCTGTGCATGGTAGCATCACTAAATTCACCCTCTGGGAACCTCATTTTGCAGACGTCAGTCTGCTTATTTTCTGGCTTGGCAACAACCTACGAACGATCATTGAGGTTACGTATGGTTATGTCAACTGCAAAATATGTGAACAGACTATAGGTCATGACAAAGCAGACACTTAGATCAGTCTAATTTGGGCACAACGGCAATATGGATGTGGCTTGCATTAGGCCTTCACGGTATTCAATTTTCGATACTGAGTTTCAGTATTTTAAAAATACCGCGGTATGACTGAATACTGAATATTGCCAGAACTTACAAATATTTGACCATTTTTCTTTAAAAAATACTATGAAGTTTTTAAATAAGGTGCCCTCTCCGTGTTCAAGCCCACTCCCCCAATTTCAAAAACTTTAAAAGTCAACTGGTTTGCAGATGAATTTGAAACGAAATTAGGTGAGTGGCAATGTGTTGTCATTACTTCGAAGATGGTGCCGATTTCCTTTTCCATCTAACATTCAAGAAAGGGATTGTTGCATGTGTTGATATGTCAAAATGAGGCAAGTGGTTTTATTTTATTAAAATAAAAATCATTACGAATCAATATCAGAGGTGTTGTTTTTATTTTCACAAATTCATGTTGCTGAAGATCAACAAACTTGACAACATGCACTCTCACTTGTCAATTATTCCCCAAACATGCCCATAATAAAAATCAATCATGAATAATCTATACATGAACCAGTACATATTAAGTGTTTATTTCATGCTTAAATTGTATACTATTAGTCGCTGTTTAAAACACAAAGAAATAGTTTTGTTTTTATTTTATTTTTCAACTGATTAATAGTTATTAATATATAGTTATTGTCTTGATAACACCTGTCAAAACAATCCCAACTTGAATGGCCTTTTTTTTTCAGTAAGTGTTAAACGCACACACCACCCTGGTGGCCATTCATTGTGGAGGTCCTCCTTTGATCATTCAATTTTTGTCTTAGTGTACAGCAGTTAAACAAACTCTACAGGTTGTACCCTACTGCTAGTTGGATAATTTTTCACTGTGATCCACTCAGTTATCTGTATTTTTGTCGTCGAGTGTGCAGTCCACCTGATGTGTTCAACACGAAATGACTCGATACATAATTTGATAGCTTTACATCTAGTGAAATATCAGATTTTCGTTGTATGCATACACAACCCATAAGGATTATAATCATTACTCTTTATACGTACAAACTTTTTATTTATTTTTACCCAGATTACACTCAGAATTGATCGAAATACCGTGAGACACGGTATGCCGACTAAACTCAAATGAGCTCGGTATTAAAACAAGAGGCCCCAAGGGGCCTGAGGGCGCTCACCTGACATGGTAGCCTAAATATCAACCCAGAGAATTGATTTCAACAAGTGGCATCTGCTCCTCCTAAGAAATCTAAATTTTATAGTAAATTTCCTTTCTTATTATACCTACCACAATTGTTTACTACAGGCTTGCACTACAGTGGAAGGCCCTAACTCGGATAAAATACTCTCTATTTTTGTCTTTCCCAAGCAATTTGGGAAAGAAAAGTGGTGCAAAAGCACCAAGAAAAAATAAGCCAAAACTGGGTCGAGTGCAACCGGCGCAGACCCAGTACGGGACACTCTCTCCCAAGTACAACTCCACGACTTCCGTTGCCAGTGTGCATATACCGTCTCTAAAGACTCATTCTTTTTGAATCCGTCAACGTTAGAGTTATGTGATCAGCGGGGAGGAAAGATTCTTTACCCGTAAAGAAGACGGGAGGGCCTCCATGTAAACAATTGTGGTAGGTATAATAAGAAAGGAAATTTACTATAAAATTTAGATTTCTTATCAACCTACTCACAATTGTTTACTACAGGCTGAATAGACAATAGGCTGGAGGGAATCACATAACCAACCCACACATAACCCCAGTGCACTGGAACCGTGAAGCAGAAGGAAGAGGTCCCGAGGCTTATCAACCATAACGTCGCAATCATTGGTAAAGGACAATGAAAGGAGACATATGGGCCTGTGTGACACACAGACAGAAAAGGGCAGTAACAGCACAAGGCTGAAACTGACCTTCAAGGAGCCGAATGGCTATGGCAGACAACAGCCTGAGCAGAAGAAAGAGGACCCAGGGCAAAAAGGTCCTCCGACTGCTCCTGCAACTGGCGCAGATAAAAGGTGGAGAAAGTAGAGGCATTTCTCCAGTAGGCTGCCTGCATAACATCCGACAACTTGACGGAGTTAGAATAAGCCCAAGATGTGGATAGTGCCCACACCTCGTGGGCAGAAATACGGTTGGTAATACAATTGCCAGCTGCTAAACGGCCGTAAGCCGTACGAATAGCAAGACAAATCCATCGAGAAATGGATTGAGGAGAGATCTTCTGTCGACCCGGAATAAGAGACAGAAAAAAACGTTTTCTGCCTTTCCGTATGAAACGTATCCGATCGAGATAAATGCAAATAGCACGGACCGGACAGAGCAAAGGGCGATTACCCTCAACAGAAGGAAGAGCCCTGATACAGATAGGAGTAGGAGTAGTATCTGGTAACTGATTAAAAAAGAGCAATCAGTGGTAAAAGTAACACTGTTGGGAGAGCTCCTAAAAAAGGCCGGGTCAACCGAGAGGGCGTGAAGCTCACTAACCCGTCGGGCCGAAGCAAACGCCATCAGAAAAGCCGTCTTATATGTGAGAAAATGCATATCCACCTGGGATAAAGGTTCGAACGGCGGCCCCCCCCCCCCCCCCCCCCCCCCCCCCAAGCAAAGCAGCACCCACGAAAAATTCCATCATGGGGTAAGCTGCAAAGTCTGAGGCCTTTTCAAAGAAAAGTGCCGAACAAGCTTGGAGAGGTAAGGATTAGTGCCAATACGACGCTTCCCCACATAAGAAAAAGTTTCTGAAAGCATGGACCTGTAACCCTTGAGGGTAACAGGCTGAAGACCCCGAGAATCAAACAGATATACCAGAAACTCCGCAAACTGTGAAATCGAAGGATTTGCATAATCAACAGAGTGATCAGCACACCATCGACAGAAGACCTTCCATTTAGCTGCATAAGCTAAACCAGTGGAGTGCCTCCTTAAAGAAGAAATGCACTCCACTGCTCGTCTCAAAAAACCTCTACGGAGTAGACAGGACCTGACAAAAGATATGCGTGAAGGCACAATGAAGTCGGGTCGACGTGAAACCTCCTAGGGCAACCTTGACAAAGAAGGTCGCGACGTAGCGGGAGACGTGCCAGAACCGCCGCCATCAGCGTGCAGAGCTGATTGATCCACACACTCTGAGGTGACAGGGGAGCGATCAGAATGATTCGACAACTGCAGGTTCGAATTTTGGCTAGAAACTGAGGCAGAATCGGAACCGGCGGGAAGGCGAAGCCGACTAGACAGTTCCAATCGAGTGACAGAGCGTCCACGGCAAAAGCCAGAGGATCTGGACACGGGGACACGAAAGTGTCCACCTGATGGTTCCAACGAGTGGCAAAGAGGTCGATGTGGGGACGTCCCCAGAGATTGCAAAGCGACTGGAACACTGCCCTGTGGAGCATCCACTCGGTGGAAATAACCCTGCCCTGTCGGGACAGGGAGTCGGCTAGAACATTCAGACGACAGGGAATGTGACGAACAACCACTCCGGCGTGAACATCCTGAGCAAGCAGTAGAAGATCCCAAGCTAATTCGTACATCGGAACCGAGTGCGTGTCGCCCTGGTTCCGAATGTAAGCAACCACTGTCGAATTGTCGGACAGTAGAAGGACCTGGCGATTCGACAGGTGAGGGGTCCACTGCCTGAAACTCAGAAGAAGAGCAAGAAGCTCCTTCTGGTTGATGTGTAGAGCTGCTTGATCCTGGTCCCACATCCCGTGTAGGGAAAGACCAAGAGGATCCAACGTCGCACCCCATTCAAGATCACTGGCATCTGCCGTCAGAACGCGATCGGACGTGGGTAAGTCCAATGGAACACCCTGCGTAATCCACTGAACATCTGTCCAGGGAAGAAGGTGAGGATCAAGAGATTCCGGAAACGGAAGCACCTGATCCAGAGAATCTACATTCGGCCTCCAATGACTGAGCAGAAAGTGTTGGAGAGGTCTGACATGCAGCCGACCTAGAGGAATGAGATCCGTCACCGAACCGCATAGACCGATCAGCCGGAGAAAACTCCGAGCGGTAGCGGATGTGGACTGGGACAGAGTCAGAGCAAAAGCTGAGAGAATCACAGCCTTGGCCTGGGGAACCGCTACCAAATTGAATTGGGTTTGGAAAGCCATCCCCAGATGACAAAACGACTGAGAAGGGACCAGGTCCGACTTCTCTTCGTTGACTCTGAATCCTAGCGACGTGAGCAAGCTCAACAGAGTGGCGACATCCGACTCCAGTAAGGCAGCATCGGAATGCCTCTGGAGGATATCGTCCAGATATGCCGAAGTAGTCACCCTGGACTGTGTGCGATGGAACGCTATCACATGCGACATCAGTCTGGTGAAGGCCCAAGGAGCCAGGTTGAGGCCGAAAGGCATGGCCTTGAACTGGTAAACTCGCCCCAGAAAAGTGAACCTGAGATACTTCCGTGTCGCCCGATGCATCGGAACGTGGAAGTAAGCGTCTCGCAGGTCGATGCTGACTGCGAAATCTCCCTGGTGAATTGATTGGCGGACTGACCTGAAAGTCTCCATGCTGAACTTGGGAGCAATGATAGACTGGTTCAGGATACTCAGATCGATAACCGGTCGGAGTCGGCCGTCCTTCGGCACCAAGAACAGGCGGGAATAGAAACACACTGACTGAGTGTTCTTGACGACCTCGATCGCCCCCTTTGCCAGGAGATTTCCAATCTCCGTGGACAAAAGTTCCCGATGTAAAACGTCTGAAGGAACTGTGGTTGGAAGAGGCACCCTTGACAGAGTGGGGTGCCGTCGGAAGGATATTCGCAGCCCGGACCGAACAACATCTAACACCCACGGATCGGATGTGATGGTGGCCTAATGGTCTGCGAACTCTGCTATCCTTCCTCCAACCTGGGATGAGTCGAGGTGAGGATCTTCATGTCGAGCCCCGACGAGGCCCGCGAGAGGAAAAACCACCTCCTCTACTAAATGAAGAATCCTGAGACTTCCCTCGATTCTGCCGACCTTTACCCTTACCCCTTGAGTAAGAAGTAGAGGCGGCGGCAGAAGGACCAGCCTTTTGCTTCGCAGAGGAAGCAGAAGGGTACTTGTTAGGCTTGGAACGGCCCTTGCCTCCCCTAGAAGGCTGATCAAGCTGACGAAACAGCAGCTGATCTTTGGAATGACGTAGGATGTCATCCCGGACCGTCGACACGGAACCATGGAAAAGTTGCGGACCTGCCAAAGAAGCAGATCGAAGAGCAGCACGCTGCTCCTCGGGAAGGGATCGTCCTGTGTCCTGCACAGCGTCCCTTCAAACTAATTCCAGATTAGCCGTGTTACAGGCATGTGTGTGAGTAAGATGCATAAGCACCTTGGACAGCACACGCAAAGGAGCCTATACCTCATCAAACTTATCTGGAGGCAGATAAGCAGCCAAAGCTGAGACGACATGATCTGAGAGAGAAAGCATGCCAAGCATCGCTCTAGATAAGCCCAACGTGGACTCCAGAGTCGTCATTGGAATGACGGCAGACTTGGGCTTGGAAAGCCCGAGGGAAGTGGAGTCCTGATCCAGAACTGTCAAAGTCTGGCAGACCGACGGATTGGCGGAATCGTAGGAACAATAACACACAGGAGGCAAAAAGGTGTCAACCCTGGTGAAGAACGAAGTCTTCAGAGCCTTGGAATTCAGCTTAGAGTCCAATGCTGAAAAAGCTTCAACCACCTGTACCGACTGGCACGGTCAAAGGCGCCCAGAAGCAAGTTGCTCCATAGGCAGTAGGCGCATGACCGATGATCACGGCCTGGCTGACACTGTCGGCTGGTTAGTAGGTTTGAGATCAGGCAGAAACCCAAACACAAAGTCAAGAGCTGCCCCCAAGTCCGAAGACTGCTGGCCCTCGACATCAAGCATGTCGGACTCCTCCCCAGAGTCGGAAGACACATAGCCCATCGTGGACAAACCAGCCGACGCCTCCCATGGTGTTGGGACACCAGGGGAATCAGAAACCGGCCTGTTTCCAATCCCGGGAGGCGGCGCCTGGAAACCACTCGTTGCCTCGCTGGAAGCAACAGGAAGGCTCTTTAATAGAACCTGAGTGAGTTAGGAGAGGGCCTCCCTAAGCTCACTGCCCGTACTGGCCGGTTCGACAGGGGAGCGAACCGGCAAAGTGGCTTCACCTCTGACCCTCTTAACCAGCGAAAGGTCATGCAGGGCTCGCCTTGAGTAAAGTGCCCTGCATATTGAGGTCGGGGCCTTTTCGGGGCTGATTTTCCATTTTGTCCATTATTGTTAGTGCTTTTTTGTGGAAAATGTCGGGGCTTGAAAAAAAAGCCCCCAGCAAGTGCTCCTTGGGGCTGATCTTGGGGCCTGGGCTGATCAGCCCCGACTCAAGGCAAGCCCTGGTCATGATCCTCCAAAACATCCGACGCGGGACGATGGGCGGCAGCCGAAACATCTGAAGGCAGACGTGTATAGGGGTACAAGGCACTCCGAGGATCAATATAGCGAGAACTCATGAGAGTCACCGCAGACCTCTGCAAGGCAGAAGGTCCAGGCTGCACAAAAGGCGTTGGTCCCCCAAAACTGGTCGTGTGGCCAGAATGAGTGGGCGGAAACGCCACGGAGTTCATAGTGTCTCCACTAAGAACATCCGAATCCAAAGACACAACTGTGGTGCTCGACGGCGTAGAGACCACAGAGATGGGTTCGGCCGGCAGTCCCTTCCAACTTCGCCGAATTGAAATCAGGGAAGGCTGAGGCCGATATCCCACGTCTACAGTACCAGACATTCCTGCAGTCACCTGCAGCGAAAAGCCGAGGCCGGCTGAAACTGACGACGAAGCAGACGGACCAGCAGTAGTAGTAGTAGATACGTCGGGAGTCGTTGCGGCTGGTGGAATAGAGGAGAGAGCACACCTGCTCGGCTCCGAAGGAGGAGTCACAACCCTAGTGACAGCCTCAGATGTCGACTGGAGAGGGACGTAGTCCCGGAACCAGGCACCTCTTCACCAGAACACTCAACGGCTCCCGCAGTATCCACTACAGGAAAGGACTGCACATCGACCCATGGAGGAGGAATAACTCTCACCAGACAGGTCGGCTCAGGAGCCCCCGAACGACCACATTCTCCTTTCTGGCGGGAGCAGGAGGCACGGCCATGAGAACGAACGACACGGTTAACTGACGCCCAGAAAGTGGATGACCATGATCCACAGACACCACATGGCCGCTCGGCCGAACACCCATTACAGGAGGAACAAGAAGAATGTAAATCGTCCACATGCTTTGGCAGTAGACATTGCCCTTAAGGAATTGACCTGGGCATGATAGAGGTGAGAGGAGCAAAGAAGGTGAAATCAGAAAACAGAAGAGCACCCCCAAAGAAGAGAGAAAGGTGACAGAAACAAAGAACCCAGATGGTCGACCGGGAACCACACAACAGTATGACTACTCTCAAAAGAGAGAAGAAAAACGGTAGGAGTGGTACCCCAATGACACCTAACTCTAACACAATTAGAAAATTTAGCAAATTAAGCATTAACAATAAATGTGAAAAATGATAAGTCCGAACCGCATGGCACACGAAATTCGCGCGCGACTCGAGAGAGAACAATTAAAATACATTATGGATATATAATATTGAAGAGAATATAAAGAAACCTGTTCCTGAGAATACAAAGGATACACTGATGCACTATGAATCAGGAATCATTAAACGAGCTGGATAAACACTGATAAGTGTGCAGAAACATCTTGACACAAGGCGGATGACAAAAAGAATGAGTCTTTAGAGACGGTATATGCGCACTGGCAACGGAAGTCATGGAGTTGTACTTGGGAGAGAGCATCCTGTACTGGGTCTGCACCGGTTGCACTCGACCCAGTTTTGGCTTATTTTTTCTTGGTGCTTTTGCACCACTTTTCTTTCCCAAATTGCTTGGGAAAGACAAAAATAGAGAGTATTTTATCCGAGTTAGGGACTTCCACTGTAGTGCAAGCCTGTAGTAAACAATTGTGAGTAGGTTGATAAGAAAAGCTTATACCAAATATCCAAAGATTCTGACCAGTGGATCTAAAAAAAAAAAGAAGATTTTTAAAGAATATTCCTCATATTGAACTAAGTTATAATTCGGGCTCCCACAGGAAGCCCATATATGAACCCAGGGACTTGGCTTTAACAAACTTGAATCTCACCCCCCTAAGGATGCTGCACACCAAATATCAAAACATTCCGACTGCTGGATCTGAAGAAGAAGATTTTTAAAGAAAATTCCTCATTTTGAACTAAGTTAGAATTCAAGCTCCCACAGTGAGTCCAAACATGGACCTAGGGACATGGCTTGAACAAACTTGAATCTCACCCCACTAAGGATGCGGCATATCAAATATCAAAACATTCCAACTGCTGGATCTGAAGAAGATTTTTAAAATGAAAGTGTCAATGACACTGTAGCTCAACTTGACAAACTTGAACTTGGTAAGTTATAAATGAAATGGCAGAATTGAAGATCATTGGTACCAATGTCATTTTTTTTTGCCAGTGGCAACATTTTTTGACAGAAACCGAAGAAAATCGATAGCTCCCATCTAGAGGCCTCCCCAAACAAGCATGCCAGGTTTCAAAGCAATCCGATCATAAATGTGCCCTGTAGGGTGTACAAAAGGGAAATATTGTGGTCTGACTAGACTAAATTCTAAGAACGTTGGCCATGGCAACATTTTTTGACAGAAATGGAAGAAAATCGATAGCTCCCATCTAGAGGTCACCGTAAATAAGCATACCAGGTTTCAAAGCAATCTTATCATAAATGTGACCGGAAGGGTGAGCCAAAGGGAAATATTGTGGTCTGACTAAACTAAGTTCTAAGAATGTTGGCTGCGGCAACATTTTTTGATGGAAATTGAAGACAATCGATAGCTCCCATCTAGAGGTCACCCCAAACAAGCATGCCAGGTGTCAAAGCAATCCGATCATAAATGTGCCCTGTAGGGTGTGCCAAAGGGAAATATTGAGTCTTCTGACTAAACTAAGTTCTAAGAACGTTGGCCGCGGCAACATTTTTTGACGGAAATTGAAGAAAATCGATAGCTCCCATCTAGAGGTCTCCCCAAACAAGCATACCAGGTTTCAAAGCAATCAAATCATAAATGTGCCCTGTAGGGTGTGCCAAAGGGAAATATTGTGGTCTGACTAAACTGAGTTCTAAAAACGTTGGCCACGGCGACATTTTTTGATGGAAATTGAAGAAAATCGATATCTCCCATCTAGAGGTCACCCCAAACAAGCATGCCAGGTTTCAAAGCAATCCGATCATAAATGTATCCTGTAGGGTGTGCCAAAGGGAAATATTGAGTTTTCTGACTAAACTAAGTTCTAAGAACATTGGCCGCGGCAACATTTTTTGACAGAAATTGAAGAAAATCGATAGCTCCCATCTAGAAGTCTCCCCAAACAAGCATACTAGGTTTCAAAGCAATCTGATCATAAATGGGCCCTGTAGGGTGTGCCAAAGGGAAATATTGAGGTCTGACTAAACTAAGTTCTATGAACGTTGGCCGTGGCAACATTTTTTGCCGGAAATTGAAGAAAATCGATAGCTCCCATCTAGAGGTCACCCTAAATAAGCATACCAGGTTTCAAAGCAATCAAATCATAAATGTGCCCTGTAGGGTGTGCAAAAGGGAAATATTGTGGTTTGACTAAACTAAGTTCTAAGAACGTTGGCCGCGGCAACATTTTTTGACGGAAATTGAAGAAAATCGATAGCTCCCATCTAGAGGTCACCCCAAACAAGCATGCCAAGTTTCAAAGCAATCCAATCATAAATGTACCCTGTAGGGTGTGCCAAAGGGAAATATTGAGTCTTCTGACTAAACTAAGTTCTAAGAACGTTGGCCGCGGCAACATTTTTTGACAGAAATTGAAGAAAATCGATAGCACCCATCTAGAAGTCTCCCCAAACAAGCATACCAGGATTCAAAGCAATCTGATCATAAATGTGCCCTGTAGGGTGTGCCAAAGGGAAATATTGAGGTCTGACTAAACTAAGTTCTACGAACATTGGCCGTGGCAACATTTTTTGCCAGAAATTGAAGAAAATCGATAGCTCCCATCTAGAGGTCACCCTAAATAAGCATACCAGGTTTCAAAGCAATCAAATCATAAATGTGCCCTGTAGGGTGTGCCAAAGGGAAATATTGTGGTTTGACTAAACTAAATTCTAAGAATGTTGGCCGCGGCAACATTTTTTGACGGAAATTGGAGAAAATCGATAGCTCCCATCTAGAGGTCACCCCAAACAAGCATACCAAGTTTCAAAGTAATCTGATCATAAATGCGACCTGTGAGGTGTGCCAAAGGAAATTGTGGACGTACGTACTAACGTACGTACTAACGTACGTACATACATACGTACGCCGATGGACGAGAAGTGATGGCAATAGCTCAGCTTGACTTTGTCAAGTTGAGCTAAAAAAATTCCTCATTCTGAACTAAGTTATAATTCGGGCTACCACAGTGAGCCCAAATATGAACCCAGGGACTTAGCTTGAACAAACTTAAATCTCACCCCCCTAAGCATGGTGCATACCCAATCTCAAAAGTTTCTGCCTGCTGGATCTTGAGAAGAAGAATTTCAAAGAAATTTGCCTGAAATGCACTAAGTTCGAATTCAGGCTTCTATAGTGAGCCCAAATATGAATCTAGGATTCGATTTGAACAAACTTGAATCAGATCCACCCCACAATGTTGCATACCAAATATCAAAAGATTCTATTAGCTAAATCTGGAGAAGAAGATTTTTTAAGAAATTTGCCTGAAATGCACTAAGTTCGAATTCAAGCTTCTATAGTGAGCCCAAATATGAATCCAGGGGGCCAATTTGAACAAACTTGAATCAGATCCACCCCTCAATGTTGCATACCAAATATCAAAAGATTCTGCCTGCTGGATCTGGAGAAGAAGATTTTTTAAGAAATTTGCCTGAGATGCACTAAGTTCGAATTCGAGCTTCTATAGTGAGCCCAAATATAAACCCAAGGGGCCGATTTGAACAAACTTGAATCAGATCCACCCCACAATGTTGCGTACCAAATATCATAAGATTCTGCTTGCTGGATCTGGAGAAGGAGATTTTTTAAGAAATTTGCCTGAAATGCGTTAAGTTCGAATTCAGGCTTCTATAGTGAGCCCAAATATGTATCCAGGGGGCCGATTTGAACAAACTTGAATCAGATCTACCCCACAATGTTGCATACCAAATATCAAAAGATTCTGCCTGCTGGATCTGGAGAAGATGATTTTTGAAGAAATTTGCCTGAAATGCACCAAGTTCGAATTCGAGCTTCTATACTGAGCCCAAATATAAACCCAGGGGGCAGATTTGAACAAACTTGAATCAGATCCACCCCACAATGTTGCATGCCAAATATCAAAAGATTCTGCCTGCTCGATCTGGAGAAGATTTTTAAAGAAATTTGCCTGAAATGCACTAAGTTCAAAATCGGGATCCTATACTGAGCCCAAATATAAACCCAGGGGGCCGATTTGAACAAAGTTGAATCAGATCCACCCTACAATGTTGCATACCAAATATCAAAAGATTCTGCCTGCTGGATCTGGAGAAGAAGATTTTTTAATCTTTTTCCCATTGCCTACAGTGTTAAAAAGTGCTGACTCAGCACTTTTTCAAAGTCCTGAAAAAAGTACCTTGTGATCAAACCGATAGGGATTTTTTTTAACCATTCTATTCTACTGGATAAAAGTAAGCTTCATACAAAATAAGAATTCTCTGTGCCGTGTAGTTTTGGAGATATGGCAGTTTTAAGGTTTTTCCTATTTTTAGCTCCCGAGGTTTCCACGGGGCAATGAGAAATTTTTTTTTTTGCCTCAATCAACTACTTATGACCCATTATCATATCAAATTTGGTTCAAATCGACCTGACGGTTCTGAAAATAGAAATTTTAGGCATGGCCAAAATTTTTGCCCCACCCATAATGAAAGCAAATAATGCACGACAAACTTCTCTTGAACAAACTTGATTCTAAACCTCAAAAGGACTTTGTATACCATATATCAAGTCTCTGCTACTGGTGGTTCATTAGAAGAAGATTTTCAAAAAATTTGGCCATTTTTCCCCACACCTCTGCTCAATATGAGCCGAAACCTATTTTGGATAAAAATCAAAATGCCCCTATATAACCACCACTGACATGAAATTTAATTAAAATGTGGCCAGTGGTTTACGAGAAAGAGGCTCAAACACCACCTTCACGACGGATGACAGACGACAGACGACAGACGAAAAGTAATCAGAAAAGCTCACCCTGACTTTCAGTCAGGTGAGCTAAAAAATTACTGACTTTCGGTTAAATACTGATATACCGTGAAGCCCTAGCTTGCATGGTTGGAGAAAAAGCAACGGTATTTTCTTCTTCTTGGCATCTGTTTTAGGTCCCTGTCTTAAAATGATAGTTTACAACCCCTTGTTACAGGTCTTCACCATTATCACTAGTACCCAGTACCCACCACCCTTTGACGTAAGTTTACTTGACTAACTCAAGAATGCTTCTTAGTTTCCCATGGTCGAGCCAAAGGCCTATTTGAATGTAAGCTAAATTTTGCATGGCGTTTACTGAGAAATGTCACAAACATGAATATAATAGATCTCAAGCTTTACGTACATGATTATATAGAATTTGCAGTCAACAGTGTCGTATATGACACTGTCGATGCTGATTACTTTTCTGTGGCAAAAAACTATATATCTGTTGCATTGTTTGATTCGAAGGTAAGCTCTAAGCTATATTACAAGCATCAGGGAAACCTGACCAAACTATATATTGTCAAAACACTGCAAAACTTTGGAAAAAGTTTCAAATTCCCCATAATTTGGGCGCAGTTATCTCATTTGGGCACAGCATTTACCGTCGTTAGTTGGGAAGGATTTAAAGGCCTGGACAAAGTAATACAACATAACATTATTAACCTTGCATGTTTAATTAAAAAGACTAGACAATCTTTCGGAACTACCTCGAAAAGTATTCATTGCATCCACATATGAAAAGAATGGTATGCCGTTTCCATTTTAAAGAACTTCTGCCAAAATAAATGCCAACAATTAAAATGTGATCTCACTTCTGCAAGATTGCACTTTAGGATAAAGAAAATTAATCTTTTGATTCTCAGGCACCAGCGCATTCATTTTTTCGGTCCGTGTTAGTCATATTTATTTTGGAGGCAAAATTCAAAATGTATAAACTATCATAGGGTGTGATTTTAGCGGTATCACATTGCAATTTGTGATGCAATATGTCATATACATTGATACAGTACTGTTATTCTCTTCACGAAATGAGACACGATTCTCATATGTATGTACAAAATAAATATTTATTTAACTGGTTGAGAGCTAGATTAGTTTTAGTGGTCTAAATTTGCTCATCAAAAATTGTTTTATTACAAATCATTGGACTGCCTTTTGAGAGAGCCAAAAGGAGCTCTCCAATAATTTGTAATATAACAGATTTGTATAAACAAACTATTATTTGCGTTTGACTGAATATGAAACATGGGTAAGGAAAATTTTGGCTTTTAAACTGGTACCCTCATTTTTAGCTTAACGTGACAATGTCAAGATAAGCTATTGCCATCACGCGAACGGAAGTCTGTTTGTGAGTCTGTTCACATTTTCCTTTAGCACAGGCTACACACCCCGCAGTTCTTGTCAGATCGACACAAAATTTCATATACAGGTTTGGGGTCATGTCTAGATGAGAACGTCCCCTTTTGGTTGCGATCGGTCAACCGGTATGGCTGCCCGAGCCCAAAACCCCAAAAACCATTAGCACAGTCTACAGGTCGTATTTATGAAGGGATTTCATTGTAATTTGGTAGGATGCCTCTGTATAATGTCTAGATGGGAACGTCCCCTTTTGGTCATGATCTGTCAACCGTGATGGCTGCCCAAGCCCAAAACCCAAAAACTTTTAGCACAGTCTGCAGGTCATATTTAATATGGACGGATTTTATTATATCTTGGAGGATGACTAAGTATGATGTTTAGATGAGAACTTCCCCATTTGGTTGCGATCTGTCAACCGTGACGACTGACCAAGCCCCAAACCCGAAATGCTTTAGCACAGTCTGCAGGTCATATTTATGGAGGGATTTCATTGTAACTTGGTAGGTTGACTCCATATAATGTCAAGATGAGAACGTCCCCTTTTGGTCGTGATTGATTGGTCAACTGTGACAGCTATAGGGGTCTGAAGCCCAAAGACCTTTAGCACAGTCTATAGGTCATATTTATGAAGGGATTTCATTGTAACTTGGTAGGATGACTCCAGATAATATCTAGATGAGAAGATCCTGCAGTTGTCGTACATCAAAGAAGTTTGTTTTTCTAATTAGTTGTAAAGTCAAAGAGATGACAGTGGCCCCAGTTTACGACTCAAGTGTTACAGATTTTCCGTATGAAGGGACCAATGAAGTGGAAAGTGACTCTTTTAAACATTTTGAGAGTAAAATATATTTAAAACGTCACTGTCTTCTATTTCGATACCATTTATTACATACTTGTTCGCAAAAATTACAAATACTGTCGTGAGTCAAGTCAACCAATTCTTCATTTAGAGACAAATCCACACAGAATCGGACCTCAGCTTGTTCTAGGCATGATAGTAAATTATTCTACTTACGGTGTGTAAGCTGTTTTTTTCTACCTACATCAACCGAATGAACACATCTCACAAAAATGCCTGGTAATCCGCGGTTCTCCTAAATACCAGAACCCACCATTACCGCACAGAACCCCCCCCTCTAAATTACATTTGGGCAGTGTTTTACGATGAAATATGTTTATTTTATGTAATAATCATTACAGGAAAGAAGATTATAAGTAAATTCATTCTTATAGTTGCCTTTGTCTAGGCGGTTCTGGTATTTAGTATTTTTCTCTTAAATACCAGAACCTCTCAGATTTTTCCATAGAACCTCCTCCAAGTTTCATTTACATTTTGTTTTTGAAAAAAAGATTCCATTTCCAGACTGTTTTAGTGTTCTGTGGAAAACTAAAACAAATTGGTCATTTCCCCCCAAAGTAGTCATCCCCCCCCAAAGTAGTCATTCCCCCAAAGTAGTCATCCCCCCCCCCCCCAAAAGTAGTCCTCCCCCATAGCTTTTTTCATTCTTTCTTGAAAAAAAAACATGTCTGCAATGTTTGTTTGCAGCATGTAAATTCTAAAAGGGTTAAATGATTAAACATTATTTAATTAAATTACTGCACAGTGTGGCAAAGTGTTCGGGAATGGACAAATTGGTCGGGGGATGACCAAGTCTTTGGAAGATTGTGACCTAGGGCCCCTTTCTCTCCCGGCCCGGGAGGGAGCCCTAGGTCAGTCTTACAAAAACAAGGAAAGACCAACAGGGGGAGGACTACTTGGGGGGGGGGGGGGGGGGGGGGGGGTGACAGGGGGAAAGTGTCTGACATTCAGACCATGTATGAATTTGGATGCTAAAAGAAATTGAAAATAGAATATTTTCCCCAGCAGCGGAGTGCAAATGTCATTTAAAGGTGGGTTTAGCGAATTCTGTGCGGTTCTGTTGGTTCTGCATGGTATTTTGGAGTAAAATACTAAATACCAGGGGGAAATAACAAATTTGGGGGGAAATGACCAATTGGGGGGGGGGGGGGGGAGGGTGACAGGGGGAAAGTGTCTGACATTCAGACCATGTATGAATTTGGATGCTAAAAGAAATTGAAAATAGAATATTTCCCCAGCAGCGGAGTGCAAATGTCATTTAAAGGGTGGGTTTAGCGAATTCTGTGCGGTTCTGCATGGTATTTAGGAGTAAAATACTAAATACCAGAACCTCCCCCCCCCCCCACCCCCCCAGAACTGCCTAGACAAGGGCAACTATAAGAATAAATTTACTTCCATTCTTCTTTCCTGTGACGATTATTGCATAAAATAAACATATTTCACCGTAAAATACTACGCAAATGTAATTTAGAGTAGGGTTATGTGCAGTACTGTGGGTTCTGTGCGGTTCTGGTGGGTTCTGGTATTTAGGAGGACAGGTAACCCGAGTGTAATTTTTCAATTTTCGATGTTTCAGCTAGGTGAGTCTCGCCGGACAGCTCTAAATTTCCTTTTTAGCCGACTGTCCGCTTACACCCTGTGGTTTGTGTAATTACACTTTCTGATTGCAAAAGTCTATCGGACATGAGGTCCGAGATTTAAGATTGTAAACAAAAAAAATTATAATGATGTAACTTGCCCGGTTTAAGAAGAATTAAGAATAGTACTCACATAATTTCCAGGACGATCTCAACTGTTAACTTGAAAGATAATATTACCAGCTGTAATTTTCGATTTTCACGAGACCCCAGCCAATTCTTTCTTGAAAAATTACCACTTTCTTCCCTGTCGTTTTAAAATTCTGGGAAATTTCAATCTTCTCGGAAATCGAAACTGAAAGTACTTGGAAGTTGGGGTCGTACTAAAGTGACAGCACAAGTAGAAAGAAAGTAATAATAATAATAATAGTAACTTACAATAATAATTACAGTGTTGTCACCTACACCAGTACATTCTTAATAACTGACTTTTTATTGATTGTAACCATCAATTTTGTGTGGAACTTCCCTTGCGATGTTAACAACTTATTTGTATTCTTACAGGGGATTTCCCTACCGACTCTCCAATAACTTTATTTGCAAATGAATCACGAGGGTCGGAAACGGGATCCGGACTATTTGACGAAAGACAGGGTCCTACTATTTAACGAACACAAACGAACATAAACGAACATAAACGAACAGAAGAGAAAATAATAGGAAATACAAGTTAAAAATGATTGAGGGTGCATATGCAGGTATATGTGGGTATATATTATTCGTTTGTAAAATTTTATTCACTTCTGATGAGTATTTTGATGATTAATAAGGTTTATAAAATGTACGACGGCGCGAGATTCTTGTGTTCGTTAAGTAGTAGCCTGCTTGAAGCTGTCGACAAGATGCGACAAAGGTGTGAAATCAATTAGCTGTTTACCTGAGGAAGAATGTCGCTGAGGAAAACAGCGAAATTTAGGTTTAAGAGGATGGCAAGCGCCTATTTTAATCGTGTGTAAAATTGTATCCACGTCTGATGAGTATTTTAGTGATAAATAAAGATTATAGCCATTATTTGGATTGACAAACATGCATCAAACTCTCGCTTTGGATTCCGAGGACGCATCACGGCGAGTCGGGGACAAACCGTGATCTACCTTTAGAAAGCGGAGCAAGACTCGGATACATGTAGCATATTGTACACCCACATAATGATAATAAACTAAAGATCTTAAAATATATTGGGGATAAGTCATTAAAGTCCAGTTTAAGCTTTCCTGAACACTTTCCCCGAACAAGCTCACCCTCCACCAACGCCCCCCCCCCCCCACCACCAGCCCCACGTGGCTACGACATTGGGGACAACCCTACCCATACTCTCCTAGAAACGCGACCCGAGAAAAAAATCCCGGGCACCCCCCCCCCCCCCCACACACACCACACACTGACTCTCTCCAACGAGGGGGACACCCCGGGCTCTTTCCAGGAAGTGGGTTCCATGATACAGTAACCGCTTCGCGGTGATGTCTTCTACATACGCCCCATCCCGTTTTTTTTTAATTTAAATTAAAAAAAAAAAATTAGCAATAAATTTTAAACTCCCCTCATCCTTTGCCCGGGCTTGTCACCGGTTGACTTAATAAAGTCAAATCAGGCGGATTTTGAGTTTTTATGTTTTCCAAACATTTATTATATTTACTTCTTTGGTAGATATATTAAAAAAAAAAGCCGAATGTTGTACGGCTGCGGTAGCAGAAATATGCACCGCACAGCAGGAGACGTTCGAAACACACTGCTTACAGTGGCCAAAAGGCACTGCTGCAGTACTAGCGAAAATAAGTTGTATGTTACCCACTAAAATGGTCACTTTCATTTTAGTGGGTATCATACAACTTATTTTCCGCGGCTTGTACTGTCAGTAGCCAAAGGCACTGCTATGTCAAAAATGACCAAAAAAGCCGAATGTTGTACGGCTGCGGTAGCAGAAATATGCACCGCACAGCAGGAGATGCACTGCTTACAGTAGCCAAAAGGCACTGCAACAGTACTATCGAAAATAAGTTGTATGTCACCCACTAAAATGGTCACTTTCGTTTTAGTGGGTATCATACAACTTATTTCCGCGGCTTTTACTGTTTGTCAAAAAGAAAAAAGAATTCTTAAATTTATTTTGGATAACTCATTTTAAAATAATAATAATAATAAATTCGGAGCACAGGCGAAGGCTAATATTATTGGGCTAACATTTATCGTGAAGCGGTTAGGCCTACTGTATCACGGAACGCGTTTCCTGGAAAGAACCGGGGGCGGATGGGGCTCGTTGGTGAGAGTCTGTGGGTGGAGGTGCCCCGGGATTTGTCGTTGCCACAGGGGGCAGGTGCCCCCTCCCCAAAATGTAGCTGTACCCCCTTCCAAATGTTTCCCGCCAGTAGTTAGACTTAGATTTTTAAATTTTCCTGGGAAATTTTCCCCATACCACCCCCCCCCCCCCAAAAAAAAAAATCCTGGGGAAGGACCCCCGCCTTTCGCGCATCTGATGGCTATAACCCCCCCCCCCCCCACCTTCACCAGTTATCGCCCCCCCCCCCCCCCCCGGAAACTTTTTCTGGCTACGCGCCTGGTTGTCCTCTCTCGTTAGTGGGAGCCCGCGTTGGTGGAGGGTGAGCTTGTTCGGGGAAAGTTTACAGGAAAGCTTAAACTGGGCTTTAATGACTTATCCCCAAGATATTGTAAGATCTTTAGATTATTATCATATGGGTGTACAGTATGCTACATGTATCCGAGTCTTGCTCCGCTTTCTAAGGGTAGATCACGGTTTGTCCCCGACTCGCCGTGATGCGTCCTCGGAATCCAAAGCGAGAGTTTGATGCATGTTTGTCAATCCAAATAATGGCTATAATCTTTATTTATCACTAAAATACTCATCAGACGTGGATGCAATTTTACACACGATTAAAATAGGCGCTTGCCATCCTCTTAAACCTAAATTTCGCTGTTTTCCTCAGCGACATTCTTCCTCAGATAGACAGCTAATTGATTTCACGCCTTTGCGCATCTTGTCGACAGCTTCAAGCAGGCTACTACTTAACGAACACAAGAATTTCGCGCCATCGCACATTTTAAAAACCTTATTAATCATCAAAATACTCATCAGAAGTGAATAAAATTTTACAAACGAATAATATATACCCACATATACCTGCATATGCATCCTCAACCATTTTTAACTTGTACTTCCTATTATTTTCTCTTCTGTTCGTTTATGTTCGTTTATGTTCGTTTGTGTTCGTTAAATAGTAGGACCGGAAAGACAAACTTAACGAAATGGACTATTCGACGAGAAGACAATTCGACGGAAGACAATTTCGACGAAATTTTTTTGAAAGGGTCAATTCGACGAATATATTTTTAAAAATGATATTAAAGACACAATTGACCAAGCTATTTGTTTCTTGCCTTTTGTTAAACCGCTCTTTGAAGAACAACCGAAACATCTGCTTGTACTTACTAAGATGCCCATAGGTCTATAGCTTGGTGGTGGTATTTTTGATGTCGCCGCCAAACATTTTACCGCATGAGCATATGTTTTGATAACCATTTTCCAAATAGTATATATTTTTGAAAATTTGATTATCGGCAGCTCTACAAAACATTTATACGTCAGAAACGGGGTGGTCAAAACATGTGAGGGAACTAATGGACAATTACTCTATAGAGGTCACAAACATAGAAGTAGGAATGAAAGAAGGCAAAAGGTTTGTCAAAGAGAGAGTCAAGGAAGATTGCAATCGAAACTGGCGAGCAGGGGTTAGCGTGAAAAGATCACTGCAGGGGTTACAATATAAAGAAAAGCCAGCTTTTGAGAAGTACCTAGATGGCACCTTTGGAGGGTCACTGCTGTTCAAACTGAGATCAAGATCACTGGAGCTTCGGGGAAAAATTGGGAGAGATGGGGAAAAGGGATGCCAAATGTGCCACTCTGGAGTAGTGGAGACCCTGGAACATTTTCTCTTGGAATGCCCACAGTATATACCTCATAGAATAAAATTTACTGGAAGAATAATGCAGAAGTGGGGTGAAGAAACAAAGGATACATGGCTGAAGGGGGACACGAGGGAGAGGGTAGGAATGCTTATTGGAGAAATTGAAAAAGAGGAAGTGAGGGACACTATTAAGCAGTTTATATCTGAATGCTGGGAGGAGAGGAGGGGAAGAGGGGGTGGGGTGCAGGGGGAATGATGGCCTTCTCTTATGAGGACCGCGACAAATCAGCGGCTGGCCAAAGAGTTATTATTATTATTACGTCCGGTACTAGAATACGGTGCCATAATAACAAGTGACCTGAGCAAAACCAACATTCAGAAGCTACAGAGGGTTCAAAATTATGCCCTGCGAGTGGCACTATGCAAACCGAAATGGACACCGGTAAAGGAACTTCACGAGCTAGCAAAAATAGAAACTATTGATACGCGACTAAAAGACCTACAAAACAAAACCCTCAACAGACTCCAAGATAGTGAATTAATGGTTGAGCTGAACGAACACCGATCCCTTAACAGAAAAACAAAATAAGTTTCCCGAAAATAAAAAAAAATAAAAAATTATACAATATAACTAAATCGCGTGGAGTCAGTGAGGATTGCCTCGCTACTCATTGGGAACTTTAGGATAGAGTCTGTGAGGACTGCCTCGCAACTCTGCTGAAGCGCGATTGAAACGCGTTTAATAAGATCTTTTTTACAAAACCCTTCACATACTCCAGGATAGTGAATCAATGGTGAAGCTGAACGAACACCGAACCCTAAACAGAAAAACAAAAAAATCCACAGTAAATTAAAATTACTCAATAGAATTAAACTGCGTGGAGTCAGTGAGGATTGCCTCGCTACTCATTGAGATCTTTAGGATTGAGTCTGTGAGGATTGTCTCGCAACTCTGCGTGTGGGGAGTGGGCTCCGAACAAACACACCCCTTACCCCATCCATAGCAACAATCACACAGCAGGCACAATATACAATAGCGGATACCTATCTTTCTCTCTACCTATAACTTTTCTAACTGAACATTCTCAAATTTTCTTGCAACACTCTTATCAAGAAGACGCATGGAAATGGTAGACAAAGCGTAGGAGGAATTGGTGCAACCTACCTTTCTGCAACATATACAAGAAACCACCAAACACTAGGCAAGGATTGAAACAAGCTTGTCTGGCTGGGAACGAGTGTACATTTGATATAAATAAACATTTGAATAAAGATTTAACAGCCCTTTTAAGGGCTTGAGGGTGTGTGTCTGTGAGAGGGTTTTTTTTTTGGGGGGGGGGTGGGGTGGAGGAGGTCATTTGGAATTCCCGAAGGATAACCAGATACCTCAAAATCACATACGGCATCCTATCTCCCAGAAGGCTTGATGGATGACTCCCGGTTTTTCAAAACTAAACTGTTGGAGCTTTCTCCAATTCTTTTTTGTAACCGCTATTGTCATATACCGGGGCCGATACCAAACCGGCGTTGCTGTTTGGTTTTCTTTTCTCTTCTTCCCTAAAACTTGCCATCGCACAACATTACATTCTGGCTCGCCACCATGGTGGGACTCAAACCACTACCATCGCCGAACTGGAACCGAATAGAGCTCGCTCTCTAATAGTTTTAAAGGCGTTGAGGGATTGAGTATTGACCATCTAACACTCCAACGTAAACTGCCGGGTATTCTAACCGCGTGCATAACCCCCTCAGACTCCATTTTGGGCAATAGGAATAGCTAGGCCTGTGTGATCCAAGTGAAAAAAAATAAGGTTAACCGGGTCGCAAGGGATTTGTAAATCCCACATCGTCCCTGCGCGCCTTCGGCGCACTAAAACCTTTCATTCATCATCGGCAGCAACACACCAGTCTTTCGGACGTTTGTAAAGAGATTAGTAAAACAGCCTCTAAGTTATATAATACTCAAATATCTCACACGCTATTAGAAGCGACCGTCAACAGAATATAATTATCTAACAATATTACAAATAGTAATTAAACTTAAATAAACTTAGTACCGTTATTCCTAAACCATTCATGGATATACTAAAAATAGTCCAGTGGAACGCTCGAAGCGTTAATCAGAAAAATTTGCAAATGTCACATTATTTCAAAAATATGGGCGTAATTGGAATCAGCGAAACATGGGGTAAACCAAACAAAAAAATTCTCGTTATGTGGTTTTGCTATTATTAGAAGAGGTCGCCAATCCCAAAAAGGTGGCGGTGCCGCTTTGCCAATAAGACAGGAGATTAAATACAAATTATTACCATGCGACCACCTCAATGCTGAAGTGATTGCAGCTGAAATTGAACTTGACCACAAACACGTGGCCATCATATCATATTATAACAAGTCGCAAGCAACAGTAGACAGTAAAGTATTTGAATTTTTTACCAAAAAGTACAAGCACTGCATATTCTTGGGTGATTTCAATTCCAAACACCAGGTATTCGGTTGTCAAAAGACTGAGCCAAATGGTGACGCCCTTTTCAACATCATTGAAGAACTCGATCTATTCGTGGTAAATAACGATCAAGACGTAACATACATGAGCAACAACCCACTCCATCAATCAGATATCCTAGACTTGATTATCAGCAGCAAATCGCTAACCACCCCGGTGCGCCTTTATACCGCAGATCCCCGATTGTACCGCAGGCTACCGCAGGTCCCTCAAAATTACCGCAGGTCTCTTGTTTTGCGGGGTATTATCTTTGTTTTAACTAACAGTTCGAGGCAACTGTCGTCTCCTTGATATTTGGGGGTATTTTACACCAAAAATCAATAATAACGGAGCGTATTTTTCTATTTACGCTATATAAACAACATAAACTTATCACACTCTTCTCGTCTAAACAACCGCAGCCCCGCAAAATTACTACAGGTCCCTTGTTTTGCGGGGTATTATCTTTGTTTTAACTAACATTTTGAGGCAAATGTGGTCTCGATGATATTTGGGGGTACTTTGCACCAAAAATGAATAATAACGGAGCGTATTTTTCTATTCACGCTATCACGCTCTTCGTGTCACAGTCTGAACAACACACACGCACACAATCGGAAACATGATTCAAAATATTCCAGTGATGCAGGTTAGCCCAACTTTGTGACATTACTATATCGTATTTCTCGGGGCATGGCTTTTGGTAATTCATTGCATTTATTGGGCATAAAAGGCCTGCTGTCGAGCCTGACCACAGGTCCCAAAATCGATCGTAAACTACCGCAAGTCCCTTCAAATAGATTTCTTTCGCTAAACAAGATGGCTGTTTCTTCCACAAGTAGAGGGACCTGCGTTATATTAAAACTATCACAAGCTACCAGAGGGCCATATAAATTATTTCCCTGCCCCCCCCCCCCCCAAAAAAAAAAAATAAATAAATAAAAAATTCTAGCAATGTACCACACCATTCTCGAAACAAGAAACCTGCCAGTGCTGTAGTACAAAAACTATCAGAAGCTATTGCATGGAATTGGGATGTATTACCAAGACAAAAAAAAAAAAAAAAATTAAACTATTTTTTAGTGATGACCAAAACTGGTTATTATAATATATTTTTAATAATACCACAGGTCGCTTGTTTTGCTGTGACCTTCACAAAACAATGGACCTGCGGTATAATAAAACTATCACAAGCTACCGCAGGTCTTTTAGTTTTTCCCCTCATCTTCACTTTCTCCGTCATTTACTGCAGGTTAATACTGATAAATGTTTTGTTTCGCGGGGACTCTGGGGTGAGGCCGGTCTACTCTGTAGTGGTATCCTGTACCGCAGAGTCACTAAATCCTTCGCATATTTATTTCTAATATACCGCAGGTCCCTCGTTTTGCTGTTACTTCCACAAATCGAGGGACCTGCGGTATATTAAAACTATCACAAGCTACCACAGTTCCCCTTTCAATTATTTCCCTCATCCCTACTCCCACCCCTCAAAATGCTAGGCAATGCGGTCGACCATTCACAAAACAAGGGACCTGCGGTACAATAAAACTGTCAGAAACTATTGTATTACCATGAATGATGAATGAAAGGTCTTAAAAATCTCTTGCGACCCGGTATTCTTTGGTGTCAGAAGTATTACCATGAAAAAAAATAATGAAGCTATATTTTGGAACTTTGATATCTAATCAGTGACAAGGATATCTAATCAGTGACAACGAAACAATGAAACTTTTAAGGAGATAATGTATATTTTTTGCACGGCTTTATCTTTCATTTTTTAATATAGGCTACCTCGAATTGGGCATAGTTGATTCGTTGTTTATACAGCAGCTAAATAAACCCGAGCTGATGTTTTTTCAAACTGACCAGACAGATGGGGCTTTTGACAATCGGGGCCGACAGAGTGTTTGTGCTGCATTTGCATCGTTTTAAAGGAACTCCGTCTTTATCGGCACAGAATACTTCAAAGTAGCGCGTTTTTCAAGAACAAGGCCGACCTGCGGTTTGTACTACCATCAAAGGGACCCAAGCAAACTGTGTACACAAAAAGTGGTGTAAAGTATTTAAGACCAATGCTGGTATCACTGGCAAATCATTTTCAAATTTGGAGTCGATATGCGTCTCACAGAACCTCGTTTTCCTTGTGGCATTTGTAGCCTCAGGTGTTTTAAAGATTGCATCGAATGAAGAAACCGGGCCAGGTTAAAAGAAAAATATCTGCTAAAACAACTACGGTTCCCAAAATCCCGCGTTTAACTGATTGAAACAATAGGTAGAACCCAAATTTACCAATAAAAGCTTTAAAGAAATTTTCTGTGTTATTGTTCTTACACCACACTAGTTGAAAACTCTCTTATTATACAGTTATAGCCTTTGTTTGAACACTACTCACTTGGCACTTTTTGCTTTAAACCGATACCCAACGATTGGAGCAGACGACACTGGAGAAAAAAAAATCGAGTAACCTGTGGTAAGGATACCCCTACGGCGCAGACCGGTCTCATCCCAGAGTCCCCGCGAAACAAAATATTTATCAGTATTAACCTGCAGTAAATGACGGAGAGAGTGAAGATGAGGGGAAAAACTAAAAGGGACCTGCGGTAGCTTTTATTTTACCGCAGGTCCGTTGTTTTGTGAAGGTAACAGCCGAAAACAAGCGACCTGCGGTATATTAAAAATATGTTAAGATAACCAGTTTTCATCATCAACTAAAAACAGTTTCATTATAATTTTTTTTACATGGTAATGCATCCCAATTCCAATAGCTTCTGATAGTTTTGTTCTGCCGCAGGTTCCTTGTTTCATGAATTTTTCACCCTAATAGTGAGGTTTGGAGTGGGATGAACAGGGGACTTATGTTAGATCACTATAGTTCTAACATGCCGCAGGGAAATACTTAAAAAGGACCCGCGGTAGCTTGTGATAGTAACGTTTTTAATATACCGCAGGCCCCTCGATTTGTGGGAGTAACAGCAAAACGAGGGACCTGCGGTATATTAAAAATAAATATGTGAAGGATTTAGTGACCTGTGGTAAGGATACCCCCACGGCGCAGACCGGTCTCATCCCTGAATCCCCGCGAAACAAAACATTTATCAGTATTAACCTGCAGTAAATGACGGAGATAGTGAAGATGAGGGGAAAAACTGAAAGGGACCTGCGGTAGCCCTCTCTCGCCCCCCCCACCCCCATAAAACTCTGGTACATTGCCCGAGTTTTTTTTTTTTTGGGGGGGGGGGGGGCAGTGAAATTATTCATATGGACCTGCGCTAGCTTGTGATAAAGTTTTAATATACCGCAGGTCCCTCGACTTGTGGAAGAAACAGCCATCTTGTTTTGCGAAAGAAGGGACTTATGGTAGTTTATGGTAGATTTTGGGACCTGTGGTCATGCTCGACAGCCTGCCTTTTATGCCCGATAAATGCAATAAATTACCAAAAAGCCGCAACCAAGAAATACGATAAAGTAGTGTTAAAAAGTTGCAACGCTGAAATATTTTGAATCATGTTCCCCGAGTGTGGCGGGGCCACATGGGGTGGGATGCCATCATGGGTAATTTTCCTGACACATGGCAAGCTCTGAAAGCCTGATGAATTGCATATCGGAATGTTATGTACAATAGAAGACAGTTTTTATATTAGTTATAGTTTTATAGGTCTGCACACGTTGTTTCGACACGAAGAGTGTGATAAGTTTATGTTGTTTATATAGCGTAAATGGAAAAATATGCTCCGTTATTATTGATTTTTGGTGTAAAATACCCCCAAATATCAACGAGACGACAGTTGCCTCGAACTATTAGTTAAAACAAAGATAATACCCCGCAAAACAAGGGACCTGCGGTAATTTTGAGGAACCTGCGGTAGCCTGCGGTACAATCGGGGACCTGCGGTATAAAGGCGCACCCAACCAGCCAAATAATAATAATAATAACTCTTTGGCCAGCCGCTGATTTGTCGCGGTCCTCATAAGAGAAGGCCATCATTCCCCCTGCACCCCACCCCCTCTTCCCCTCCTCTCCTCCCAGCATTCAGATATAAACTGCTTAATAGTGTTCCTCACTTCCTCTTTTTCAATTTCTTCAATAAGCATTCCTACCCTCTCCCTCGTGTCCCCCTTCAGCCATCTATCCTTTGTTTCTTCACCCCACTTCTGCATTATTCTTCCAGTAAATTTTATTCTATGAGGTATATACTGTGGGCATTCCAAGAGAAAATGTTCCAGGGTCTCCACTACTCCAGAGTGGCACATTTGGCATCCCTTTTCCCCATCTCTCCCAATTTTTCCCCGAAGCTCCAGTGATCTTGATCTCAGTTTGAACAGCAGTGACCCTCCAAAGGTGCCATCTAGGTACTTCTCAAAAGCTGGCTTTTCTTTATATTGTAACCCCTGCAGTGATCTTTTCACGCTAACCCCTGCTCGCCAGTTTCGATTGCAATCTTCCATGACTCTCTCTTTGACAACCCTTTTGCCTTCTTTCATTCCTACTTCTATGTTTGTGACCTCTATAGAGTAATTGTCCATTAGTTCCCTCACATGTTTTGACCACCCCGTTTCTATATTAGAATTCCAAATGGTATCGAGCATCAATTTGCACCACCGGTTGTCAGGCAGGTTTCTCAAGTAGTTAAAGTAACACAGTTTTCCCAAATCTACCCTGTCCTTGATTTTCATCCACCCAAGCTCCCCCCTTACTGCTTCCAAAGCTGCAGCATTACTCGACCCTGTTATCCATCTGCCGGCATCATTTTGAGTATTTTCCAACTTCTTAATAACGGTTTGGTTTAATGGAATCACGTCCGTGCCATACGTTATACTTGGTAAACCCACCCTCTCCCACAGTGTTTTCCCCACAAAGACCTTGTTGAAACTATTTTTCCCTAAAAGTTTTAGTTGGTTCAGAATTCTTTTCCCCTTCAGAATCAGTTTGGCTGAGTAATTTCTGTACACCCCTCTTCCCGTTATATTTATGCTTACCCCTAGATACTCATACTCTCCCGTTTCTCCTACAGTGATTTGTTTGGTTTCCCCTTCGGGGATTGAGAACTCCCCCACTCTCCATCTCTTCGTCATATCTACCTTGCGTCCAACGGGTATTACCTTGCTTTTATTTTCATTTAGTTCGAGCCGCCAAGTGTTCCCATATCTACCAACAATTTCCAGCAGTTTCTCTAGCCCCTGTTCAGTTCTAGACATTAACACCATGTCGTCCGCAAAGAATAAGCCTGGTATCTTTATGTCTCCAACATTTACCCCCTCCGCACTCTGAATTAGTTCGTCCCCTAAATCTTTAACATACAATGCAAACAAAATCGGTGAAAAGATACACCCCTGCTTGAGGCCTATATCCATAGGGACTCGTTTTGTAGTGATACTCCCTAGACTGAGTTGGCTTTGCACATCTGTATACAGTGCTTTCATGATTCCCACAAAGTCACCCCCCAGTCCGATGCCCTCGAGCTTTCGCCACATACCTTCCCTCCACACTCGGTCGTACGCTTTTTTTCACATCTAGAAATGCCAGAAACATCTTTTTCTTTTCAGCCTTTGTTGATTCTATCAGTTGGGTGAGTGTAAATAGGTGATCAGTGACTCTTCGTCCTTTCCTGAAACCATTTTGAATTTCTCCTAAAAAACCTTTCTCTTCAATAACTTCCTCTAGTTTAGGTAGATTTTGGGACCTGTGGTCATGCTCGACAGCCTGCCTTTTATGCCCGATAAATGCAATAAATTACCAAGAAGCCGCAACCAAGAAATACGATAAAGTAGTGTTAAAAAGTTGCAACGCTGAAATATTTTGAATCATGTTCCCCGAGTGTGGCGGGGGCCACATGGGGTGGGATGCCATCATGGGTAATTTTCCTGACACATGGCAAGCTCTGAAAGCCTGATGAATTGCATATCGGAATGTTATGTACAATAGAAGACAGTTTTTATATTAGTTATAGTTTTATAGGTCTGCACACGTTGTTTCGACACGGAGTGTGTGATAAGTTTATGTTGTTTATATAGCGTAAATGGAAAAATATGCTCGGTTATTATTGATTTTTGGTGTAAAATACCCCCAAATATCAACGAGACGACAGTTGCCTCGAACTATTAGTTAAAACAAAGATAATACCCCGCAAAACAAGGGACCTGCGGTAATTTTGAGGAACCTGCGGTACAATCGGGGACCTGCGGTATAAAGGCGCACCCAACCAGCCAAATGCAAGGCATATTTGTAGGGGGTGATGAGCTAGGCAGTGATCACCTGCCGGTTCACGCCACTTTGAAATGTAATACTGGTCCCGCAAGGTATCCTCCCGTAAATAGGAGGAACCTATCAACAATTGACTGGAACCTCTTCAGAAACATTATCGAAGTAAAAATAAAGGCAAATAACCCCCTAAATGCTCATGAACTAGTAGAAAAAGCCTGCACCCATCCTAACGAGGTTATCAACAGTACATTAGATGAAATTTGTCCCAAACAAACAGTAAAGACACGGATAAACAGAATAACCCAAACAACTCTTCAAATAATCAAACACCAATCAGAGAATGATCAAATGAAAAGAGCAGAACTTAAAACCTCGTATAATCGCTTACACGGAGAAGTAAAAAAGGTCATAGCTAACGACAATCGCGAGAGATGGGAAAAAGCAACAGAAAACCTAAATGGGCTGAGAGAACCTAAGAGGTTCTGGGATGCATTTAAAACTCTTACTGGCCAAAAGAGCAAAATTGCCAATAATAATGCGCTGAAGACTAGCGATGGAACTATGGCCATGGACAACAAGGCAAATGCCAGCGCTTTTGCCGAACTTCTAAAGAAGGCGCATCGCCCACAAGAAGAGAACAGATATGTCAACGATTTTAAGGTAAAAGTAAATAAATTTGTCAAAGAGAACAACACAATTTTCAATGAATCGAACTTCGACCAAAGGCATGAAGACGGGGACGACCATGAATTAACTGAACCAATAAGCGTAGAAGAGGTCATGGGTATAATCAGAAAATGCAAGTCATCTTCGTCCCCAGGAGAATACGAAGTCTCTTACAAAATAATGAAACAGTGCCCCAACATCTTCTACTGCAGACTTACCAAACTCCTAAATTGCTGTCTCTCCTGTCGGTACTTCCCAAAATGCTGGAAAGTGGCCACAGGAGTCATGATACCTAAACCCGATAAAGACCTTGCCAACCCTTCTAACTACCGCCCAATCGGCTTGCTTAGCTGTGTTGGAAAAATATTTGAGCGGATTCTCACTTCGTGACTTCGCAGCTATCTCGAATCAATCATCTTTTTCAACAAATGGCAAAGAGCGTATAGGAGTCAGAAAGATGGAATCGAAAACGTATATAGACTGGTCGATTATAGGAAAACAGCATTTAGTCAAAACGAAATCGGAACAGCGCTTTTCTTGGATGTAGAAAAGGCGTTCGACTCGGTATGGCACAATGGCGTGAGATATAAACTAGCGGAAATGGGATTACCCACTAAAATTCTGAGGATCATATCATCATTTCTAACTGACCGAAAAATCAAGGTGAGGGTTAATCGCGAGGTGTCAGAGGAAGTAATACTCGAAGCGGGAACACCACAAGGGTCGGTTCTAAGTCCGCTTCTTTTCATAATATATGTGAATGATATAGAAAAAGTAGGGGAAAAACTGTGTTGAACTATCGCAGTTCTCAGACGACAAAGGCATTTGGACGGCCAGCAAGTCCAGAAATAGAATTAAAAATCGTCTATAGGATACCATTCGCGATTTTGAGAGTTGGTGCGCCCTGCGGCGCATCAAACTCAATGCCGCCCAAACTAAAAAAGTTACGTTCTTCAAAAAGCAAACGAAAAAAACAGTCCCCAATATCGATCTCCAGTTATACGATCACAAACTAGAAGCAAACAAAGAGGCCAAATTTGGGGGATTTATCCTAGACAGCAATCTCAGTCTAAACAGTCACGTAAACTCATTACGGTTAGAACTAACAAACGGCAGTATCAATTTTCTGAAGATGATCAGAGGTAGAAATTGGGGAGCAAACAAAGACGTGCTTCTCAAGCTCTACAAAACATTTATACGTCCGGTACTAGAATACGGTGCCATAATAACAAGTGACCTGAGCAAAACCAACATTCAGAAGCTACAGAGGGTTCAAAATTATGCCCCGCGAGTGGCACTATGCAAACCGAAATGGACACCGATAAAGGAACTTCACAAGCTAGCAAAAATAGAAACTATTGATACGCGATTAAAAGACCTACAAAACAAAACCCCCAACAGACTCCAAGATAGTGAATTAATGATTGAGCTGAACGAACACCGATCCCTTAACACAAATAAGTTTCAGGAAAAAATATAAAATAAAATAAAATAAAATAAAAATTATACAATATAACTAAATCGCGTTGAGTCAGTGAGGATTGCCTCGCTACTCATTGAGAACTTTAGGATAGAGTCTGTGAGGACTGCCTCGCAACTCTGCTGACGCGCGATTGAAATGCGTTTAATAAGATCCATATAACAAAACCCTCCACATACTTCAGGATAGTGAGTCAATGCTGAAGCTGAACGAACACCGAACCCTTAACAGAAAAACAAAATAATCCATAGTAAATTAAAATTACTCAATAGAATTAAACTGCGTAGAGTCAGTGAGGATTGCCTCGCTACTCATTAAGATCTTCAGGATTGAGTCTGTGAGGACTGCCTCGCAACTCTGCGTGTGGGGAGTGGGCTCCGAAGAAACACACCCCTTACCCCATCCATAGCAACAATCACACAACAGGCACAATATACAATAGCGGATATCTATCTTTCTCTCTGCCTTTAACTTTTCTATATGAACATTCTCAAATTTTCTCGCAACACTCTTATAAAGAAGACGCATGGAAATGGTAGACAAAGCGTAGGAGGAATTGGTGCAACCTACCTTTCTGCAACATACACAAGAAAAGACCAAACACTAGGCAAGGATTGAAACAAGCTTATCTGGCTGGGGACGAGTGTACATTTTATATAAATAAACATTTGAATAAAGATTTAACAGCCCTTTTTAAGGGCTCCAGGGTGTGTGTCTGTGAGAGGTTTGTTTTGTTTTGTTTTTTTTGTTTTTTTTGGGGGGGGGTGGGGGTGGGGGTGGAGGAGGTCATTTGGAATTCCCGAAGGATAACCAGATACCTCATAATCACATACGGCACCCTATCTCCCAGAAGTCTTGATGGATGAATCCCGGTTTTTCAAAACTAAACTGTTGGAGCTTTCTCCACTCCTTTTTTGTAATCGCTATGGTCATATACCGGGGCCGCTACCAAACCGGCGTTGCTCACGGTTGCTGTTTGGTTTTCTTTTCTCTTTTTCCTTTAAATTTGCCATCGCACAACATTACATTCTGGCTCACCACCATGGTGGGACACAAACCTCTACCATCGGCAAGTTGGAACCAAATAGAGCCCACTCTCTCATAGTTTTAATGGCGTTGAGGGATTGGGTATTGACAATCTAACACTCCAACGTAAACTGCCGGGAATTCTAACCGCGTGCATACCCCCTCAGACCCCATTTAAGGCAATAGGAAAGCTAGGCCTGTGTGATCCAAGTGAAATAAAATAAGGTTAACCGGGTCGCAATGGATTTATAAATCCCACATCGTCCCTGCGCGCCTTCGGCGCGCTAAAACCTTTCATTAATTTCATTCATTCATCGGCAGCAGAGCAACGCCGCCTCCTTCAGTGATTTGGCGGTCTCTTCTAATAGTGCTGAACCCACTGGTGGTCCCCGAAAGGGGTCGTTGTTGTTTCTTTCAAAGACGTCCTACCAAGCAGAGACAGCCTGAGGCAGATTATACTTGCCAGTGATGGCTATCATCCAATATCATCTCCGAAGTGGCAGACTATACTTGCCTGAAAATCCAGATCGACTGCACCCTCGGGGAGAGGTAGTACCTTTGTGAGAAGACCCAACCTCCCACACTGGTCCTCATCCGAGGGTTCAACCTACATCAGTCAACGAGGCCACCACGCCGCAACAGGAGACACCTGCCGAGTACCGGAACCTTTTCCTCCTTCACACGCCTAAACATGTGACAGCCAATCATATACAGTCACAGAGGATCGAAAGGCGCTTGCTCCCCAAGACCGTCCCTGCGCGCCTTCGGCGCGTGAAACCATTCCGTTCGTTCGTATCGGCAGCATTCACACCTCTGACTTCAGAGTGCGAATTACCAATTAGACATGGGTTACCTGGCTGAAAAAATCAAAAACACCTTGCTGGTGCTAGATGCCAGCTCACCTCTCAACTGGAATGTCCAAGTTGAGGTGACTGCGTCCAGCTTACCATTAAGTACGAGACAAAGCCCACCTTTGGGAGTGGTAGCACCTTTCACGGGCCAACCCGCACTGGTCCACCCCAGAGGAAGAGAAAGGAGACTACCATCGAGGCACCCGTGGAAGCAAAGAAGCCAAAGACGAAGAAGTCACCAGCCACCAAACGCCGGAATGCCAGACGAATGGAGGCGTGGATCGAGCGGAAAAGGGTTGCTACCGAGAAACAGGAGACGGAGAGGGTAACGACTGTCGACTCACCTCCTAAACCTGCATCACCAATCCTAAACCGAACCTCTACACCAAAGAGACCGGAGGGAGAGGAGAAGCAGGAGATGGAGGAGGAGGTGATGGAAGTTATCCAAACTGTACCTGGTGTAATTGCCGTCATGCTCGGAAGTTTACTTCCTTCTAAGCGGCTTTCATTTTTGACTAATTCTTATTCCGTTACGTTAAGTGCTGTACCAATGTGCATCGCGTCATGGGAAAGCAAAATTTAGCGTCACACAGATCCTAATTGTTGAATGGGAATTATAAAATTGATCGAGATACGCGTACGTCTTACAGGTCGATTTATTATTTGGCAAGTGGCCACCTAGCTCCTAATCACGAACCCGTCTATAAAATCGCCGATATATATCTTCCTTGGGTGGCAACAAGTAAAGATATGTTCCGCATTACACGTTGTTCACTGTTTTTAATTGTAAATTATGGACAAAACAATACCGTATCAGATCTTCCTTGGGTGGTAACAAGTGGAGATATATTCCGCGTTTTTATGCGCAAATTTTGTTTTCAGCCTTAGAATTAGGAGCATTCAATCATTTATCTCAACCTCGCCCTGGTAACAGAGGCAGAAGCAAGTTCGCATGCAGTATTCACACATTCAACCATTCCTTGACCCGAATTGTTTAAACGCGTTGTTCTCCATATTCAAGTGTATTGCTTGTAAAATCCCCGTATCATATCTCCCTTGGGTGGCAAAGGTATGTTCCCCTTTTCATGTTGTTCCCCGTATCCGAGTCTATTACGCGCAAAATAACCGTATCATATCTTCCTTGGGTGGCAACAAGTAAAGACATGTTCCGCGCTTCACTTTGCTTTTTGTATTCAAGTGTAAATTATGCAAAAAATACCGTATAATACCTTCCTTGGGTGGCAACAAGTAAAGATATGTTCCGCGTTATTACGCAAAAAGCAAATATGAATTAGACACTATTTCTAAAACCTCGCCCTGGTAACAGAGGCAGAGGCAAGTAAGTTCGTATACTGTATTCACACATCCAACCAACCCTTGGCCCGAATCATTCAATCATTTTAAAGCGCGCCCCCATATCTCCGCCCCAGTACCCAACCCGCGTCAATCAGACATCAATACCGCTGATGAAAAATAGAATCTTTTTATACCGTCCTTGCGTAGTAATAACCCCCCCCCCCCACCCGATCTTTCCAGGGTGTGTAAATGTTTTGTCCCCACCCACTATTGCAGCATATATATGTCCCCCTCCCCGCCACTGATCTAAGTGCAGCCCATCCTATAATGTCTACACTGACAATCGTAGGCGCTAGGATTCCATACCCCCCCCCCCCCCCCCATATACACATGATGTACGCATTGACATATACCCAGTGGTCATAATCTCACAACATATACACGCTATGTTCAACACGAATGCGTTTTTAGGTGTAATTGCTCTATACACTGATTTATATCCCCCCCCCTCCCCCCCCCCCCCCCCCCCCGGTTCAGCAAGTTTATAAATGAGAATATTTGGAATTATTCTGGTCTATTGAGCCCATTGGGTTCTAGTGTTTGAAGTTTGTTAATCCAAAATGTTTCACGACCCCTCCTGTAAGCTGTATTTTGTTGATTAATTTGTTCAATCCCAATAATCTTAAAATTCTTTATACTATGGTTTTTGGTCAGAAAATGATGTGGTATCGGTTCATCCATAACCTCAAGTTTTATTCTACTCAGATGGTTTTGCATTCTCTCATACAATTTTGTCCCCGTCTCTCCCACGTACACAACTTCATTGCACTTGTCGCAGAGAATCCCATATATCACATTCCTGGACATGCAGGTGATTTTTTTTGCCTATGTGGTAGGCCGTTCCGTTCTTGTCTGCGAATTGTTTTGTTTGGAGCATAAACCCACAGATTGCACAATTTCTCTCGCATCTATCAGATCCCGTCAGTTGATTGTTGAACATTTTATTATGCTTGCTTTGGACTATGATATTTCCCAATTTTTTCAGTCTTTTGTACGAAATCAGGGGAGGTTTTTCGAATGCCAACTTCATGCGTTTTGAGCGGTGTAAAATGGACATCCGCTCCCGCGTTATTTTCCCGATGTCGGGGAGATGCCGCGAGTAGGTGACCACAAACGGGACTCTTTCGCCGGTTGATTTGTTGGATCGTTTTTCAAGTAACTGTTTACGCTCGATTTGGTCGACCTTTTTTAGTTGTTCGCTTACAAACTATTCGTCGTAACCTTTTTTTTTATCATTTTTGTGGCATTCATCAGTCATTATCTGAACAAATTCTTTTTACTCTTGAAGCTATTCCATATGGTTGGTATCGCTCTTTTAGTGTTGATTGGGTGATCTGACTTTGCGTGCAGGTATTGATGCGTGTCCGTGGGTTTTGTATATAAAACGGTTTTAAGAAATCCGTCTTCAGTTTTGACTATCGTGTCTAAGAATTCTATCCCATTTTCAGACCACCTTAAATCAACCTGTATTCTTGGGTGTATCGTATTTGCCAAAGAATGGTATTGTTTCAGAGACTCCAACCCATGCGTCCATACTCCCCAGATATCATCAACGTACCGTTCCTGTTCAAGGGGGTGTAACTTCGATGCTTTTGACAGTTTCTCTTCCCATTCACCCATATATGTGCACGCATATTTATTTTTATATCTATGTCAATTTTTTTTTATTTATATATATATATGTCAATTTTTTTTCTTTCTTTCTCCTTTAATGTAAATCGTTGAGAATATCCTGAAAGTGATCTCCTTCAGACCATCTCTTGAGAACGTAGAGACACAGGTGACCGCAAAACACTCGATCGGGCACCTGCACTCGTTCGGGATTGTGAATAACTGACGATAAATAGTTTCTTATTTCTATCAGCGGTGAGATTCTGTAGCTATCGAAATAATAATTTTTATTGTTCCCATTCGAAAACCGCGTGACCCAATGCGTGCCCTCACCTCCGATGTTGTCCAGATTTAAAATTCCCCATTCCGAATCATCGTCTTAAATCGTTTAAATCTTTCACCGCTTTCAACAGATCAGTGTTAGATAGGGGTTCGTTGGGTAAGATGACTCCTTCTACGAATATGCGTTTTATTTTCTTCTTATTCATAAATATGTTTTGTTTTTGTTTTATTTATTATTTTTTTTTCTCTATTCTTTTTCTTTAATTTATAAACTCGCGAGTGTTTTTTAAACTTACGACATTTCGATGTCCTCAATCATATTGTATTCATCATTCTCTCAATTTTGTTGTTGTTGAAATGTCGCGGAATAATGTCCGAGTGCGAAAGTGTGTATTTTATCCTCGCATATAATTCTCTTATCGTCGTCGGCTGTCAACGCAATCTTATTGATTTCTTTGGTGAACATACCGTGCATTTCGCTTTGAATCGCAGTCATCTTTTTATACACTGTCGAACCTTCAAAAAGACACTCTTTATACTCGTCGAAAGCGATATTTTTATTCGTCATACACGTTTGAACGCCTTTGCATATCTTGATCTCTTCGCCATCGAGGAGATAAGCGTACAATTTCGGTCTCAAACCCACGAATTCAGTGATCTGTCTTCCACCGCTCTCATGTTTGAATTTACCCAACACCTTTTTATTGACACCCTTTGGAATTTTGGTATCAGGACAACTCGTGCCCACGGCAACTCGTACCAGTCAAGTCGTACCCAAAATTGGACGACTCGTACCCAATTTCGGCTGGACAACTCGTACCCACAGTTGGACAACTCGTACCCAAGGTTGGACAACTCGTACCCACAGTTGGTCAACATGTACCTGGTCTTTAATTGTGTGGACGAAGGCGAATATTGGCTGAAGGACTTGAGAAGATTTGTGTCTGCTTTCAATGGGTGTGCATAAAGGCAAAAACTTTCCATTTTTAGCATTTACCTCAGCAGAACAGTCTGAACAGACTTCGCCGAAAGTCAATTTCGCCGGTATGAACATTTCATCAAGAGAGCAATTCGAAGGAAACAGGAAATATTTAAATTATATATTAATACAGTGGTGTAGATACGGGAGACGATCCTCCCCCCTCCCACTCCCACCTCCCCCCCCCCCTCAAATCGGGTAATCTTTGGCTCTTCGTTAAACTTCTGAGGGCTTTTCGACGTAATATTTTGTTGTACTGGTAGTCGTACCCAGCAGTTCACGTGCTGCAGTGTTAATGCAAAATCAGATGCGATCGAGGCGCATTCCCCCACCCTAACCCACCCCTTCATTAGTTGAAGGATTAACGCGATGTCGGACGCGATCGTGGCCATCAGAAGTCTTTTCCTGTTCAAATTACATCTATATAGACCTGCGCCAATTTTTGTTTCGATCGGTCGAGGCAAGAGAGTCAGGTGCCTAGAGAGAGAGAGAGAGAGAGAGAGAGAGAGAGAGAGAGAGAGATTCACTTTTATTCACATTTATAGTCTAATTGCAAACCTTACAAAATGCTAATTATCATTTAATTTTCATGATTGTCATGGAAGATAATTGTTAGAAAAACACACCTCCCAACTGGAAGATCAACTTAATTGGCGATAATAATATGCACAGATAATTGGAAGAAAATTAGGCACCAATCGACTATAAGGTAATAGACGATAGAAAATAATTCTTCGTGATCTCACACCTGTCCCTGCCGGGTAAGTCTAAATTAAATGACTGTCGAGTTTTCAGGTGTGTCGGTGTTGACCATAAAATTTCCGACAGAAATCAGTTGATGCGAGCTGGTGGACTCATAGAGAGAGATGTATCAGAGCTTTTTAATTAGATTTTTTTTTAAATGAACATCATTTGTGGTCTTCTTGATTCAGTCTATCACTGGTCATTGTTTGCCGTTTTTCTTCCCAGCGGGTAAATGTGCTGCCCATCAAGTACAAAATCCGGCTGGACTCTCAATTTACAATGAAATCCTTTCTCGCCTGACCGGAGTGGCGCCTCGACAGTGATGTAACTTTGCCACACGAAAAATAATCTAAAGGTGGAGAGTGGCATTATTAATTAGGAAAGGCAAGAGTTAATGCGACGAAGGCTTTGGTTTTCACCCTGATAATTTGCAGAGCCTAGGCCTAGATGCGAGGCCTTTTAGTTTTTTCCAGTACTCTATTCCCCAAAACTGAAGCACAGAAAGCGGGTGTTGGGGTTGGAGGGGGTGTCATTCACGCCAGTTCTCGTACGAATACGATTGCAGACTTTCAGGAACCACTGGTGCCTGCTATCAACAAAGTACGGTCAATGAATATATGTTTCCTGTTCTGTGTATCACAGCCGTCATTTAGACGTAAACTTTGTGTATATTTCATTCATATTCATGCTGGATATAATTTAGCATCTCAAAATCTTAAATTACATATGTTGTGAGCAGCGCCGCGAAACAGACTGATGTTGTGATCGTGATCTCTAACTTTTTTTTAAAATTATTTTCACCATTATTATCGAATGGTTGTCTACAGATGTGACATTCGGTGGTTTTCTTGTATTCTTTCTGTTGCTCTGGCATAATGATCATGTCTTTAGGTTCTTAAATTTCTCGTATAATTCTTGAATTTTCGATTCTAACTCTTCCACGAATTTTTTAGCCACGTCATCGTTATCTGAACGTTTAGTGTAGACGAATGGCCCTAACGATGCTCCATCGTCGAAAGAACATTTCCCGTAATAACAATAGCCCAAAGGTAAGTGCTTCTGAAGTTTTTCGGCGTAACTCCTACGCTCGTCGAGCTGGCAAGAATTTATTTTATCCGCTTTATTTTTCACATTAACCACAGCTTTTTTATTATATAGGAAATGAAGCAATTCTATATAAGAAGACATTGTCAAAGGATCTTGTCTGTCCACGTGAATCTCGAGATTCAATATATTCTCGAACGTCCAACCACTTCCCTTCTTATGATAAATAGCCATAGATTCCAACATCTTGTCTTTCATCACTTTGTAAATATTGAAGAATTCGTCGTCTTTGAACAAAGTTTCCATTTTAGATTGAAAATAAGCATCTTGCACCATGCTCTCACCCGTTTTCGCATCGACCCTTTACATCAGACAATGCAAGATCATTTTTATTTTTAAACCCCTATCTAGTTCTTTTCGAAACACATCCAACACTCCACCCTTCGCCCGTTCCATGAATGATTCGAGATCGAGATTTGCGAGACTGGAAATCACATCAAAAGTTTTAAAATATCCTTTAATGGCAACATCACATTCAATTGGAATCAACGATTTTACAACTGCACTGAACAAGATTCCTTTTATCATTCCAAGTCCCTCATTTTCCTTCAACGCTCTTAAGACTTCGTCGAGCATTCTTTTTCTAACGAATCGTCATCTCGAACCACATCACTTTTCATTTTTTTCTTTCAGTCTCTTTCGAAACCTGTGGTTCAACTTTTCGTTTAACAGTCTTGTTCTTCTTAGTTTCCATGGTCCCGTGTTGAGGTTGTTTCGTCTTCTCATCATCATTTCTCACCACAATTTGAGTTTTCACCTCCGTCGCAGGCCTTTCATACACCCCCTTCCCATAGAGTAAACGATTGATGCGTTCTTCTTTCTTTATGCGTGTGACACCTTTCAAATTCAATGACTGACACACTTTGGCTTGTAAATTAACCAGCGCTTGGTCATAAGTCTCATCATGCACAAGGTCAATCAATTCTCTTCTGGTCTTTTTACCGCCGTCACGATTTTTGATTCCCTGATTTCTTCAGTACTGTTTCAACTGGGGTACGGTAGAGAAATATAACTTTTCCATGTTGGACGTTTTTGTTTTTGACATTTTATATGTTAAAACTTCTTATTTTAATATATGTTAAAACTTCTTATTTTAATATATATTTTGAGGGTTTTTTTTGTAATAAAAAAAATGGATTTGCAAATTTTTTTAAACTTCTTATTTTAATATATATTTCTAATTTTCTTTTTTTTTTTTTTTTCTAGACAGATTCAATTTTTTTTTTTTCTGAACACGAATTTGTTTTCAAGCATGATTCAATTTTATGTAACGCAAATTCAAAATGATTGCGCGTACTGTAGTAGAAGGAAACCAGGTCGCCATTTATTTTTTCTTACGGTAATAGCGACAAAATTCATTCAACTTTTAATCCACTCTTAAATTCACTTAAGAATAATGCTCGACACGTGATGATCATAATATATTTTCACAAACACCTGCCTCATTGATTATGCAAACATTTTATTATAAGATTGTGACAGCACATTATTCACACTCCATTTAAAACAACTTTCAATTCAGCTATACAACACTACTAATAACATGAAAAAAATTGAAACGTGATTGAAATTTTCTCTTTCCAAGCCAGTTTATAAAATTAACCCTTGTCGCAAGACGAATGGTGGATAACAAATTATTTTTGTCATTAATTCATAAAATATTAACCCTAAAAAATATTTCGTTTTGAGAAATAAAAAAATTGAACGGGTATTGAAGTTTCTTCCGATCAAAATCTCACTTTGTCATAGATTATTTTAGGGGAATATGAAGGACTCCAAACTGATTCATTTTGGCAAAAACGAGTAGAGAAAATACTCGTACTTTCATCAACGTAAATGGTTCGGAGAAAATTCATTTCCTTTGAATAGTATAACATGCATCGTGAGAGATTGATCAAACAAAATGTGAAATGCACGTGCAGACATTTCTTAACACACTCTTAATGGCTCTTCTTTCTCGAGTCGCAATTAAAAATCTATATCTATAACAGATTTTCGCACAATGTCGCATCCACGATGTGAATATTAATTTTGAAGTCGTTTCCCTTTTGATACACCCGCCGGAACACTACATTCACAGCCTCAAACATCAGTTGTTGTTTTCCAGTGGTCAAATTTAATCTGCGAACTAACATTTCAGAAACACTCAGAAATATTTTCCTGTCGAAGAATATAGTGGACACACAGTATGGATCGAAATCTTCTGCATTGACTGAGAGAATGCTTAATAAATCGTCTTGGAATTTGTACATCAAATCCAGATCGGACTCGCTCAATTTTAAAGGTAGAACATATTTATCGAATTCATCCGTCAACCCACTACATTCCGCATCTTTCAATTGAATGGGATCATGAGATTCTAACTTGTAAATTTTACTTCCAAACTTTGGGTATCTTTCGACCCTCTTCAATTTGAACGCAGATTTTTTTTCAGGTGCTCTCGATTTCATGATTATTTTTTTTTATGAGCATATTTAAATTTTGTGATTTGTCTTTTTTAAATGATAATAATTATTAATTGTAAAAAATATTTTTGTTTTTGTTTTTTCTTCTTATATATATATATGTAGAAAATAAAATAAAATAACAACTTTTACCGTTTTTTGTCTTTAATGACAAAAACAATTTTATCCATCATTCGTCTCACAACACATAATTATATATACACACAAATGCACAACCACACACATTTTTCAATCGCGATCCTCCATTCCCGATCAGATCGTTTTCTTCCCATCGAGTTAAAGAAAATCATCATCATCGTCACAACACTCGAACGACGGAAGAAAAAAACATCTCCAGCGTTTTTTCTGGCTCACTTAAAAAATTCACCTCGCTGAAACATTGTCTCTTTGTCATGGAAATCCACGTTGCGGATCGATTTTTTTTTTTGACCGAGACACGGTCTTTTCCGAATTTATCGCCGTGGGAAAAATTCACCCCCAATTGGAAATCAGTGTTAAATTTGTCCAAAAAAGTGAATTTGTCAAACCCGGAATTTTTTAAAAATCAAGCCAGACAAATGCGCGAATTTAAACATTTTCCACAAAAAATCCGAGGTTTTCCCGGAAAAGTTGAATTATTTTGAATAAAAACCAACATTTTCCGAGAAAATCATTTTTTTTTTTGCAAAAATTTGAATTTTTTCTAAAAATAACTCAATTTTTCCAAAAATAACTCAATTTTTCTGGCTCACCTGCTTTTATGGCTCACCGTCGGAAGTTGAGCCTGGATCAGCACTTCTCCCCTACTGACGACGATCTCGTCACCCCATCACTAATGATGAAATCATCAATATCATAAAAAAATGCAAAAATTCTTCATCTCCCGGCGAGGATGAAGTCACTTACAAAATTCTGAAACAGAGTCCAAATTCCCTAATTGACAAACTCAACAACTCATTCAATGCATGCCACACCCATGACCACTTTCCAAAATGTTGGAAAAGAGTGATTGGTGTCATGACTCATGATACCGAAACCAGACAAAGACCTTTCTGATCTGGCCAGCTACCGCCCAATCAGCCTTCTTAGTTGCATTGCTAAGGTATTCGAAAGAATCCTCACCAATCGACTGAAGGGGCACCTCGAAGAAACCGACTTTTTTAACAAATGGCAAAGTGCCTATAGAAGCCGTAAAGAGGGCATTGAGCATGTCTACCGCATAGTCAATCTAATGAAAAATGCGATCAATAACCAGAAAATTGGCGCGGCAGTCCAATTAGATGTCGAAAAAGCGTTCGATGCCGTTTGGCACAATGGAATGTGCCTCAAACTTTCTAAAATGAAACTTCCCATGAAACTGCTGAGATTACTCTCTTCCATCCTTAACAATCGCGTAATAAAAATCAGAGTAAACAACGAAATGTCCGACAGCGTCCCACTGGAAGCTGGCACCCCCAAGGATCCGTCCTCAGCCCACTCCTATACATCATCTACATCAATGACCTCAAAATTACCGAGGATCGCGTCCAAATCTCACAATTTGCAGACGATAAGGGTCTCTGGGACTCTAATAATACTGCCAATCTACTTCAAAAACCCCTTCAACGCGCTCTCGACGACCTGGAACAATGGTGTGGCAAATGGTGAATCAAGCTGAACGCCAGTAAAATCCAAAGAATCACGTTCACCCGTAACAAAAATAGCCGTGTCTTTGACCTAAATCTACGGGACAAAGTCCTCCCTGAATGCACAGAGGCGAAATTCCTTGGCATTACCATCGACCAAAACCTATCTTTCAATAAACACACCAACGATATTGCCAGCAAAGTGACCAAATGTATTAATTTACTAAAAATGCTAAAGGGTACATCATGGGGAGCCCACCAGACTACTCTACTTAAACTGTACAAAACCTTTGTGCGCCCAAACAAATATGGGGAAACTCCTGAAGGTCCAAAATCATGCGCTCAGGGTCGCCCTCCGTGCTCCCTGGGATACAGTCTGATACACCTATCAAAACACTCCTCGACAGAGCCGAAATCCCAACCATAAAGGACCGCCTGGCCTCCCCAGCCGCGAAGAATCACGACCGGTTAGCCGACAGCCAACTAATATCCGAACTACAGGCAATTTGCGAAAGCAGACAAAAACCCCAAAACGCCAAATTTAATGGAAAAAACGGGGCTAGTAGGCATCAGACTGCGAAGGTTTTTACTCGTCTTTTTGGGCAATCTTCTGGTCGAGACGGGGAGAGGGGCAGGCTCTTTGTTAAAGCCTGCCCCTCCCCCTATCTCGACCGGATGATTTCTAAAAGGGGCGAGTGGAAACGGGGCATCCGTGACCGTTGGCCAGGAAGAGCGGTCTTCACCGACTCAACTAAAATCTCTATAATTTAACCAACTCAACTAAAACACTAAAAATCAAACGACTTAAAACATGAAATTCAGCAAGATCCAACACCCGTGAACCGACAATATTGGTAAAGGGAAGGTGAACAAACAGGCAGTGATAACGGCGAAAGGTGTGACCTTCTACCAGGAAGGGATGTCTTCACCAACTCATCTAAAACATTAAAAATCAAACGTCTTAAAATATGAAATTCAGCCAGATCCAACTCCCGTGAACCGACAATATTGGTAAAGGGAAGGTGAACTAACAGGCAGTGAAAACGGCGAAAGCTGTGACCTTCTACCAGGAAGGGCTGCCTTCACCAACTCAGCTAATACACTAAAAATCAAACGTCTTAAAATTTGAAAGTCAGCAAGATCCAATTCCCGTGAACCGACAATATTGGTAAAGGGAAGGCGAATTAACAGGCAGAGATAACGGCGAAAGCTGTGACCTACCAGGAAGGGCTGTCCTCACCAACGCAGCTAAAATCACTAATAACTGACCCCCAAAAATAATCAAAACTGGTAAGAGGTAAATGGAAAATCTCAAACTTTTTTCATTATTCTCTATATATCAAACTAATTCTGCCTTCTTCCCTTAGCAGGTACACAGAGATGCTTTCTTTTTAATGACCAGCACCCAAATAACCACTATGGAAACTATAACCGATGTGGAAAAAGTAACCTCTATGGATCCTGGACATACTCCGCTCCATCCCCAGAAGAGGTCACCCACTTCAAGGGAGGCGAGCGTTGGTCCTGCGTCCCGCCTGTGCCCCTTTTTGTAAGCGTCTGTAGAGCGCATTTTTGACCCAGCCAAATAGGTTACAATGCAGTCCTGCCCCCGAACCAGGGAAGCTCGGGTCTTTCTACTTGTGGTCCCCGAAAGGGGTCGTTGTTGTCATCTATCCAAAAAACGTCCCACTGCAAAACCTGAAAACCGATTAAGACGGCCTGAGGCAGACTATACTTGCCAATGATGGCCCGTCATCGCTACCTGATTCATCTCCGAGGTGGCAGACTATACTTGCCAGAAGAATAAAACACTACAGCACCCTCGGGGAGAGGTAGTATCTTTGTGAGAGGACCCCACCTCTCACACTGGTCCTCACCCGAGGGGTCACTCAACGAAGTCAACCCAACACCGCTGATACTCTAGCCAAGGACAACTGCTGAGTACCCGAACCTTTTCCTTCTTTAACTTGAACACGCCTGAAGCTACCAGATACTAAACAGTCACTGAGGGTCGAAAGGGGCTTGCCCCATAGCGTCCCTGCGCGCCTTCGGCGCGCTAAAACCACTTCGTTTCGTTTCAAACAATGTTAATGCACTAGAGAATGCCACGTTAAGCGGTAATAATTGTTTATATTCTACTCAAAGTTTGCTAAGCACCAAGTACATCCAACTACCCTGTTTTACGTTTTAGTTGAAATATTGTAATGAAAAGTGTAAATATTTTTTCTTTAATTATATCTTTAATGATTTAAGTACAGAAATTAAGAGTTAGTTTGTGTTTGACATTATTTTTTAGCTTTTGAATACGATAACCATGGAAAATGGATGTTATTGGTAAAAGAGGGAAATTTTTCAATTTGCCAAAAAGTTGACGGAGCGAACTGGTATGGGTTCAATATCGAGTATGAGACCCATTACTGTTAATTACAGCTTGACAACGCCTTCTCATGCTCCCAATCAGTTTCTTGGTGGTCCTTTCTGGGATATTGTTCCATTCTTCGACTAGCATGGCACCAAGCTCCCGGACACGTCCTGGCTGCGCTGGACGGGTTGAAATTGCAAGCTGCAACACATTCCAGACACGTTCGATTGGATTGAGGTCAGGGGATCTTGCTGGCCAGTCCATACACTCAATCCCCTCCCTCTGTCGGTACTCCCCGACAGCATGGGCAACATGAGGACGGGCATTATCGTCCATCAGAATGAACCTATCACCCACTGCACCTGCATATAATCTGACGTGGGCATCCAGGATCTCATCAATATACCGCAGTGCAGTCAATGTACCACGTTCAAGAACACAGAGCCCTGTACGTCCATCCCTGCTGATGTCACCCCAGACCATGATTAACGCTCCACCATATCGGTCATGCTCAGCAATGTTGGCTGCGTGGAATCGCTCTCCTGGTCTTCTCCATACCCTAGAACGCCTATCTCTGTGGTCTAGGCAGTACCTTGACTCATCTGTAAAAAGGACAGGTCGCCAAACTTCTCTGGTCCACCCAACGTGGTCCAAGGTCCATTCATATCGTGCCTGGTGGTGGTTCTGGGACAGCGGAATGCGAATACATGGTCTTCTCGATCGGAGACCACATTCGTGCAACCTTGCCCGGATAGTCTGCGTCGAAAAATTTACCCCGGATGCATTCTGAAGGTCACTGCGAAGCTGGGTTGCTGTGGCAAAGCGGTTCCTACGGGCCTGAATGACCAAAAACCGGTCTTCAGCTGCAGATGTTGCCCTGTCTCTGCCACCACCTTGCCGCCTTACTGATGTGCCATACTGCTGAAATCTTGCCCAGGCTCTGGTGATCACCGTGTGGTGCACACCAAGGGCTTCACCAACCTGACGATGGGTAGCCCCTTGCTCCACCATCCCTACAACCCGCCACATTTCTGCTTCAGACCAATGTCTTCTTACATTTGCATTTGCCATATTCAGTCATTAAATCACAAGGGTTTGTGTTGAAATGAGGATTGAATACCCAACACATGTCATGTACATGTAGACAGTACACGAAAACATCATGAAAATCAAGGGGTACATGGTTTCCATGACTTTCACGAAAAGTCTGCCTGTCAAGAGAGCTAATGTAACCACTGAGGACCATCTCAATACATTTCTCAATCATATACACCAGAAATATCGCAAATATGTCACAAGCAAATTTCACAATGATGTGTCAAATATTTGGTGCTTAGCAAACTTTGAGTAGTATATCTGTTCACCATCAGGACCTAATTAATTTTCCACTTTCCACGCTTCCGTTCGAGTGTGTGTGTGTGTGTGTGTTGTGTGTGTGTGTGTGTGTGTGTGTGTGTGTGTTTAGTGTTAAAAAATCGCACTGGCACAGACATTTCCTACTGAAACGTTTTTTTCTTTTAATATGCCGCCGAAAAATTGTTTTCATTTACTGAACCCTGATGGGTTTCAAACATGACAAAAAATTACACAAAATTGATTTAAACTAAGTGATGAGCTTAGGAACTGGTTAAACTGACTGGCAATAATTGATGTTATTCATTGATGGGCTCTAATTTAGTCCTTACAAGGATGTTACGCAAGCTTTTGTTTTTCTTATAGGCGATGACAGGTCGAAGATTCAAAGGTTCATTTAATTTAGCATTGGTAAAATTGAATTCATGTTTTAACATTTTTGCTATTTCGATATTCATTCTGTTGTACGTTAAAGTGAAAGGAATGATGGACCTCCTTTCGCATTCGCCCTCTGATATGTTCATACCAAATGGCCAGAGGGTTTGAAGCATACTGATCCAAAAAGCTTCACGTTTTTTTTTTCTAAATTCATCCGTTTCTTCTAATTTGTCTTTAATTGGTGGTTGTTCAATAGGATGGATTTCGAAATCGTCCAAAGAATGGCCAGGAAGGTGTTAAAATGTTGTGCTACTGGGGCATCAGCATTATGTTTTATATCCTGTTTGTGTCTAGTAGCACCTTCTCGGAAAGGATTTTGACTTTGACCAACATACTGTTTCCGACAGCGCTTACATGTGATAAGGTAAATATTGTTTGGTGAATCACAATGGAGGGGGTAACGGATCTGATAATGATTTTTCCTTTGTTCGGAGGAAAATTCCTCTTTCTGATCAGGCATAAAAGTATGCAATCTACATCGAGGCTTTTTGCAATTAAATACCGCGCCACTACCATTCTGCAACGGTCTGTTGTGTTCAATCTTCAGTGGTTCGAAATCAGTAGTTTCAGCTGGACTTTCGAGCTTTTTCAGAGTTTGAGATTTTAAGGTACGCAAAAAGCACAGTGAGTATCCTCTCGATCTGAGGGCGCCAAATAGAGTAGAACAAGCCTCATTGAAATTTACCTTATCACTTGAATTGCGGTGGAAACGAATGAGTTGTGATTTGATGATACCTTTAAATGTATGTTGAGGATGAAATGATTTTGTGTGCAACAATTGATGTGAATCAGTTGGTTTAAAATATACTTTATAATCTAAATGACCGGACGCCTGGAATTGCTTGCCTTTATACACGGTCACATCGAGAAAATCAACAGAATTTTCACTGATAGTAGCTTTCAATTTAATATTTGGATCGTGATTGTTCAAAATTTCTAAAAATTCATCAAAATCTTCTTTTGAATGTTCCCAAATAATAAAAATGTCATCTAAATACCTGAGATATACGAGAGGATGCTTTGCACATTTGCTTAAGGCATTTTCCTCCCATTCCGCTTCATAAATGCTTGCAAAATTAGGACTGAATCTTTTACCCATAGGACAACCCATTATTTGTAGAAAATATTCTCCATTGAATTGAAAGTCATTACCTTTTAAGCTCAGCTCTAAAAGATCTATAATTTGTTCATCCGGGCGTTTTGCACCCGGATATTTTACAAATGCATTTTTAACTGATTTAACACCTTTATCAATATCAATGTTCGTATACATACTGTCGATATCCAAAGTAGCCAGAATTGCATTTTTCGATATTTTCAATGTCGAAATTTTTTACAGGAAATCCTGTGTATTTTTTTAGATAGCTCGGATGTCTATTTGCTACAGGTTTCAGATGATAATCAATTAATTCCGAGATCGCATAAGATTCCGAATTGCAATCTGAAACAATTGGCCTCCCGGGTGGAGTTTAGTCATCCGTCCATGAAGAACGGTCCTTGTGGATCTTTGGTAGGATATAAAATTGACTTGTTTGAGCACTGAGCTTAGCTGTTAAATATTTCAATTGTTTTTTGGTAATGTGACCTTCGTCGAGGAGAAATTTTAAGATCTTATTGAATTTTTCGATATTACTAGGCCAAATAAGTGAATCTATTTTCTTATAATGTTTAGTATTGCTGAGTTGTCTCATGGCTTCCTTTATATAATTATCCCGGGATAGAACATTATTAGAACAACTACCGACCCACCTTTGTCGGCTGGTTTAATTACTAATTTCTTATTTTTTCGAAGTGTGTGTGTGATGGAGGGAGGGAGGGTGGGTGGGTGAGGTTGTATGGGGTTACATTGTAGTTATTGTACAATGAATACGTTACTCGGATAAGAAACAAGACAAAGCGGGAGAATCTGATTTGCTCTTCATAATTGCTTAATTTCAACTCAAAATGTGGAACTCTTCGCGTCAACCGTCTGTTCAACCTGTCACCTGAAATGAATACCGGCCGTTCATCAGATTTCGGAGCTGGGATTACCGTACATTCAAAATGAAAATTAGGAAACTGGGATGTTTCTATTGGACGCAAAAGTTTACCGCAATTCAAGTAACAGTCTACTAACAGATCAGTTTTATGGATGTGTAGGCCAATCATAAACCAACTTTACAAGTTCGATTCGGTATTTTAAGAACAGAAAAATAAGCATTTTTTCACAATCTCGTTGCATTTCTGAACCGACCTAACTATGTCGGTGTCCATTTCTTCGACGACCATTTCTTCTTCTTGCACTTTTTCCATGCATTCAGATGGTAAGTTATGAATGTAATAACAGTCTGGAAAATATTTTCTGTGTTCTCCTATAACGCCATATTCTGTTTTCTCCACTCGTAAAACTGTCTGACACAATGTGACCCTGGCTGTCAAAAGTGTCGTTAAACCCCAATAAATAAATAAATAAATATAAGGGTGTATTTTGAAGTAGGGTTGATTTCAGGTCAATTGGAGCTTATTTGTCTGTTTTAGCCAGGTTCCCAGGCGCTCGTGAACAAACTATGAAGAGAAAACATGTCATACGCACCGTGTATTTCGGAAAATCCTTGTCCACCTCAAAAAAATTTACCGGGTTCTCCCATTCATACACAGGGGAACTGCACACTTGAATAATTGATTAAGAACTTCCAGAAGCTATCACGTGCATTCATTCCAAGAAAAAATAGAGTCCTTCTTTCGGTTTCGACTTTTAGATGCGAGAACTCACACGAACAAGAGTTTTGCAAGGATTTCCAATAACGGGCACGTTCTATTGAACAGGAGTACTGGCTCGGATTTTTCTCGTTGTATTTTACTAGTTCTGATTCTTTGAGAACCCTCGGTTTCTACCTTTTGGATTTATAAGAGTATCACTTAGAGCTGTGGTGTCTTCTTATTCTCTCGTATCTATTGTTCGGATGCTGTTAGAATTATAAGTATGTATAGGACCGAATGTGTGTAAATGAAGGCCATGAAATGGGAGGAGGGGGGGGGGGGGACATAGAAAGACTCCCGCCCACAGAACAGTGATGCCTCATGTGCCTTAGTGGCATGATAGAAATAGAATGCAGTGCACGAAGTCATGTTTGGAACTTATGCACCTCTACATTGAGAATGAAAGTGTCAATGACACTGTAGCTCAACTTGTGTAAGACATGCACATGTATAGTACGTGGCACAGCAATGACACACACCTAGGTAATGATCTGATAACAAAGGTACATATAAAGTATTGTAACGGTCTGTACATAAATGCCGACCGTTGCCTGTAACAAATGTATAGGTAAAGTATTGTAAAGGTGGGCGACAGTTAGATGCTAAACTAGAAATCCGGAGGAAGTAGGAGTGTGGGTAGAACCTCACTTCTTACTGAAATGGGATGGGAGACACTAGAATAACGGCGTGAAAAGCACAGACTAACACAATATTTTAGGATGTGCCACAACTTGGTACCCCCCCCCCCCCCCCCCACATCTCTAACATGATTCCACCTGCATCCACAGAAAGACACTCATACAGACACTACACGGGACTACTGATTTAACCACCCCTTTATGCCGAACCGAGCAGCACAGCAACTCCTTCCTTCCATCTACCACAAGACTGTGGAATACATTACCCACTGAAATAAGGCTCAACAAGTCACTTCCCAACTTCAAAGAATTTCTAGACTCCAACAGGTCAAGAGTTCCTCACTTCTACTATAACCACAAATCCCGTAGGGCACAAACCTTACACTGTAGTCTCCGATTACACTGCAGTAATCTTAACGATGACTTGTTCAATAACCACCTCTCGGGGCATTATGCATGTTTGTGTGGCGAACGCGAAACAACTGATCACTACTTCTTCCAGTGTCCATATTTCGACCCCATAAGAATAGACACTCTTGGTAAATTACCATATGTGATAAATACAAACATACTCCTATACGGAAGTGAATTCTACCCAAATGCAATCAACAGAGAAACTGTTCACACGTTCATTAGTCGATCAAACAGGTTTTCCTAACACCAACCCACCCCCACCCCCTCCGTACGTCACCAACAATGTGACAAAATAAGAAATGTTGCTTTTCAAGGCCGGACCGCGCCTGTATAACCTATCCAAACCTGGCACCACCACTTGTTAGCAGCACGACCCTGTTAACCCTGATCACTGTTTCTCCGAATCTTGTCATAGACACTTACCTCTCTGTCTTTTTTTCCACGTATTGAAAGTCTATGCCATGGCAGAAGGGAGGTGAACAAGTGACTTACATCTCGGTTCCCTGCTCCTTCTCCCTATCTCTTTCCTCTCTTTCTCACATCATTTTTTTTTCTCTTCCCTCTCTATGTGTGTGTGTGTGTGTGTGTGTGTGTGTGTGTGTGTGTGTGTGTGTGTGTGTCGAGGCGCGCGTCTGCGCGTGTGAGTGAATGCGTACCCATGTAAAATAAATATTTATATGTATCCAATCAACTGGTTTTGGTAAATGCTACAAGTACAATGTGTTTGTCACGCTATATAACTTCATTTGTGATAAAACCTGTGTCACGGAAACAGCCTAGTATAAGAAGCTACACAGCTTGTTGCTGAATCCGTTTCCATCATCCAAACTCATCTGTGTCAATTGTACCTATGTTTTCATTACTTGCTGTTGGAAATAAATACTGTTTAAACTAAACTAGAAAAGAAATCTTCGAGTCCCAGAGTAGGTCAGACTGAACCCAAAATATTTGTTCTCATAGCACAGTTGATAACAAAGGTACCCAAGAAGTTTCGTGAAGAACGGTTCATAAATACAGCCTCTAGCTCGAGCCGTATTGACGTGCACTTACTGTGCATAAGTAGCACTGAATAAATCAAAGTTCATCTAATTTGCATAATTTCTGCACGAGAAAAAAAAACTGAATGTATTCCATGTTACTAAACATTCATTCAAAAATTTATTCAAATCAGAAGCTTCTTATATAAGTTAAGTACCAAAAACTGATTGTACCTAATTTTGGTACAAAATGGCCACCGGCAGCCATCTTGAATTTCGTACCGCACCCAAAACACTCGTTCTCATCCCAAGGTGATAACAAAGGTACCCAAGAAGTTTCGTGAAGATCGGTTCATAAATAGAGCCTCTAGCCCGAGCCGTATTGACATGTGTACTTACCGTGTATAAGTAGCACTAAATAAATCAAAGTTCATCTAATTTGCATAATTTCTGCACGAGAAAAAAAACCCCGTATTATATGCGATGTATTCCATGTTACTAAACATTCATTCAAAAATGTATTCAAATCAGAACCTTCACATAGAAGTTCTGTACAAAAACTGATTGTACCTAATTTCGGTACAAAATGGGCACCGGCAGCTATCTTAAATTTCGGACCGCACCCCAAAACACTCGTTCTCGTCCCAAGGTGATAACAAAGGTACCCGAGAAGTTTCTTAAAGATCGGTTCATAATCATAAATACGGCCTCTAGCCTGAGCCGTAGAGAAGTTGTGTACAAAATACTGATTGGACCAAATTTCGGTACAAAATGGCCGCTGGCAGACATCTTGAATTTTGGACCGCACCCAGAAACACTCGTTCTCATCCCAAAGTGATAACAAAGGTACCCAACAAGTTTCGTGAAGATCGGTTCATAAATACAGCCCCTAGCCCGAGTCGTATTGACATGTGTACTTACTGTGTTTAGGTAGCACTGAAAAAATCAAAGTTCATCAAATTTGCAGAATTTCTGCACGAGAAAAAAACCGGTATTATATGTGATGTATTCCATGTTACTAAACATTCAGACAAAAATTTATTCGAATCAGAACTTTCATACAGAAGTTCTGTACAAAAAAAAATGATTGCACTAACTAAGGTACAAAATGGCTGCTGGTGCCATCTTCAATTTCGGACCACACCCACAAACACTCGTTCTCGTCCCACGGTGATAACAAAGGTACTCAAGAAGTTTCGAAAAGATCGGTTCATAAATACGGCCTCTAGCCTGAGCTGTATTGAATTGTTGACGGACAGACGGGCCATGGTATAACCTCAAATTTGACTTACGTTCAACGTTGAGCTACAAATGATGCACGTTTTTGGCTGCAGATTTTACAAATCTGTTAAGGGGTCATCCAACAAAACTTTTGCCATTTTTTTTTTAATTTCAACAATGCCCTAAATAGGAATTAAAGTAGTGAATAGCGACATATCGTATACCAAAATAATGACAAAGGTACACAAAACTTGAATTTATCCACTTTTTCCATTTTTTAAATTTTCTTTCGATCAGTTTGTCTGAATTGTAAATAAAAGAGCAGCACTCCAGACTCGGAGAAAGCATATTCATGATTTCATCACCGACGTGCTGAAACCTTTCAGATGAAAATGAAGGATCACGAAATATAGACTGTGTTAGCAAGACATGCTTGTTTTGATCACGTGATTTTTGGGCCAAGTTAAGAAACGATTTAATTTCCAAAGATTTGAAATATGGAAACATTTCATTGCTGTTGCTGTTTTCGAATCTGAGAGACGATATGATATACAACACACGATACAAGTAGTATGCCTTGCACCTTTCGAGCCTAGGTTGGGGGATCTCATCGGGGATAGCATGTGACGTCATAGTCACGTGACCTAGTGGAGCCATGTTTGGTTATCATTGTAACCCTCGTGAGCGGCTATGTTGTGACGCAATTACCTAGTGATGCGTGGTCTCAGTACACACCCGCAGTACATATTAAGGTGACACGTGTTTCCGGCGTCCATTTTGTATAAAGGAGGCTGCAATCTTAGTTTCTATAATAGCACGTGGTTACTGTGGGCCTGAAAAGCCTACAATAGAAAAGATGTGTTCGGTGGGTATGTTTGAATGAATAGGAGTAAATCTAATTACAACAAACAACCCGACAATCCTTCCAAATCAACCACAATTACCACAAAGGACTTGGCGAAGCCCCATTTTGGGCATATAAGAATAGCACATAGTGCTATAGGGTGCGTTCAACTCAATGTGAGTACATTTAATTACCCAAATAGACTCGACAATCCTTCCGAATCACCCCAAAACGACTTTATTTACTGCAGATTTCTCCTTTATTCCAATAACAGCGCATTCTAATCAACAGGAGTACTGGGTCAGATTTTTCCCATTTTACCAGGTCGGATTCTTTGAGAACTCTCGGTTTCTACCTTTTGGGTTTATAAGAGTATCACGTAGTGCATTTGTTTCAGCTTATTCTCTTATTTCTATTGTTCGGATGCTGTGAGAATTATATAAAGTATGTGTAGGGCCCATAAGTGTACATGAAGGCCATGAAGGTCTTTCTGCAGACTGAACATCTCAGTGGTTTACAACAGTCTTTGCACAAGCACACATGGTTACATGGTCACGGGGCGACACTGGCTTCAGCCAAAGAACACACACAACATTTCATCCACCATGAATCATCTATTTTTTTGGAACTTCGTGAACTGACGTGTCATTTCTTCGACGACCATTTCTTCTTCTTGAACTTTTTCGACGTCCACGCATTCAGATGGTAAGTTATGAGTGTAACAACAGTCTGGAGAATATTTTCTGTGTTCTTCCATAACACCATCTTCTGTTTCCCAGACACTACTACTACTACACTGAAAACATTGAGTTCTGTCTCCTGTCCCCAAATAAAATAATTCAGCTCTTGTCAGTTCATTCGGGGTTTTCACACTTTCACGTGGTAACATGGCTTCGAATGTCTTGAGACGATTTTCCTCCGATGTATGCTTGATGTGTTTTGGTGGTCTCTGTAGTGATGTCTTTCTTATTGAACGAGCTCTATCTTTTCCAGGTAAAAACTGCTCCAGTACAGGTGGTGGAACATTACAAAAATGCGTTTCGAATGAAACGATCTCTACAAAGTCTCTTGTTTCTTGATTGATAATCATTCAGCGTCATCCTGATCAAACACGGAATAGTGACAATTCTTTAATCCTTTTTATCTTCATTCTTCTTTGGTTTTCTTCCTCTCATTAGTTTAGGTTCTCTTATTCAAGGCTCCTCTTCTTTGCAATATCCACCGCCTTGGTCACTTGTTCTCAATCGCTCGTCGTAAACTGGAACCCATCGCCGTTTTTGAACAGTTCAATCTGTAATTCGTTGTTGAGTTTGAAGATGGTCAGATTTGGAGACATCCGTTTTCTTTGGCTGTGGAAACACAAATTAACTGAAAGCCAAGTGCGAGCCTTTTTTATAGTTTCTTCAATACAGCGACATCTTGTGGAAGGTTTCTTCTACGACGTCATTAACCAACGCATCATTATTCATTAGATCAAACGTAAACATGTTGACTATGGTTTCCATCGGTACACCGCGACAACGATGTTTCAAGTAAAACAGGCAGTATTGTCCCTATACTGGTAATGGTCCTTGAAGGCGTTTCATATTATCCTTCCAATCTCTGGAATTCTTCTTCAGGAAATTCTCGAAAGGTCTGTGTTGTGGTGGTAGTCCATAGGAATCAAAGTACTCTCCGCCGTGGTGACTCACAGGAGGCGAGATCGACTATTGAAGCAAAGGTGACATCAGAACTTACGGGTCTAATCGGGTGTATAAAAGCGCTGGCATCAGATACTTGTGGAAGTGATTCTGTGGTGCCAGGTGTTGGTGATCCGACAGCACACCGCGAAGAGAAAGGACTTGGCAGTCTGCTTGGCACCATGCTTGGAGTACACGTGTCATGTAATCCGAGCAATTCAGACATCGCAATTACAGAATTAAGTAGGTACAATGCTCTGCCGTTTGCTGGGATAAATACTAACCCACTTGATAGGTGGAAGTTACATAAAGACACGCTTCCATACGTCTGAATTGGTGAAAAAGTTGATGTGCGTAGTTGCTACTAGTGTGCTAAGTGAGTGCTTGTTCATTGTTACAGGAGACATTATTACTTCAATAAGAAATCGTCTATTACCCGATACAGTAGCCAAGTTATCACATTTGCGCGACAATGTTGGGAAGCGCCACCTTTCCCAATACCTACGGATGCGTAGTTTGTGCAGCTGCGGAATTGCAAGCGTCTCGTCCAAGAAGAAAGATTTGAAAATCTATGAAATGCCTGACTGACAAGGAATACATGCGTATTGTATTTATGTGACTCCCGTTTGACAATCAACATTATGCAACAAGTTAACAATTGCAAGTGTTTTATAATTATTTTTCTGTTTATAATTGCTCATTGGCAAGTGACGAGTTTACAATAATTATGCATTGCAGATGACACAAATATGAGACGATGATTTTAATTTTATTCTGGTTGGGGCAAATCAGCAAGCGATGATGTAGTCTACAATAGATATTATCGATTACAATAAGCCGTTTTATAAAGTCAGACATTGCCGCTTTAGAGGTTAGATGTTCAGCGGGACACTTTCTAAAACGCATTTCATACAGCCATCTTCTCTAACTTGACAGCTTGCATCCAGGACAAAAACAGCGATCATTGATGAAACGAAAAAGCTTCAAGGAGTTTTGGGAACTCAAAAAGGATGCCGACTGGGCGAAGTTCGAAGAAAAACTGAAACCAAAGCATGCAACCGTACTCTGGGGCAATAGGCGAGGAAGTGTTGTTATGCACATGCTACCAAAGATACCGGGTATGGGTATACCGGAAGGAGAAATACGCGGTGTCCGCTTGAGGGGACTAGATTTTCTTTTTATTATAAGCTTTTTTATAAGAATCTGATCATTACTACCGATAGTTCCGTTCGTTTCAGCCCTGAATTGATGCATGAAAGTAGACAGCTGATGCGCATTGATACGTGGAAGGGAAGTGATTTGGTTGATGCTCGGAACAGGTGGCGGCTTGCGATCTGATTCAACTGGCGGGTTTCATGCATCGGTTCGTGGAAAGTGTGTGTTGGATTGTTGCTGGAAATGGTCGGCATCCACTCAAAAACACCAGATTTTCTTTTCATTATATATATGTTTTTAGAACAAATTGATCATTTGAAGTGATAATTTGACTCGTGTTCTCCTTGAAGTGATGCTTTGAACGCCGCAATTTTGATTGATACCGTCAAAGTGAAAATTTCTATACCTTTACAGTTGGGGATACGATTTCTATCTTTCTGCAATTTTTTCGATAATCTATCGATTAGCGCATAATAAATAGAATACAGCAGATAAATTATCAATCCTTTTTTATTTATTTATCCCAGCCATTACCTTTACGAAATACAGTTGTCAAAAGGTTTCGAGAGTTCGTTGCAAGTTGCAGAGCTCATGCAGGTACAGGGTTAGTTACGGGTAGACCAAGTAAGCGGATGTGTGTGGATAGGTGTAGGGCGAACGGAAGGCCAGAAAAAGGGGGGAGGGGTAGGCATGTACATTAAAGATAATTTAAAACCGTCGCTGATTACAGACCTGGAAGATGTCAGCACCTCGGCTGAGGTGTCAAAAGAAATTGGATGGGGAAAGATCAGTCTGAGAAACAAAAGTATTGCCCTTGGGATTGTGTACTATGCGGTGGAGGGAAGTAAACCGGAGTGGAATGACTCGATATACTCAACACTAAGGTCCAATATCACTGAACTAGAAAACAGGGGGCTCGGTATAATTCTGATGGGCGACTTTAATGGACACATAGGTAATAAGGAAGAAGGCATAGAGGGTGGGGACAAGAAAGTCAACAGGAATGGAAGGAAGCTGTTGAACTTCACAAATGAGCTCGGTCTGAAGATTCTGAACAGGGACGCGAGATGTAAGGGGAAATGGATCCGGGAGAGAAACGACCGAAAATCAATAATTGACTACATTCTCACAGATATTAATTTATGGAGGGAGGTGATAGGGGTAGAAGTGGATGATGGGGGCAAAATGGAGTTGGATAGTGATCACAACTTGATTACAGTGACGATCAGGGCCAAAAACCTAGATAAAAACAAAGGAGGAAGCTTCAAGGAGTTTTTGGAACTCAAAAAGGATGCCGACTGGGCGAAGTTCGAAGAAAAACTGAAACCAAAGCTTGCAACCGTACTCAAGGGGGGGGGGGGGGGGGGGGGGCAGTGTCCAGAAGATGGCCGACGCCACGCCATAGTTGCGAGCCTAGTGGAGGCAGGGAAGGAAAGTGTAGGAAAGATTAGGGTGCCAACACGGGAACTTGGGTACAGAGTGAACGAAGAACTGGAAAGGGCCATAAAGGGTAGAAAAGCTAAATGTGCTGCATACAAGAGAAGTAGAAAACTTAAGGGGGTGGAATGCGAAATAGCAGTCTTATTAGGACGATAAGAACGACAGGGGGGGGGGGGGAGGGGGGGGTCGAGTTCGAACGTATTTTGGAAATGGGTGAACAAACCTAACAAAGGGAGTAACCCATAGGGTATTAAAGTAGATGGCAGAGGTACCGAAGAGCGCATACAAGAGAAGTAGAAAACTTAAGGGGGTGGAATGCGCAATAGCAGTCTTATTAGGACGATAAGAACGACGGGCGGGGGGGGGGGGGGGGAGAGGGGGGGAGAGGGGGGGGGGAGAGGGGGGGTCGAGTTCGAACGTATTTTGGAAATGGGTGAACAAACCTAACAAAGGGAATAACCCATAGGGTATTAAAGTAGATGGCAGAGGTACAGAAGAGCGAGATCAAATCGCATTAGAATTAGTCAAGCACTGGGAAAAGGTAAACAATAAGCGATGGGGCATGGGGAACCCACCAGAGTGTCCGAACCAGGTCGAGGAAAATCTATCGAACTTCGTGTGCAGCGAAATCAAAACTGAGGATGAGCGAAGAGTGATCTCAAAATTAAGGAATGGAAAAGCGGGAGGGGTGGACGAAATTCCTAACGAGTTTATCAAAAAAGGGGGAGAGGAACTCTAGGAAAGCCTAACTGCCCTATTCAAATTAGCCATAGAAAAACAAGAGGTCCCAAGGGAGTGGAGGGAAAGTAAAGTGACATTTATTCACAAAAAGGGGGAAAAAGACGTCTTGGATAACTATTGAGGGATCTCTGCCAGCAGCAACATTAGAAAAGTCTTTTGTAAAGTCCTGTATGGGAGATTTGAGGAGGTGATTGAAGAGAAGGGTTTTTGGGGAGAAATCCAGAATGGCTTCAGGAAGGGAAGGAGAGTCACTGACCATCTGTTCACGCTATCCCAAATGATAGAATCCGCGAAAGCAAAAAAGAAAAAGATGTTTATGGCCTTTTTGGATGTTAAAAAGGCATACGATAGAGTATGGGGGGAGGGGAGGGGGGGTATGTGGCGCAAGCTGGAGGCTCTGGGCTTGGGAGGCGAGTTTGTTGGGATTATGAAAGCATTATATATAAAGAGTGTACAGAGTGAACTTAGCCTGGGAAACATTACAACAAAACGTGTGCGTATGGAGATAGGCCTAAAACAGGGGTGTATCCTTTCGCCAATTCATTTTGCATTGCGCATCAAAGGTTTAGGAGATGAACTCCTGCATAGCGACGAGGGGGTTGCAGTTGGTGACTTGAAGATCCCAGGGCTATTTTTTGCAGACGATATGGTGTTAGTGTCAGAAAGCGAAGAGGGGCTAGCGAAGGTGCTGGGAATTGTTGGGAAATTTGGGAGCAAATGGAGACTCGAACTTAATGAAAGCAAGAGCAAAGTTATACCTGTGGGCCGCAAAGTGGACCCCACTCAAAGGTGGAGAGTGGGGGAGTTCTGCATTCCGGGAGGTAGCAGCAGACTTCTTAGTGCAGGAGAGACTAGTGACTATGAGTACCTGGGGGTAAATATAAACATCACAGGAAGAGGTATCTACCGAAACCACACAAATAAATTGATTCTGAAGGGGAAGCGAATCCTTAACCAAATGAAACTTATAGGGAGAAACAGTTTCAATAAGGTTTTCGTGGGGAAAACCATTTGGGAAATGGTGGGTCTCCCAAGTATAACATACGGTACGGAAGTTGTACCCCTAAACCAGACGGCTGTTAAGAGCTTGGAAATCCTGCAGAACGATGCAGGCCGATGGATAACAGGGTCGAGTAATGCCGCAGCGCTAGAAGAAATCAGGGGTGAGCTTGGGTGGATGAGGATCAAGGACAGGATAGACCTATTGAAATTCAGTTATCTTAATTATTTGGTAAATCTCCCCGGTAGCCGATGGTGTAAAGTAATGTTCCTGAGAACTTTCAACTCAAATATCAAGACGAGGTGGATGGTCCAAGTGAGGGAGCTGGTAGAAAACTACTCATTGGATATCTCGGATCTTGACGTTGGGGCAAACCAGGGTAAAAAGATCGTCAGAGAAAGGATCATGGAGGATTATAACCGTAATTGGCGAGAGGGGGTCAAATCAAAGAGATCTCTGGGTGGCCTGCGTGATAAAGAGAAGCCTGGTTTTGAAGAGTACCTTGGTGGCACCTTTGGGGGTCACTGTTGTTCAAGCCGAGGTCGCGGTCCCTGGAGCTGAGGGGAAAATTTGGGAAAAACAGTGAAAAGGAGTGCCAGCTGTGTAACTTGGGGGTGGTGGAGACCCTGGAACACTTTCTTCTAGAATGCCCAAAATACCAGTCTAAAAGAACAAGATTCACGGGGAGTATAATGGGGAAGTGGGATGGGAGAATGAAGGATATGTGGTTGGGGGGGGGGGGGGGGAGTCAAAGGAGAGGGTTAATATGCTAATTGGAGAGATTTGGAAGAATGGGGCAAGGGATGTCATCAAGCAGTTCGTCTCCGAGTGTTGGGAGGAGAGAAGAAGCGTGGGAATAGGGAGGTAGTTGGTAGAACAGGGATAACCAAGACCTTCTCATACGAGAATCAGCGGCCGGAGTAGTATGTAATGTGGTTTTGGGGCCTAGGTTGCAGGACCTCGGTGCAGGACCTCGGAAGTGACGTCATGTCACGTGACCTAGTGGCGCCATGTTGTGTTGTCATGGTAACCCGCGTGAGCGGCCATGTTGTGACGTCATCCCCATAGTGATACGTGGTGTGAGTGCGCATGCGCAGCGCGTGTTGTTAGGGTGATACGTGTTTCCGTCGGCCATTTTGTATACTGGAGGCCGCCATCTTGGTTTCTATGGTAGCACGTGGTTGCTATGTTACCCAATTGTTCTGTAATAGGACGGGGTATGTTCGGAGGGTATGTTCCTTTGTAGAAGAGTAAATCTAATTACCACAAACAACCCGACAATCCATCCAAATCACCAAAATCCACCCGAAATCACCGAAATTGACTTTATTTGATACGGATTTCCTATTTTATCTGCTTAGCACGTCGTGCTATAGTACCGAGAGGCTATCGGGGGTGCATTCGATTGAAGTGGAGTAATTTTCTGGTTCGGATTTTCCCAGAATCCTCATTTAATTATCCAAATAAACCCGTCAAGTTGTATTATTTAGAATTCTTTAAGAATCCTTTTTTTTGATCCCATGACGTTTTATTTCCTTATTAATAGTAGCACGTAGTGCTATAGGACAAATTTACCCAGAAATCCTCTGCTTCTACTTGGAACTATATTTTTATAAATTCTATTTTTAGTAACATCCTTAACTGACCCCCTAACCAATTGTTAGTGTCTATATTTAGCAATTTCTTTAAATGACCCCCCTAACTACATGATTTTAAATAATAAAATAAATAAGGATCTACCCAACAGATGTGTCGTACGAGGTCTAATTTACTATCCCTCATTTTGATTTTTCTTTGTACTTCGATGGAAAGTTTAAAAAAATAACAACACTAAATATAAATTTAAATTTCTTTTATTCAACAACAAAAATACATCTTTTTATGGTATGTAGATTGTCAGATATTCATAAACAGTCTTTCTGCAGATTGGACATCTTCTGAGTGGTTTACAGCAGTCTTTGCACAGACACAAATGGTTACATGGTCGCGGAGCGACATTGGCTTCAGCTAATAAACACACACTACATTTTGTCCTCCGTGAATCTTCTTCTTCTTGAAATGATGTGTCCATTTCTTCTTCTTCTCTGATGGTCATTTCTTCTTTTTTAACGTCCATGAATTCAGGTGGTAAATTATGAATGTAATAACAGTCTGGAGAATATTTTCTGTGTTCTTCTATAATATCATCTTCTGTTTCCCAGAAACGAACAATAATACCACAATGAAAACATTGAGTTCTGTCTCCTGTCCCCAAATAAAAGAATCCAGCTTTTGTCAGTTCATTCGGGGTTTTCACACTTTCACTTTGTAACATGAATTGAAATGTCTTGAGACGATTTTCCTCCAATGCATACTTGATGTGTTTTGGTGGCCTTTGTTCTGGTGTCTTTCTTATTTTATCTTCTCCATGTAATAACTGCTCCAGTACCGGTGGCGGAACATCACGAAAATACGTTTCGAATGAAACGCTCATTCTCTCTACAAAGTCTCTTGGATTTCTTGTTTCTTGGTTTCTTGATTGATAATCATTCAGTGCCATCCTGATCAAACATGGAATAGTGAACATTCTTCAATCCTTTTTATCTTCATTCTTCTTTGGTTTTCTTTCTTTTTTTGGTTTGGGTTCTCCTATTTCAAGACTTCTCTTCTTTGCAATATCCACTGCTTTGGTCACTTGTTCCCAATCTCTGGTGGTAAACTGGAACCCAACGTCGTTCTTGAACAGTTGAATCTGTAAATCGTTGTTAAGTTTGAAGACGGTCACATTAGTAGACATCCTTCTTCTTTGGCTGTCGAAACACAAATGAGCTGAACACCAAGTGCACCAGTTTTTATAGTTTTCCTTCAATGCAGCGACATCTAGTGGCTGGTTTCCTCTATGACGTCATTAACCAACAGATCATTATCCATTAGATCAGTGGTAAACATGTTGGCTATGGTTTCCATCGGTACACCGCGACAGCGATGTTTCAAGTAAAACAAACAGTATTGTCCACACACTGGTAATGGTCCTTGAAGGCGTTTCGTATTATACTTCCAATATCTGGAATTCTTCTTCAGGAAATTCTCGAATGGTCTGTGTTGTGGTGGTAATCCACAGGAATCAAAGTATTCTGCGTTGTGGTGACTCACAAAGAGAGCCACCCAATGTTCTCCTTTTCTGTGGTCTGGATCCGTGTTGGCTATCAATGCCACTGGTCTGTGATCTGGTAATCTTCTTGGTAATTTGTTTCTTGAAAATACACCCAAACATATTCTCTCCAAACAACTATCTGATCGAAGTGCATTCTCTAACTGCAACGTGTTCATGTTGAGTAATCGAAGATTACTTGTCTATTCTTATCCACTTCTATGATGTTCTGGAATTCTGCATACACCAGTACGTTGATTGTGGTTGGTAATGGGTTTTCGAAATGGACTTCTAGTCTCAAGTTTCCTCTCTTCACCAGATCGAAGTGTTGTCCATGTGATAGATCTGGAGTCAGGTCGAATACGAATAGGGTGTATCCATTTATGTACTCTTCTCGGCTGATGTGGTTTCCTTCATTCTCATACATTTGTCCAGTTCCTTGGAACAGAGTTGCATAACATCTCGCCACTTCTTGTTGTTCGAATCTAGGTTGTAATGGTTTGGCTGGAATCTGCTGCCCATCCACGTACAATGCCAAGTAATTGATTTTGTAGTTCTTGAAATTATATGGATTCTTTGAAAAGTTTCCATTGAAAGCATCGTTGTCTACACATCCCACTACGATGCGTTTAGGTAGTTGGCATAAAAATAAGTTTTCTTGTGTGATGCTCAGATTTCCTTTCGGCACTGAAAACACCTTGGTTTCCACACGATCGATAGGATATTTTGCAGTTGCTTTTGTTAGTGCTTTCTCGTGAGCCATCCTCACGAATGATTGGAGTCTCTCTTTGCGTACAAACATGGATACATCTAGAATTTTGATCTTGTATGTAGCGGTATCGGCCATCAATGCGAAAGCATCTTTGGCTCTATTCATTTTAACATGAACATTAACTCCATTCAGCAAGTAACGAGTTTGGAAAAACATGTCCAAATGTAATCTTCCAGTCATGTCCACGATTTTACTTTTCTCTATAAATTTCTTTCGAAGAAGAAATCCCTTGTTATCATCTGTCAAATCTTCCATGTGTCCGGCCGTATCCTTGTACCATAATGCATTAGTCAGTTGTGACTTCTTGGCAGCTGGTCCATAACTCAACAAAGTTTCTATGAAAGCTCTGTCATGATAAGTGTTGTTGGAAGGAGATACCAGTTTTTCATTCAAGCTGATATCGATTTGATTAAATAAGGAATGCATCCATAAATTGACTGGGCCCACTTTGGCATCGGGTGCAATTGATGCCCCATTGGAATCTACAACCGTTGCTTTAACATACAAGTATGTCTGTGCCAAATTCAAATAATCATCTCCTAATCCTGCAATGTGGAATTCTATTGGACCACTGTTTCCTATAGTCGCCAAAGGCCTGTGTTCTACCCATTGCCCATGTTCCACACTAGTCTGTGTTGGTGGTATGGAAAACAAGTCGAGTTCGCTGTTGACACACTCACAAGATTTTTCATTAATGAGAGACATCATGCACCGAGATGGTCTTGGGTCTGAACAGTTCTTCTTCTTTTTGTCGATTTGCTAGTTTTGCGTGGTGCGGGCCTTTTTATACTTTTCCTACCGGGTGGTTTTGAACCACCAACCACTGCATTCCAAGCTCCTGCACCAGCCTCTTTGACTCTTTTGATTGCTGCCTTTTTTACATTTTTCCCTTCAATGACATCTTCGGCAAAGGCTGCTCCTTTTCTCAATAACTGTTTTCCCACGGTCCTGGCTGTAGTTTTCAATAAAGGTAACACCATATTCTTCAGTCCTCCCAATATACTTCCCAAACCATATCCTCTCTGTATTTGAGCTCCAGAAAAAGCCGGTAGACCATTCCCAGCTTGTTTCGTGTAATATTCTTCGTATAATTTGGACTTACAACAGTAAGTCATGTTTATGTGAAATGAAGAGATCTACGATTTCTGAAATGAAGTGTCACTGTCACTTTCCCGAACTCGAATGGTACTATGGCTCCTGTGTCACCCCTTATATACACCTGGACGGTACTGAAATTTTTTCGTTCTACTGGTACATAATACACATTCTCAAATGTTTTAGAGATGATATCCCCATATTTTCCACGTACGGGGACGATACGAAGAAGTGGTATTCTTGTATCTCCTACGACTTGGTCACGAACCAAGTCACAATATACATAGAGTGAATAAAATCCTTGGTTGACATCGGCAACTCTGGAAGAATTGTAAGTTCCTGATTTAAAAACACACTCATTAAATCCCAAAATATTTTGAAGAGTAGGGCTCAATGTGACCACGACTCCATCACGTACCGTGATACAAACTTTACCAGTCACTCTATCCAGTTCAAAAGCTACCTTATCATGACGAGGCAAGAGTAATTCTTTAACACCATTGATAGCTCGTATCACATCAATGGGATCCGAATAACGACCTTCCTTGAGAGTAAGTCGGTAATTCTTTTTCGAAGACCAGAAAACTGTAACGAAAGCTTCTTCTCCACGAATATTGAACCAAGTATTTGGATACTGAATCTCTGCCTGACCTACTTCCCATTCTCCCGTGAGATTCACTGGTTGTGATAACTGAGTGGTGTACGTAGTCAACGTGTTTTCTGGAAACACGTTCATAGAACTATTACTTGGTAGAGTCAAATAAAACATTACTTTTTCTTAATGGTTGGATTTGGTAACACATATCCTATGCTACTACTCAAGAGAGCAGTCCACAACTTGCTGTCTGTGTTTTCGAGAGTGAGATTAACGACACTGGTAATGATGATGATATACAAAATGATTATTTGTGAAAAATAAGTGATCTCGCTCCTTGGAATTCTTTTACCAAACAGAGGCCAAGAACCGTTCGATCCTTCTTCCATTTTGAAGAAACTTCAAAGGTTCACTTCCTTTTATAGGTGAGCTGACTCTGTTTGATCCACGAATTGAACGAAGTTGGGTATCCCAACCATTTTACGAACAATTCCCTTTTCTTACCTCGACCACGTTTCTTGAGTACGTGTTCGATTTTGTAAATTGTTTTATGTGAAACTCGCTGAAGCTCTTCAGTGTAGAATGACCCTTTCAATATTTCTCCATTATCATCTTGTAACATGTTTGTGACTGGATGTCCTTTCTTGATGGCTACTACTGTGAATAACTCTTCGGTCCAATTGGGCAAATAACCTTTCTCAAAAGTTTTCTTAACTTTATTGATTCTCACTCTGTCTCCTACTTTGTACTTTGGTGTCTTGTGTTTTATGGGTTGTCCATACAACCTTTGCCAAACCTCTTCTTGATTTTCAAAGTTCACGGCGATGGGGGCCATACCTATACTGCGATGATGAGAATGATTATATGATTTCACCAAGTTTTGAAGTGGAAAAGTTAGTGTATCATTCTTGGTAAAATATTTCCACATTTTGGTTTTCAAAGTTCTATTGAATCTTTCTACTATGGAACATTTTGTTTCCACATTTTGTGTTGTGAAAAAGTCGACTTTGTGATCTTTGAGAAAATTCTGAAATTTTCTGTTTAGAAATTCTTTGCCTTGATCAGTTTGTAATTTTTCTGGTTTACGACCTTGTTTGAAAATTTTACTAAAAGCTTTCACGATGGAATCACCAAGTGTGTTTTGTAATGGTATCACCCAAGCATATTTACTAAACACATCTATACATGTCAACAAAAATTTTATGTTTTTGTTGAATTTACTTATGTTTGAAACATCTACCAAGTCAGCTTGCCATTGTGCATCTATACCACTAACTATTACTTTTCTTCTACGAAATGTACGACGAACAGGTTTGTGAAGAGTGTATGTGTCTTGAGTCTCTAACCATTTTACAACTTGTTTGGTTTTTTCTTGGACGCTCTACGGAGAGCGTCTACACCACCAAAACTACCAGGCACTTCAGAATCATAGTACAAAGCTTCCATGACAGCCTTGTTCAAGCGTCAACTCTATTTATACCTTTTTTTCGGTCCACTTTGGCGTTTCTGTTTTCTTTGGTTGTTTTGGTTCCGACTTTATCGGTGCCTGTTTCATAAAATCCCAACGTTCTTTATGACCAATTAATTCTTGGGGTATGTTACTATCTCTCAAAGCTTCGGCCAACATTTCCCATCCCTTTGGTTGGAAAGATTTTCGTCTTCTAAGTAAATCGTTTAGAAGATCTGTTACATTCGACCCTACCACTGTTTGATCTTTGTAGACTAATTCACCCTTCTCATTCCAAGATATGTTTGGGTCACTTCTAATACGATTCAACAACAACTTGCCCTTTCTCTTCATTGTCATAGGTACCGAATCAAGAATGTCTTCGTCTTTATAATCTTTCTCGAATTCGACTTTAATTGGTCGAGGAGCCATTACCTTTTGTTGAAATGTCAAGTATCTTTGTAAAATTTGATTATATTGAGTCATCTTTTCATCAGCCGAAAGAAAAGGGGCATCGAGAATATCTCTCATTTCTCTATCCAGTGATGAAACAGCCAGTTCATTCGGTTGTCTTGGAGTCTCTTGTAGACGTTCCAATAACCTTGGTTCTACCAAAGCATCTTCTTTGCATATTCCATCATCCAAATATACCTTTAACAGCACCCAATAGTACAGGAGGTAGCAATGCCCCCAAGAATCCCCCTTTCTGCAAGATTTGTCTCCTCTTTTTGTCAGAGGTACCTTTATTTGCCACTGCCCTCACTAGTTGGTTCTGACGAACGAGTTTGGTTCTCTGAGCTTTGGTCAGAGGTACTGCTCCCTTCAGTATATTCGAGGCACAGTCACACAAACAAGTTATCAATTCTTTGTCTGCATGTTTTAGTATGGATTTGACGAGTGCGGGTTTCGATTTAATAAGAACCTTGAGAAGAGCGATGTTGCGCTTGAGACGGTCAGACATGCTTCTGACTCGAGTCAGACTTGTTGCTTCCCTTTTATACTTTTCGGAGGTACACATATTGGGTTTCCCCAGGAAAAATTTGACTTCTTAATCTCATGTGTTCAGGAGTATCTTGTTTGAGATCTATTAAAAGGTAACCATATGGTGTCGAAGTGGCATCTTCGAAAACTTCTTTCAGAAACTTGGAATGACCAGGATACATCTGTGCTGCCAAGTGTGAGATCTGAGAACGATCCCTAGGATTTTTAAACAAGATCATGTAATGACTATTGAGAGCTACAGTCCTATGGACTTTATTTTTATCGAATAAATTTTGAACAATGTAGATCACACTAATGTTACGGTGATGACTACCTTTAGTAAATAATCTAGACACTCGAACATCTGCATCGAGCATCAGATCATCCAATATGACTATCAGATTTTAATTCTTGAGGGAGACCCTCTACGAATTCTACTTGGGGTAAAGTATTGTATAATGGTTGCCATTCACTATAACACCAAATGATGTGACTTGGGACAGGTGATATAATATTTTGAATGTTTTGAATGACCCGATTTACAAAGGATGATTTACCACTACCCGTGGGACCACACAATAAACAAGTGAATGGATGCTTCCAACGAGGATCCATCTTTGTTGTTCTATGTGGGTACTACTTCCCTTTTATACCTTTTGGGGAGGTGGCCCCCACTGAACGTGGGGACTACTCCTCCTTTTATACCTTTTGGAGAGGTGGCCAATATGAACCGTCATCCAAAAAATATTTAAAATTGGTGGCCCTCTGACTTACTGGCTGGGGACAGTTTAAGTTTGTTTGATATTTGTCAAGAAGATAAACATCAAATAACTTAAGCGTCATTACCACCTTTTTTTCTTGTTTCTTCATTTTATACTTTTTTTCTTCTTTTTTCTTCTTTTTTTTATAAAAAAATCATCTATTTACAACATCTATTTACATCTTCAATTAGAATCCAATTGTAACAGGTTTCTTGATGGTCATAAATTCAATAACCAAATCCATAATACAACGTCTCTGTTCATTTGTGAGAGGTTTCTCGAACATATCTTCATATTCTTTCTGTACTGGTGGTGGATTCATTCCAGAAGTATTATGGTGCCACAGTAGATGAACATCATTCTTGTTAACTCTTTCAAGTGCGTCACTAAAACATGTTATAATCTTCTCTTCTTCAGACATCATTAGGCATACATTATGCTGAATCTGACTTGGGTGATCGACTGTACATCCATAGCATTTTTCTTTCATTACAGCGTCAATGTTCTCTTCGACATAATGAGCATATGCCAAGCAAAGTTCATGCTGCAAGCGAACTTGCCTGAGTTCACTATCAATTTCATCAACGATCAATGGTCGTGGTTGGGTTATTCTCACTGTGATCTTCTTCTTCTTCTTCAAAGGTGGTTCTTGATTTGGTTTTTTGAAGTCTTCATGGTTAGTAGGTTTAGTGTCTTCAGTTAAAGTTGTTTGTTGGGGTTTGATGGCTGCATCTACTTCTTCTATTTGAGATTTCAAGGCATTCCATTCTTCTAAAGATAGAGCAATACCAGTCTTCGTAGGATAAGGTTTCTGGTCTTTTCCCTCAAAGTATCTTCTGAGATGAATCTTCAGTTCACCCTGGTACTGGGTGACGTTAGCATAAGTCTGCTTGGTGCCAATTCGGAACATCTTTTCTGGTCAATGGTTCGATCGTGAATGATGCCAAGTCCATGCTTCCTAATCTTATATATCTGTGACGGACGTGATTGAAAACATCACCCCAGTTGAACAAATTTTGATTGAGTTTTTGATTCTTGGTTGGGGTTTGTGTTTGTTTCCTATAGGATTATAGGTTAAAGTTGGAAAATTTAGAAAATTAGTATAGAAAGTAATGGGAAAGAAACACAATGGGAATACAGAAATTTGATTGGTTGATTAACTTCGATCTGATTGGTCAGTTTGGCGATCAAACTGCAATCTTGATCCTTAAACTGTAGGATATGGCCCTCTGCATTTTATACTGGCTTGGGACAGGTCAAGCTACAAACCTCTGTCCAATGGAGATAAGTCAAATAGCTCGAGTGCATTCCCACCCCTACAGTTCGTATCCTCTTTGAGGGAATTTTTTTTTTGTTCATCAAAAAAGAAAAAAACGAAAACAACATGTCCAACTTAGCAATTTAGTTTTTCTATCATAAAAATTTCTCATTTCTTTTAAATATTCACAACAGAGAATTTCTTAGTAATGATGATGATGATGATGATTTATTCCTTTGGTTATACAATAGGGGTAGCCTAAAAGACACCAGGAATCAACTTTAAAAAAAAAATAAAATGAAACTAAAAAGTAAAGAAGTATCATCTGGTTCAAATAGGTGTAACCTAAAAGATACCATGAATCAACATGTTTTTAAAATAAATGGAACTAAAAAGTTTTGAATGAAACTAAAAAGTTTTGAATGAAACTAAAAAGTAAAGAAGTATCATCTGGTTCCAATAGGTGTAACCTAAAAGATACCATGAATCAACATGTTTTTAAAATAAATGGAACTAAAAAGTTTTGAATGAAACTAAATTTTGAATAAAGAAGTATCATCTGGTTCCAATAGGTGTAACCTAAAAGATACCATGAATCAACATTTTTTAAAAATAAATTGAACTAAAAAGTTTTGAATGAAACTAAGTTTTGAATGAAACTAAAGAAGTATCCTCCACCTCCACTTCCAATAGGGTTAGCCTAAAGTATATCAGGAACATGATGATGATGATGATAATGATGAAAAAACTCTGTGTATTAGAATAAATAAAAAATTGAAAAAATCTTTACACTAGAAAAAATGTATTGCCTTGTAAGACTTGCCATTTAGAATTTTTTTTGAAGACTTTATGAGGACTGCCATAAAGGACTTTAGAGAATGCCATATAGGACTTTTTACTTTGAGAAAAAACTTGCCATATAGGACTTTATGAGGACTGCCATAAAGGACTTTAGAGAATGCCATATAGGACTTTTTACTTTGAGAAAAACTTGCCGTAAAGGACTTTATGAGGACTGCCATAAAGGACTTTAGAGAATGCCATAAAGGACTTTAAAAATTTGATGAGCCTAATATGATTGAGTAGACCACCTAAAAACCATTTTGGGGTTTTTTTAGGAATTTTTTGTAGGCAAAAGCTAGACTTGGTTCAGGTTGTAGAAGAATATGACACTCACTCAATTGTTTCTTCTTTAAATCTCTAGTGGTATGGTACTAACTCCATCTTCTAAAACTCTTCGTTTTGGGTAAAAATATGATAGTCCATCTCTGCTCTGCTGGTAGGTATACATAGTGTTGTCATTTATCACAAATCCTCGGTTGATGCCAGATCCACTTTGTTGAGTCTTCAAAACTTGCAAATATCTGTCTTTCGTCAAATCATTGTGGCATTTGCTGATTCCCTTACAACTGAATTTATTGGTGGCTCCGAAACAATAATATGTTTTACTACACAGTCCAACAATGCCGGTTCCTTGCCATTCTACCTTAAACAAGCCTGGAGTTCTCCTGTCAAAACGCTTTCTTTCTTGGCAGCATGAGGGTGACAGCCATTCTTTGCCTTCTAATTTGGTTTTCACATATTCATCTCTGTGGAAATCACAACACTCTGATGGAAACCACTTGTGATTCTCTTTGTAAAATTCTACTCTCTTCTCTGGTTTCACTAATTCATCTATGGATGGTGACGAAGTACATATATATGCAGAATCTGTGTCCATTTCAGCATATTCGAAATCTTGGCGGTTGATAAAAGTATCGATGACATCATAATAGAACTGAAGCATCCGGAGTTTCGCATACTGGTAAACAAAGAATCCGATGTGAAGTGGCAGATCCAACTTGATGGTCTTCTTGTTGAGTTCGACTTCATATAATGTTTCATCTAATGGATTCAAGGCTCTGAAGCACATGTCACTTACAGCTTTGGTAACTTCTTCGTCGTCGCAATAGCACACACGTCGATGCTTCTCTTTGTTGGTGACGGTTTTGCCATATCCAGAATTTCCCAACAGCTTCATAGTGTCGGCAACGATCGACTTGTCGGGGTCAACATCTCCTTGTCTTCTTGCTTCAGATACTTCATCTCCAAATTTTTCAAAACATCTTCTTGGTTTATATTGGATAACTTGATAGACGTGATCAACTTCAATACCATGCTGGAGGTACCACTGCAGTAAAGGGGTTGCAAATAACATTTTTTCCGCTCCATAGCTTCCGATCAAACTTCTAAGGGGTTTCTTCATGATTCCATTCTTCTCGGCAAAGGTCTTCATGTGTTCACCAATATCATCTATGGAAATATCTGTATTCTTGAAGATAGGTGTCATCTCTTCAAAGTACTCTTTCAGGTGATCTGGTACATGTATATCACATTCGACTAGGGGGCGCGGTGGCTCAGTTGGCAGAGGTGCAGGCTGCAAGCCGAGTGGTCCTCGGTTCGAATCCCACCTGCGGCAACCGCGTTGTGTCCTTGGGCAAGACACTTCACCCCGATTGCCTACATGGGGGCACGATGACGCTGTGTACTGAGGCGTACTGCACGTCGATGGTGCGCCTGTCTTCAACCAATCTAACCCTGCCTGTGCTGCGGTGCAGAGTTCAGAGTTACGATGTTGGAGAGCTGACAGCTGCTCGTCGTTGCTCGGTGGTTCTCTCCGGGTACTCCGGCTTCCTCCACCCGCAAAACTGTCACGGTCACGATTAGCCATTGTGCATAAGTATGTGACCTTAAACACCAATAAGTAAGTATCACATTCGACTAAACCAAACAGTTCACCGGACTTCACTTTGTTCATTATTTCTTCCTCTGTCATCGCACCATCTATTTTGTCTGAAAAGTTCTCTTTCAGGAAGGCTTTGAGTGTGGCATCGGTCTTCTTCATCTCTCTCCACTCACACTCCCAGATTTCAATAAGTTTATAGCCCAAATCGGTGATGTACTTTGCATTGGTACGGGTGTCTTGTAGCAGTTCTTTCATCGGTTTATCTCTGACTTCATTATGGATGATAGGAAGGCCATTCTTATCCTTCATGCAGGTATGTCCGTGCCAGAAGCAGCCATGGAACTGGTATACAGTCTGTGTCTCTTTGCACCAACCATCAACAGGCAACTGTCTTCGACCAATCATTTTTTCAGCTCCGTTAAACTGATGTCTGATGTGGATGTCATCTCTCATGGATAAAAACTCTAACCATTGTTCAGCCATTTTACCATACTTCATTGGATGTTCTGGTTTAAACTGGTTTTCTTCACGACGTCTAATACTCCAACCCGTTGGCATCTCTTGCATTAGGCACCAAAGATATAATGCATTCGCATCAAAGCCTATAATACTTCCACATGGGTTTGCTTCTTTGCCATATTTTGTTTCTCTGATTCGGGTAACATCTTTCTCGTGGTATCGGTTGAAGATAATTGACCAACGATATTATCTTTCACCAAGTGATGCAAGTCTTTATTCTTCTGGTTAAATAATGTGAAGTAAGTGTCATCATTCATGGTCTGGAACAGGTATTTCAAAGTGAGGCCCGGAACACTGATACCATCTTTAAACATGTCGATGTGGCGTTCTTGGTAGAAAGCAAACTGCTTGTCAACTGCTTCAAGGAATGGTTTTACATCTCGGTTATTATACCAGATCAGAAAATCACGGAAAGTTGTCATCTCCAGGTCGTTCCATACATGCTGGCAGTACTGGTATTCTTCATTGGATATATTTTCTTTCTTGAGAGAACTGTAGAAGGCTCCATGGTCTGGTAGGTGGTCTTGATCCAATTTGTTCAAGCTGTCGATCCATTCATATGGTAAAAATCCCTTTGTCACGGAGCAGCCGAATGCTTTCAAAAACTTGTCATAGCTGAATCCTGGAGCGAGGTAGTTGCAAATATCAACAAACTTGAAAGATTCTGTCGAGACGCACATGTAGTTATTCGATTTCTTCACTGCAAACTTGAGTGGATTCTGTCTCTTCAGGTATGTCATCAGTTCACGCTTGACTACATTCATATCATATTTTCCAGAGTTGAATCCGATGACGGGCATCTCTTGCAGGTAATCTTGAAATTTCTTCTCCAATTTTTGTAAAGGGTGCATCTTGGATGTATCTTCTCCAGTAGCTCTGGCTTCCGCTTCCAGCGTTTCATCAATTTTCTGTCTGAGTTTAAACAAGGTCCAAGCATGATAGGTCTGCATCAGTTTGTGGCAATGAGATGAAATAGCTGTGAGGTATGTCATCATTTCTTCAACAAGTTCTTGAGAATTTCCATTTGTAATAAAACATTTCGGTTCTTGGTATTCTGGAACATTACGACATACACTCACACTCAATGGTCGGTGTTCTGCTTCCCATATCAGTTTATCACTGTCAGCAGGTAGACTGGATTTGACAAAGTAACTTTCAAAATCAAACGTTGCACGGTATGGATAAAACTTCTTCTCTTCAGATACTTCTATACCTTCATCTTCTAACAGATCAAATATGGACTGGGATGGATGGTATACACCGCCAACATACTGGTAATTTACTTCATCTGTACAGGTTTTCTCGTGACGATTTATTGCCCAGGAGGTTTTCCATAATTTGCCGCATTTGCGGCATTCAAAGGATTTGCAGTATTGGTCTATATCGATGATGTAGCTAAAATGGTTCTTGTAAATGTTCACATACATGGTATCTTCATACTTTCTGTGAGATCTCTGTACTAATTTGGCAACAATTTGGTCATCATCATTCTTGACAAGTTCATATACTTGGATATTTACTTCAAAACATTTCTCCAAGTCAGGTAATTCGGCTAAAGTAACTCCAAGGAATTCATTCTTTGGCTTCTCTGTATACTTGTTGTACATGGCATCTGTTGTATAGCTGAGGTTGTGTGCTGTGGAACCACTCCATAAAGCTAAACACCGGAAAATACACAGGTTGTCTTCGTAGGTAAAAAAGCGATTTCTATCTTTCACCAAAGCATTTACTGCTTTGTTCTGGAGAATGTACTCAGGAAGATCTTCTGCCATTCCAATTGGGTGGTCTTTCAGCTTATTCACATAAAAAGTAACGTTGGTAACTCTCTCAACAAGCCATTTGGTGTTGGGTCGTTTTAATTTGGCCCATTCCAGGATATCTTCTTCCATGACATCATCAAGGAATTTTTCAAAGTCTTCTTGGCAGCATACTAGTTGTGGAACATCAAGTACCCGGGCGTTGTTTTGTGATGGATGGTAATACTTCAGTTCATTCGTTTCATTGTGTCGCAGGATAAAACCAAAACTAAGATTAATTTTAAATCTTAGCTGTTGTGGCAGAAATATGGTAGTCATCAATTCATCAGTCATCATTTTCAGGTTCACATCGTTGATCCGGTAGTTATATTGGTCTTGGACTCGTCTGTTCATCATGTGGCGAGTTCTAATAGAACTCCAGTTATCTTCGTACAATATCTCATCTGGCTCTTCTTCAGACATCATATTCTTTTCAAACTCCATTGGTTCAACATCATAATGGGTGGTTGTCGTGGTTCGTGGTTGTTTAGGTGGTCCTCTCTTCGGTTCATCAGTCTTCCTTTTAGATGGTACAGGAACTGGTCGGTGGGCAACGCTCTTGTGTCGATTAAAATGGAGTAGTTGGTTGAACTCCTGGCCGCATTCCATACATGTATATGTCTCCAAACATTTCTTCAGGTGCTCAAGGAGATACTCTTTCCTCGTAAAGGTCTTGTTGCAGTTGGTACAATCGTGGGTCTTCTTCTCTCCGGTGGCGTGCTTGGTAGGCACATGGCGGTTTCGGTTGCAGCGGTCTGTAAATGTCTTCCCACACTCTTCACAGGCGTAGACATCAGTTCTGGTAACGGCAGTAGCAGCTTCAGACATCTTCATAAATTTTTTGCAAAGGCAAAATTGCTATAGAAAACTCTCTAGCGATGTGTTCAGTTCGAAGGATCGAAACAGAATGACGCGACGTTATTCTTCTCCGGAATTTATTTAGACGTGACGGATGTTTTTGAAAACGTCACGACGTCACAACGTTTTTTCATCGATATTTTCATTCTCGATGGGTGTTTGTGTTTGTTTCCTATAGGATTATAGGTTAAAGTTGGGAAATTTAGAAAATTAGTATAGGAAGTAATGGGAAAGAAACACAATGGGAATCCAGAAATCTGATTGGTGGATTAACTTCGCTCTGATTGGTCAGTGTAAAAACATCTTGATCCTCATTAATTTTATTATTTAAAATCATGTAGTTAGGGGGGTCATTTAAAGAAATTGCTAAATATAGACACTAACAATTAGTTAGGGGGTCAGTTAAGGATGTTACTAAAAATAGAATTTATAAAAATATAGTTCCAAGTAGAAGCAGAGGATTTCTGGGTAAATTTGTCCTATAGCACTACGTGCTACTCTTAATAAGGAAATAAAACGTCATGGGATCAAAAAAAAGGATTCTTAAAGAATTCTAAATAATACAACTTGACGGGTTTATTTGGGTAAATAAATGAGGATTCTGGGAAAATCCGAACCAGAAAATTACTCCACTTCAATCGAATGCACCCCCGATAGCCTCTCGGTACTATAGCACGACGTGCTAAGCAGATAAAATAGGAAATCCGTATCAAATAAAGTCAATTTCGGTGATTTCGAGTGGATTTTGGTGATTTGGGGGATTGTCGGGTTGTTTGTGGTAATCAGATTTACTCTTCTACAAAGGAACATACCCTCCGAACATACCCCGTCCTATTACAGAACAATTGGGTAACATAGCAACCACGTGCTACCATAGAAACCAAGATGGCGGCCTCCAGTATACAAAATGGCCGACGGAAACACGTATCACCCTAACAACACGCGCTGCGCATGCGCACTCACACCACGTATCACTATGGGGATGACGTCACAACATGGCCGCTCACGCGGGTTACCATGACAACACAACATGGCGCCACTAGGTCACGTGACATGACGTCACTTCCGAGGTCCTGCACCGAGGTCCTGCAACCTAGGCCCCAAAACCACATTACATACTACAGGCCGGCCGAAGTATTATTATTTTCGACAGGTCTCTCGAAAAAGGGCGTTATTATTATTATTATTATTATTATTATTATTATTATGTCATTGTGCGTTTTAACCTAATGTTGAATAGAGCCAGAGTCATCTTGCCACCCTCGCTACATAAGGTAGGAGAAGACTGGGTTGTGGTAATCTGTAATATATTATAATTTATAATCCTTAAATTATAATTCAAAATCCTTTTTCTATTTTGTTTTTTTTTGTTCTCTTCCTGTTTGTTTGTTTTTTTCTCCTTTAAAAACGAATAGTATTTGTATGTTTTTTGTGCAATGATCTATTGCTATTAAAATGTAATGTTCATCTACTTGGAGAGGAGAGTTTGTAGGTGATAAGCACTAAACTAATCAGAGTGGGGCCATTATTCAGTATCAGGATCACATTAGGATCAGGATTATTCTAGGATAAGGATTGAAGGGCAGGAGCAGCATTTGATGCTTTGAAGGGTCACGGTGGTAGTGTGCGTTGTGAGGGCTGACCATAAACATGTGGTTATTTTACCAACCCTCGTATCACCATTACGATGACGTCACACGATAGCAGGTTACCAGTTCTACCAGGAGGTACAGTCACGCGATGAATTGCACCATATGAGTTCCACCACAGGTAGGACTCCCGCCCATGTATCCCCAATAAGGACTGATCGGCCGGTACATAACTATCAAAGAATCCTTTTCCAATTCTTTCCAAGTTGGAAATTGCGAATAACTGTTATAAACGGCATACCAAAATGTTCTTATCCACCCAGGAGGGAGGTGTCGTATACCAGGTTCTTATTGACCCTCATTCATTCATATGACATTTTAGTATGTTGTAGAAATAAAAAAAAATAAGAGGCAATTGTTTTTTTTTAATTTCTGTTTTTCTTCCTGTTTTTGGGGGTTTTTTTGTTTCTTTTGTTTTTCGATTTATCACCATGGTACGCGTTTTTACGTCATTTCACATATATCACAATTTTCTGTAAAAACCCTTAATAAAAACACACTAATATGAATCCATTTCTGACGTATTTATACAGTATGCAACTTCCCACATATATCTATGGTTATTTGCAGTTGTGCACCTTTATTTTTTCTTTCCAAATTGAGTCACCCGACGCCAGCGATGGCAATTTTACGCATTTTTTACAACCTCATTTTGAGACTTCACCTTTCGCAATTTTGCAAATTTAATCTCCGCAAAAAAACATACCTAAAAGTGTCGTGCCGTCCTTTCAAATTCCCAACCATTATGATCGAACTCTGGGATGACGTCATTGGAAGCCATAGGGTCAAAAAATGAAATAAGTCGGATTTTTCAGAAATTTTAGTATGTTGTAGATCTAAACAGAATTAAGAGATATTTAAATTTTATAGTAAATTTCCTTTCTTATTATACCTACCGCAATTGTTTACAACAGACTTGCACTAGAGTGGAAGTCCCTAACTCGGAAAAATACTATTTATTTTCTTCTTTCTCAAGCGATTTGGGAAAGAAAAGTGGTGCAAAAACACCAAGAAACCAAAGGCTCAATTGAGCCTAAAACGCTCACCTGGCAAAAATTGTCAAAAGAAATGAGTGTATCAGTAAGTGATCAACAACAAGAGCAATTTTTTGATTTGTTTTGACACAACCTAAGGCAACTTTTTTGGCCATTCATTTTTGCTGGTCATAGGAAAACTCCATAGGAAGCTCTGTTCTGTGAAGTATTAAAAAAACAACAGCCGAACGAAATTTTTGGTTTGTTTTCAACTACAGTGGTTCTCTCTAGCCCATAGCCTCCCCCTCCCCCGTTTCAAAAAATAAATAAATTAATTAAAAAATGGACAAGAAAAATAACAAGTGACTCGATTTGAACAAAACTTGAATTGACACCCCAAGAAATGTAACATACCAAATATGAACGGATTCTCACTGGTGGACCTGAAGAAGAAGAATTTTCAAGAAATTTTCTCATATTGCAATAAAAAGCCCAAATATTAACCCAGGGACCTGATTTGAACAACCTTCAATCTAACCCTCATAGAGATGTTATACACCAAATATCAAAGTAATCGGACTGCTGGATCTGAAGGAGATGATTTTAAAAGAGAATTCCCCATATTGCACTAAGTAAATATTTGGGCTCCCTTGGTGAACCCAAGTATTAACCCAGGAACTCCATTTGAACCTTACACCTCTAGAGATGTCACATACTAAATTTGAAAGGATTCTCACTAGTGAGTCTGAAAAAGAAGATTTTTAAAGAAATTTTCTCATATTGCACTAAGTTAAAATTTGGGCTCTAATAAAGAGTCCAAATATTTATCCAGGGATCCCATTTGAACAAACTTGAATCTAACCCCCCTAGAGATGCTGCATACCAAATATCAAAAGAACTTGACTGGAAGATCTGAAGATTTTTAAAGATTATTGCCCACATTGCCCGAAGTTAATATTCAGGTTCCCACAGGAAGCCCAAATATTAACCCAGAGACTCGATTTGAACAAATCGAATCTTACACCTCAAGAGATGTTACACACCAAATATGAAAGGATTCTCACTAGCAGCAGGTCTGAAAAAGAAGATTTTTCAAGAAATTTTCTCATATTGCACTAAGTCAAAATTTGGGCTCCAATAAAGAGCTCAAATATTCATCCAGGGATCCCATTTGAACAAACTTGAATCCTGGTCGATCTGAAGAAGAAGGTTTTTAAAGAATATCCCCCATATTTCACCAAGTTAATAATCAGGCTCCCATAGGAAACCAAATATTAACCCAGGGACTCGATTTGAACAAATTCAAATCTTACACCTCCAGAGATGTCACATACCAAATATGAAAAGAATCTCACTAGTGAGTCAAAAAAAGAAGATTTTTGAAGAAATATTCATCCAGGGATCACATTTGAACAAACGTGAATCTACCCCCCCCCCTCCCCCCCCCCCCCCCCCCCCCCAGAGATGCTGCATACCAAATATCAAAAGAATCTGACTGGTGGATCTGAAGACGAAGATTTTTAAAGATTATTCCCCATATTGCACCAAGTTAATATTTAGGCTCCCACAGGAAGCCCAAATATTAACACAGGGTCTCAATTTGAACAAACTCCAATCTGACCCCTGTAGAGATGTTGTATACCAAGTATCAAAAGAAACTGAATGTTTGATACGAAGAAGAAGATTTTTAAAGCTCATTCCCCAAAGCGTCCTAAGTTAATTATTTAGGGTCCTGTGTTGAGCCCAAATATGAACCGAGGGGCTCGATTTGAGCATACTTGTATTTGGCCATCCTATGGATGCTGTATACCAAATATAAAAAGATTCTGATTAGCGGTTGTGAAGAAATTATTTTTTCAATTTTTGCAAATATGCTGACCCAGCATTTTTTCAAACGCCCCTTCTGAACACTCGAACATAATCGATGGCCATTTTTCTAATCCATTCTACTGGTCAAAACTATGCTTCATACCAAATAACAGTTCTCAATTTCCATGTAGTTTGGAAAATGTGGGCATTTGAATTTTTTTCTATTTTCAGCCCCTGGGGTACCCACTGGGCTACGAAAAAAAAACTCGGGCAGCAATCAAGTACTTTGGACCCACTTATATTACATGCCAAATTTGGTTCAAATCGGCCCATCGGTTCTTGAAACAGAAATTTTGGGCGGAGCCCAAAATGGGTATGTGCCCACAGAGAGCCCAAATATTGATCTACCAACTTCCCTTGAACAAACTTTAATCTTCAACACCAAAGAGAGTTTTATACCACATATCAAGGCAATCTCTCTGATGGTTCACGAGAAGATGATTTTTAAAGATTTTTAGGCTTTGGCATCATTGACCAGAGCCCGAAGAAGGCAGCCGCTTCCTTTGGACAAAATAGAAAGGGTATACTCCAGGGATAGTTTGTGAAATATATGCTTGAATTTGGCTGAATGGCTGTGAAGGAGAAGCTAAGTTTGCAAAAGTTAACGGACGACGGACGCCAAGTGATGGCAATAGCTCACACTGACTTGCAGTCAGGTGAGCTGAAAATAAGCCCAAACTGGGTCGAGGGCGACACTCTTCTCCTTGTACTAATCCACGGCTTCCAGAACCAGTGCGCAGACGTATAACCAAAGTGTCATTCTATTGAATCCTCCAACATTGGAGGTATATGATTAGCGGGAAGGAATAATTCTTACCCGAAAAAGAAGACGGGAGGGCCTCCACGTCAACAATTGCGGTAGTTATGACAAGAAAGGAAATTTACTATAAATTTAAATTTCTTATCAACCTACCTTACAATTGTTTACAGCAGGCCGAATAGACAACAGGAGGAGGGAATCACATAACCAACCCCCACATTACCCAAATGCGCTGGAACCGTGGACAGAGGAGGAGCTCCCTAGACCTATAAAACCAAAGCATCACCACCATTAGTACATGACAATGTGGGATGAGGCGTATGACCCTGTGTGACACACAGACACCAAGGACATTACCAAGAACAAGGCTGGAACTGACCTTGCAAGAACCCTAATGGCTAGGGTTGATGACAGCCAGAGCAGAAGAAAAGAGGGCCTGAAGAAAAAAAGGTCCTCAGACTGTTCCTGCAACTGTCGTAGAGAGCAGAAGCATTTCTCCAGTGGGCTGCCTGCATAACATCTGACAACTGACGGAGTTAGCATAAGCCCAGGAGGTAGACAAGGCATGCACCTCCTGGGCAGATATACGGTTGGTAATACAATCGTCAGTCGCTAGACGAGCGTATGACGCGCGTCGAGCAAGACAAATCCATCTAGAAATTGATTGAAGAGAGATCTTCTGTCGACTAGGGATAAGAGAGAGAAAAATATCTTTTCCTGTCTTTCCTAATGAACTGCGTCCGGTTGAGGTAAAAGCGAAGGGCGATTAGCCTCAGCAGAAGGAAGAGCCATGATACAGATTGGAGTTTGAGTAGTTTCTGGCATCTGATTCTTGGCCAGAAAGGAGCAATCAGTGGTAAAGTAACACTGTTGGTGGAGCTCCTGAAAAAGGCCGGATCAACAGAGAGGGCGTGAAGCTCACTAACCCTTCTGGCTGAGGCAAAGCCATCAGAAAAAGCCGTCTTGTATGTGAGAAAACGCATATCCACCTGGGATAAGGGTTCGAACGGCGGCCCCTAAGCAAAACAGCACCCAAGAAAGATACCATCTTATGGGTAAACTGCAAACTCCTAGGCATTTTCAAAGAAAAGTGCCGAATAAGCTTGGAGAGGGGCGGAATAGTGCCGATACGACGCTTTCCCCACATATGAAGAGGTCTCCGAAAGCATGGACTTGTAGCCTTAGATGGTAACAGGTTGGAGACACCGAGAAGCAAACAGATATACCAAAAACTCCGCAATATTATCGAAGGATCGGCATAACCAACAGAGTGATCAGCATACCATCGACAGAAGACCTTCCACTTAGCCGCACAGGCTAAACTAGTGGAGTGCCGCCTTGAAGAAGAAATGCACTCCACCGCTCGTCTCGAACAACCTTTACGGAGGAGACAAGACCTGACAAAAGATATGCGTGAAAGCACTATAAAGTCAGGTCGACGTGAAATCTCCTCGGGTGACCTTGCAAAGAACGTAGAGGGAGACGCGCCGGAACTGCAGCCAACAGAGAGCGGAACTCTATGGATCCAAACCCGCTGAGGCGACAGGGGAGCAATCAGAAGGATTCGACAATTGCAGGCTGGTATCTTGGCTAGAACCTGAGGCAGAATCGGAACCGGCGGGATGGCATAGCCGACTTGACCGTTCCAATCGAGTGACAGAGCGTCCACGGCGAAAGCAGAGGATCTGGACACAGGGACACGAAAGTTTACACCTGAGGTTTCCAACGGATCGTAAAACGATCTATGTGGGGACTACCCCAGAGATCGCAAAGCGACTGTAACACTGCCATGTGAAGCGTCCACTCGGTGGAAATGGACCTGCCTCATCGGGAAAGGGAGTCGGCTAGGACGTTTTGACGACCGGGAATGTGACAAACCACCACCCAGGCATAGACATCCTGAGCGAGCAGTAGAAAATCCCGAGCCAAATCATACATGGGAACAGAGTGCGTGCCACCCTGGTTCCAAATGTAAACAACCACTGTCGAATTGTCGGACAACAAAATGACCTGACGATTCGAAAGTTGGGGGATCCACTGCCGGAAACACAAAAGAAGAGCAAGAAGCGCCTTCTGGTTGATGTGAAGAGCTGCATGATCCTGGTCCCATACCCCGTGAAGGGAAAGACCAGAGGATCCAACGTTGTGCTCAATCCGAGATCGCTGGCATCAGCCATTAGAACACTATCGAGCATGGGCAAGTCCAACGGAACTCCCTACAAAATCCACTGAACATCGGTTCAGGGAAGGTGACCATGAAGACATGCTGGTTAACCGAAGCACTAGATCCAGAGGATCGACATTCGGCCTTCAACAACTGAGAAAGTGTTGTAGAGGACTGACATGCATCCGACCTAGAGGAATGAGATCTGTCACCGAACCGCAGAGACCGAGCAGCCGGGGAATACTCCGAGCTGTCGTGGACGTGGACTGGGTCAGAGTCAAGGCGAAAGCCAAGAGAATCACAGCCCTCGCCCGGGGAACCGCCACCATATTCAGATGAGTATGGAAGTCCATCCTCAGATGACAAAACGACTGAGAAGGGACCAGGTCTGACTTCTCCTCGTTGACTCTGAACCCTAGCGACGTGAGCAGGCTCAAGTGTGTCGACACCTGACTCCAGAAGAGCAGCATTGGAATGCCTCTGGAGGATATCGTTCAGATACGTCGAAGCAGTCACCCTGGACTGAGTGCGAAGGAAGGCTATCACATGCGACATCAGTCCGATGAAGGCCCAAGGAGCCAGGTTGAGGCGAAAAGGTATGGCCTTAACTGGTAAATTCGCCCCATAAAAGCAAACCTGAGATTCTTTTGCGATGTCCGATGAATCGGTACGTGAAAGTAAGCGTCTCACAGGTCGATGCTGGAAGCGAACTCTCCCTAGTGAATGGAGCAGCGAACCGACCTGAACGTCTCCATGCCGAACTTGGGAGCAATGGGAGACTGGTTCAGGATACTCAGATCGATAACCGGTCAGAGTCGGCCGTCCTTCTTCGGCACCAAGAACAGACGGGAATAAAATCCCACTGAATGAATGTTCCCGATGACCCCAATCGCCCCCTTTGACAGGAGAATGTCTATCTCCCTGATCAAAAGTTCCCGACGTGAAACGTCTAAAGGAACGTGGGTTACACTCGACAGAGTGGGATGTCTCAGAAAATATATCCGCAGACTGGAACGAACATCTAACATCCAAGGATCTGATCTGATCGTGTCCCAACGGTCTACAAACTCGGATATCCCTCCTCCAACCTGGGACGAATCGAGGTTCGGACCTTCATTTCGAGCCCCGGCGAGGCCCGTGAAAGGAGAAACCATCTCCTCTGCTAGATGAAGGATCCTGAGACCTCCCTCTGGACTGCCGACGCTTACCCTTACCACGTGAGTAAGAGAAAGAAACGGCGGCAGGAGGATCTGCCCTACTCTTCACAAAGGGAGCAGAAAAGCGTTTGTTAGGCTTGGAATGGCCCCCGACCTCCAACAGAAGGAGGATCAAGCTGGCGAAGCAGCAGCAGCTGATCTTTGGAATGACGCAGGACGTCATCCCGGACCGTCACCACGTAATCATAGAATTGTCGCGGACCCACCAAAGAAGCGGATCGAAGAGCAGCGCCCTGCCCTTCAGGAAAGGAACAGCTTGTGTCCAACACAGCGTCCCGGCGAACTAAATCCAAATTAGCCGTGTTGCAGGCATGCGTGTGAGTTAGATGCATGAGCGTCTTAGAGATCACACTCAAAGGAGCCTGTATGTCGTCAAATTTATCTGGAGGCAGATAAGCAGCCAAGGCAGAGACAACGTGATCCAAGAGAGAAAGCATGCCTAGCATCTCTCTAGATAAGCCCAACGTGGACTCCAAAGTCGCCATAGGAATAACGGCCGACTTGGCTTGGAGTCCTGATCCAAGACCGTCAAAGTCTTGCAGTCCGACGGATTGGCAGAATCGTAGGAACGATAACGCACAGGGGACAAAAGGTATCAGCCTAGTGAAGAACGAAGTCTTCATTTTCTTGGAACTCAGCCCTTTCGTCCAATGCTGCAAAAGCGTCGACCATTTGTACCGACTGGTATGACCGAAGGCGCCCAGAAGCAGGGTGCTCCGCAGGCTGTAGGCGCGCAACCGATGATCGCGGCCTGGCTGAAACCCCCAGCTTGTCTGACGGTTTGAAGGAACACAAAGTCAAGAACCGTCCCCAAGTCAGAAGACTGATGGCTCTCGTCGTCAGGTGTGTCTGACCCATCGCCTGATTCGGAAGGCATGTCAACATGTCGAACATACCAGCCGATGCCTCCCATGGCGTAGGAACACCCGAGGGGTCAGAAAACAGCGCCCTGCGTCCGGGTGGCCGCGCTTCGGAGGGCGCCTGGAAGCCACTAGAAGCCTCACTGGAGGCAACGGGAAGGCTATTGGATAGAACCTGCGTGGGGCCTCCCTGAGCTCACAAACTCTATCTGCCGGTTCGACGTGAGAACAGCCCATCAAAGTGGCAGGGCGACGTGTGGCAGCTGAAACATCTGAATACAGACGCTTATAGGGGTATGAAATACCCCGAGGATCTAAAGTGCGGGAATTCAGGAGAGTCGCCGCTGACCTCATAGGGACAGAAGGTCCAGGTTGCACAAAATTGTGCCTGTCCCACAAAACAGGCCGAAAGACCAGAGTGCGTGGACGGAAGCGCAACAGAGTCCACGGTGACCCAACCATGGACATCTGAACCCAAATCAAAACCTGCTGGGCTCGACGGCTAAGAGACCACATCAGAGGGACCGACCGGCAACCACTTCCGACTTCGCCGAATTGAAGCCAGGGAAGGTAGAGGCCGACATCCCATGTCCATGGGCGCAGATCTCTTCCAAAAAGTGGGGGGGGGGGGGGCGGGCAGATGCCGAAGGCATCTGCAGCGAGTGCCGCAGGCACTAGCCGGCAGAGGGGGGTTTGGGAAAATTTTTAAATTGCGCTTTCAAATGGTGCATTCTGGTGGCCTCTGGGGTATAATTTCTCTTAATTATTTAGTAGAAAAAAATATGTTTTTCAACAGCCTGTTGTAATTTTGTCAAAATGCTTAACCATAATTGTTCCCGCTTTACCGAGCGTTCCCTATTAGATTAACACAATTCAACTGTGCGGTGGATTAGCATAAGGGCCCAACAGATGGAGCGACGACGTATGTGTCGGGCCCGTTAATGGATTAACAGATCCAATAACAGCCCGACACATACGTCATCAACAAGTCGCGTGAATTGAATGAATTCGATCGATAAATTTCGTTTTCAAAATGTAAACAAAGCAGACGATACTGTCTTGCACATTTTCACGAGCTCAGTACCGGCCTATTACTCTCTCTGCATCAGAATTCTGTCTGCAACATTGATATTCCGATATCAAATAGTTATGCTGCTTATGCATTCGTGCAACCCACAGCTGTGTCTGGCTGAGTAACAACTTATTTGAAGGCGCAGTGTTGAACAACTGTTCGTTGAACGTTAAGTCAGTCCAAACATGGACCCACAGACATAGTCCGTAATATAATTGTTGTGGTTGATACGGCTACAGTACAGGCCGTACCAACCCCAAAATTATATTACGAACTGTGGGTCCAAGTTTGGACTAGTTGAACGTGTATCAGAAGTGAATCTCGCATTAAAATTGATGAGAGGGTGCAGCAGTGGGGGAGCATAGTGGGGGGACATGTCATACCATGTCCCCCCAGTGGTGGGGGGGGGGCATGGCATACCATGCCCCCCTTGATGAGATCTGGGAGGGACACGTCCCCCCCCCCCCCATGATCTGCGCCCATGCCCATGTCCAAGAATCAGAAATCCCTGCAGACCCCTGCAGGGATAAGCCGAGGCCGTCTGAAATGGAGACCGATGACGTAGTTGTTGACAAAGGCGGAAAAGCGGAGAGAGCAACCGAGCTCGGTTCCAAAAGAGGAGTCACAACCCAAGTGCAGCAGCCTCAGATGTCGACTGGAGGGGGGCAGTAGTCCTGCAAACAGGCATCTCTTCGCCAGAAAGTCTGCAGCTATCGCGGTATTCACGCCATAAAAATACTGCCCCACCACCCCCCACCCCCCAGGAGGGGATATAACTCTCTCCAGACAGAGTCGAATCAGGAGGCTCCGAACGACTGCGTGCCCCTTCCAGTGGGCGCGGGAGGAAAACGGCACATGCCCGAACTACACAATAGACGGAAGACCACCCAGCCTACAGGGTCTTTCAACAGAACACCCAAATAAAGTGGAGCATGGATAATGGGAAACTTCAACATGCTAAAACAACAAAAATGATCCGCAAGGTATCGTCGTAGGTACATCTGGCGAGAGCAATGCAGATGGGAAGGTGAACCCAAAGAAAGAGGATATCAGGACACCCCCAGCTTCCAGAGTAAGATGGGAGGAAACAAAGACCCGACGGGAACAGAAAAGTACCCCAACGGCCAAACGGGAACTGGCAGAAATTCTACCCTAAACAGAGGGGAGAAAAGCTGCCACAACCGCCCCCAGCTGACAACTAACTCAGTTAAAAGCAGAACTTAAAGGGTTAGCATTAATAAACAAAAGACCGAAACGGCGCGGTACGCGAAAACCATGTGCGAAATCGGTATAAAGATTTATCACGAAAAATACAGTGAATAATCGAGAGAATAATAAAAAACACGGCCCTGTATGTCTGGACAGTGAAGAAACAGCTATGAATTCACGTATCAAAACAGGAAACATCGTTAACATCCAGTCAAAAGGTATCACTGTTGAAGAGCGAGACGATCCACACCCTTGTAAGATGGCGGAAAAAAATAGAATGACACGTTGGTTATACGTCTGCGCACTGGTTCCGGAAGCCGTGGATTAGTACAAGGAGAGGAGTGTCCCCTACTGGGTGTGCGCCGGTTTGGCTTATTTTTTCTTGGTGCTTTTGCACCACTTTTCTTTTCCAAATCGCTTGGGAAAGAAGAATATAGAAAGTATTTTTCTGAGTTTGGGAATTCCACTGTAGTGCAAGCCTTTTGTAAACAATTGTAATGTCAGTTGATAAGAAAGCTGTTTTATGTTTTTTTTCGATTTGGTGCCATTTTGACATTTTTATGTCATTTTAAAGTTTAGCTTCTTTTTTTTACATATTTCATTAAAAACGCTCTCTTCTGATTCATGTAACTCCGCATTTATAAATGCTTCAGCTAAGAAATTTCATACACTGTTTTCTACTTATTTGAAGTCATTCAATGTTATTTTTTCATTTCCGATTTACGAACCCGATGCCAGTGATGCCTATTTCACATTTTTTTCTATACCTTTTCTTTTCAACCTCCTTTTCAGCTACGGAATTTCTAAATTCTTAAACTGTGACCTGTGCAAAAACACGTATCTAAAATTGTCTTGCCATCCTACGAAACTCTTATAACCGTTGTTAGGCCGGAACCCGAGCGTTGTGCTGACATCATAGGAGGGGGCGGGGCGGGGTCATGTGATCAAAATGTGTCGGATTTTTTTGAAATTCTGGTATGATGCAGCTCAAAAAAATTAAGAGAAAGCTGGGGATTTTTTGTTCTTCGATTTGGCGCCATTTTGTCACTTTTACGTCACTTCAAAGTTTAGCCTATTTTGACATATTTCATTAAAAACGCTGCCTTCTTATTCACGTAACTCCATATTTATAAACGATACAGTTACCAAACTTCATACGCTGTTTTCTACTAATCAAAAGTTGTTCCATGTTATTTTTCATTTCAAATTTACGCATCCGATGCTAATTTTTGGTTCTTTTTCTATACATTTTATTTTCAACCTCATTTTAGCCATCTTCTTTCGGAATTTTGGGGTTGTAATCTCCACAAAAAAACATCTAAAAATGTAATGCCGTCTTAGGAATTCTCAACCATTATAACCGAATGCCGATGTGATATAGGACAAATACGTCAGATTTTCTTCTGAACTTTTAATATGTTGTGGTGACAAAGAATGGGTTCCCCTCTACAGTTTTGTATGGAGCCCGGGAAGTGACATGGCCTTTTTTTAATCCGTGTGAACGGATTACCAATCCATGCACACCGTTTACTAATCCGTGCCGCATGGATTACTAATCCGTGAGAATGGTTTACTTATCCATGAGAATGGTTTACTAATCCACGAGAACGGTTTACTAATCCGCGAGAAAGGATTAAAAATAAATTGACCATGCCACTTCTGTCCATACAGTGGAGATCGGGAGGTGACATGGCCAACTTATTTCTTAATTCGGGTCATATGAAGCTGAATTTATTGCATTACCATGTGTAAACCGATTTTTGTCATTTGTGTTCAGCCCTGTATTCTGGTTACAGGAGGTTTTTACACAGGGCCTGTTATGTGCTCCGCAGACCACTGGATTTTCCACCCCCTCCCTCCATTCACTGCATCTACGTGCTAAAACACACAGAAAGGGGTAACATAGTTGTTTAAAAATGCATCGCAACACTTCGTCGCCTATTTTTATGTACGTGCATCCCGCAGACACCTTAAGCGCCGACTCCATTCGGTTTGCGAGTGAATTAACTCATCAGCTACAAATTATATGCTACCCCCTTCTGTATGTTATAGCATGTGTGGGCAGAATATAAAAGGGGGCTCGGGGGGGGGGGGGGCGGTCGGGTGTCTCCAGGAGAGCGCGTTACGAACTATGCAAAACATCTAGTATGGTCAGTTGTCATTATATGTCCAACCACATAGTCTACAAATTTAAAGCTTTAGACCACGACTTTGTTTGGAAAAACACCTGTCGCCTTTTTCCTTTTTGGGGTATGACATTTCTGTACTTTCAGAAATAGAAAGATGTATCCCGGTGAATCAATCAGAAAAAACAGCTAGTAGTCGACTACGTAACTTTAGGGTGGCATTAGAAAATGGCTATCTATAACACTATAGACTTCTTCATGGTATCCTCATTCAAGATTAAATCGATCTGATAAAATTTGATCCTATATTCAGTCATTTTCTCGACTTACGTTTCTAAAATGACTCTAAAATTTATTTTATAGAAATTTATATTGATCAAAAGCTTTGTGTTTTCTTTACCAAATTGCTCTTGTTGATTTGAAATTATTAAAAATGATCTCTATAGTTAGAGACTTGATGTATATTTCAGTTTATCCTGGCCCAATGGACGTGGGTTAGCAGCCATTGTTCACACATATGAACTTACATCGATACATGCATAATTCAGCATGTTCTAAAAAAACTGTGTCCCTCACTTGGATGTCACAAGATTGCCCAACGATGTACTCTAGAAGTGAGCGATCAAAATGCTCTGCATTTCGTTAACACGTGACCACAGAAAGCCATATAGTATTTCCGCGAATTCTAGTAGATTGCTCCATCGCCTATTTGCACCGGTCGAATGCACCATCTTAAAAGTTGATTTGCACCATTCAAAAAGTCGATTTGCACCATCGAAAAAGTCGATTTGCACCATCCAAAAAGTCGATTTGTACCACCGAAAAAGTCGATATGTACCACCTTGAAGTCGATTGCGCCATTTAATTTCATCATTAAAAGTTTACCTTCTTGTTGTATTTGACACCTTCCCGTTCTCTAATCCTGTATCCATCTAGCCTTCTAGGATTGTAGGCCTACTTTCCTTTGCGGGTCACTTTTTTCCCAAAATTTAGGTCTTCTTGTTTTTTGAAGTTATTAAAACAGTGTGACACTAATCCCTGTTTGAAACTGGGTATATTGTGAACCAAAGCCTTCTTGTTTTGTTAAGTTGTTAAAACAGCGTGACACTACCTCCTATTTGATTATTGTAGGTTTGTTTTTTATAGCAATAGGTTATTAGTATTCTTCCCCGTTGTTAAAACAATATGGGACCGTTGTTTGTGGAGATGTATGTTGATAGTAATCGCTATTCTTGTTAAAAGACGGCCGCATTTCAAAGATGAAAGGCCACCAAACCCAGAGAGTTTTCTATATAATGTTGAATTTTTTTTTGGACTTCATCTTCACAAGTGTCAGAAATTTGGGCACTTGTCACACAAATGCAACGGGAGCAACGATGTATGAAATGCGTTGACAAACACATCGCTAAGGCATGTAGTGCTACAACTCTGAAATGCCCCAATTGCGGCGGTCAACACCCCAGCAACTACCGGCGGTGTAGCCACTTCAAAAAAGTTAAAACAAACATCCAGCTTAAAGAAGAAACACATGGACACCAGTCTTTCGGACGTTTGCGAAGAGATTAGTAAAACAGCCTCTAAGTTATATAATACTCAAATATCTCACACGCTATTAGAAGCGGCCGTCAACAGAATATAATCATCTAACAATATTACAAATAGTAAATAAACTTAAATAAACTTAGTACCGTTATTCCTAAACCATTCATGGATACACTAAAAATAGTCCAGTGGAACGCTCGAAGCGTTAATCAGAAAAATTTGCAAATGTCACATTATTTCAAAGATATGGGCGTAATTGGAATTAGCGAAACATGGCTTAAACCAAACAAAAAAGTCTCGTTATGTGGTTTTGATATTATTAGAAGAGATCGCCCCGTCAAAAGGGTGGCGGTGTCGCTCTGCTAATAAGGCAGGCGATTAAATACAAAACAATACCATGCGACCACCTCAATGCTGAAGTGATTGCAGCTGAAATTGAACTTGACCACAAACACGTGGCCATCATATCATATTATAACAAGCCGCAAGCAACAGTATAAAGTAAAGTATTTGAATTCTTTACCACAAAGTACAAGCACTGCATATTCTTGGGTGATTTCAATTCCAAACTAGTGCAGGCTGCAAGCCGAGAGGTCCTCGTTTCGAATCCCACCTGCGGCAACCGCGTTGTGTCCTTGGGCAAGACACTTCACCCCCTATTGCCCACGTGGGGGCACGGTGACGTTGTGTACTAAGGCGTACTGCACGTCGATGGTGCACCTGTCTTCAACCAATGCTAACCCTGCTTGTGTGGAGTTGGTATGTTGGGGAGCTGACAGTTGCTCACCGTTGCTCGGTGGTTCTCTCCGGGTACTCCGGCTTCCTCCACCCGTATAACTGTCACGGTCATGGTTAACAATTGTGCAGAAATATGTGACCTTAAACACCAATAAATAAATGAATAAATAAATAAATAAATAAATAAATAATTGAGCTCGTATCAGTGGGTGGTCGTAGGCAGTGGTTTTTGACGAAATTTGTAAGCTTATAGTTGTTCCAAACTATTATGCATGTGTCGTTGTTATCCGCGTAGGGTAAGAGGTAAATATTCAGTATAATATATCGAGTATTGATCCTGATAATACTCAATGTTGATTAAGCTAGCTATAAATTTCCCGTTGGTCTTTTGGGTCAATGGTCCTAAAAAAATTCCAAACACTATAATTATGCTGTGGGTAGTTTTTGATAAATGACACAATAGGTCATGGTGAGAACGAGTTATGTGTTTGATTTCGCATATCCATGCGTGCGAACCAAAATAAATTAAAATAATTAGTCCAGTTCGCACGAGAAATATATGTCTGTTGTGATGAAAAAAACAGTGTCAATCTTTCGACAAGGAAATGAAATGGCAAACTTTTTCAAAAGGGCACGACAAATCACGGAATTATTGTACCTTGGCAGCAATCGGCATCATCAAACACAATACTCTAACTGTTCAGTGAGGTGATGACCTGGACAAGCCGTTCGACTTGCTCATCGTCGATGGTTTCCAAAACATTGTCCTTAACGCCTGAATGCTCATTTGATTTACTGTATAGCAAAAACATGTGGGTTTTTATGCACACACCTGTGTGTGGGGGTGGACTGCTACAGGGTCGTGATGGGGATGATTCCTTGATCTTTTTGATTTGATTTTGATTTTTTGTTTGTTTTTTGTTGTTTTTTTTTTAGATAATTTTGCCCATACCGTTAGCTTTACGGCTGGCGGATCTGATCTGCTGCGACTCTGTGGTGTTTTGCTCTGTAGGTGCTGTGTAATGCACACTGTGTTCATCCTTATAACAAATAAATATATGTTTCCAACTGACAAAATTCCATAAAATCCTCATTGCGCCTTCATTAACCACAATTTTCACCTGGCAAGACCCCCACCTTTCCCTTTTAGAAATTCTAAAGGCCAATAAGAATGGAACTTGTACATATTCGAGGGTTTTTTACTCTGCAGGTACTGTGTATGGACACTGTGTACATCCTTTTTCTAGTGTAATAAATGTTTTCCACTGATAAAATTCCAAAAATCCTGATTGCGCTTTTACTAACCGACATTTTCACCTGACAAGACCCCCCACCGCTCCATCTTAGAAATCTTGCACGCCCAATAAGAATGAAACTTGTACATATGTTCTTGTTATTTGTGTTTATTTTTCTGCGCAAAGCGCATTTGCAGCCTTCGGCACTGTACACAACAGTAATTGCCTCCCCGTATTTAGTTAGTCTGGGCAAATGTCCTAAAATCAAAGAAGTTGTAAACATGGGAACTGCCGATGGTGATGGAAAATCTAACACTGATATATCAGTAGGACTTGGCGACTTGGTCCTATACAGTAATAATGGCGGGTAGTGTAGGATTAGACGAGGTGCAGACGAACCCAGAATTTGATCTCGTAAAAGTCTATAACGATAGAACATGCGAAATAACTGATGAAGAAGACTCTTTATTTAGAGACTTTAGTGGTGATTGTAAATACTATTGCCCCAATGAACTTAAATTATCAAACATCAACTGTACCGAGCAACTCTCGATGTTTCATATTAACTGCCAAAGTCTAAGTGCCCATTGGGACCCCCTAAATGAGCTAGTGGAGTGATCTTCAGGATTCCGAAAATGCCTTTAATATTATTGGGTTAACCGAAATTTTTCGAATACCGTCCAACATGTCATATTGTCTAGAAGGTTATCACCCACTCATTAAAAATATCCGACCTGAGGGAGACGATGGGCGAGGTGGTGTGGGTATCTATGTGGAGGAGGGTATTGCCTCCTCAATACGAAACGACTTGTCTGTCTTCATTCCCCATGTAATCGAGTCCCTATTTATTGAAATGAAAATAATTTATTTATTTATTTATTGATGTTTAAGGTCACATATTTATGCACAATGGCTAATCATGACCGTGACAGTTTTACGGGTGGAGGAAGCCGGAGTACCCGGAGAGAACCACCGAGCAACGACGAGCAGCTGCCAGCTCCCCAACATCGTAACTCCGCACTACAGCACAGACAGGGTTAGATTGGTTGAAGACATGCGTACCATCGACGTGCAGAACGCCTTAGTACACGGCGTCATCGTGCCCCCACGCGGGCAATGGAGATGAAGTGTCTTGCCCAAGGACACAACGCGGTTGCCGCAGGTGGGATTCGAACCGAGGACCTCTCGGCTTGCAGCCTGCACCTCTACCTACTGAGCCACCGCGCTCCCAAAATGAAAATAAATAACACGAAAAAATTAATTGGAGTCATATACAGACCTAACACCCAGCCTAAAGCAGATATAGATCTCTTCCTTACAAAACTAAATGAAATTACTGATATAATTAATCATGAAAATAAAGAGGCGTATATCATGGGCGACTTAAATATTGACCTATTAAAAACAAATTCTCATTCCAAAACTCAATATTACCTCGACCTCATGGTGAGCCAGGGATTCATACCTCGTATCACCAAGCCGACTCGAATAACCAGTCATTCATCAACTTTGATAGATCATATTTTCTCAAATAAAATATCTTCCAACTGCTTGTCTGGAATAATTGTCACAGATGTCTCTGACCATTTTGGTATATTCTATGTAGAAAAAAATGCTTCCCAAAAGGATATCCCGAAAATGGCGTACAAACGTAATTTCAGTGCTACCAACCTGGCTACGTTTAGGTCACTTCTTTCGCGAAGCGATTTTTCGCCTATTTTTGAAACAACCTGCCCCAACACGGCATATGAGAGTTTTATGAATATTTATTCTACCGCTTTTGAACAGGCATTCCCTTTGGTAAACGTGCAACTGAAGAAAAAATATATCAGACAGCAACCGTGGATATCTAAGGGCCTCATGAAGTCATCAAATACCAAGACAAAATTCTACATTAAAAAAATTAAATTCCCAACAGAACAAAATATAAAAAATTATAAAAATTATTGTAAAATTTTCAATAGAATTAAAAAGCAAAGTAAAACAATGTACTTCAATAAAGTACTAAATGACAATAAAAATAATTTGAGAGGAACCTGGAAGATTTTAAATGAAACAATAAATAAGGCAAAGCGCACTGCCAGTATGCCTTCTAGCATTGTTAAAGATAATAACCATGAAATAAATGACCCGCATGAAATAGCATACGAATTTAATAACTTCTTTATAAACATAGGAAGACGCACTACTGAGCAACTAATACAAACAGGCAAGTCGTTTATAGACTACATGGATTTCCCTAACCAAAGCAACTTTTTCATAACACCCGTAACCCCATCTGAAGTAATAAATATAGCTAATAGATTGAAGGCCAAAAACTCCGACGACTGTGATGGCATTACGACATATCTTTTGAAGAACAGCATAAATATAATTGCTCAAATAATTGCCCATATTGCTAATCAATCTTTTACAAGCGGAGTTGTGCCAACCAGAATGAAAATCGCCAAAGTGATCCCAATTTTTAAAACCGGAGACGAAAATCTATTTAATAACTGTAGACCGATAAGTATCTTACCAGTCTTTTCAAAAATTTTAGAAAAACTAATGGCAAATAGAATTGTAAACTATCTGAATACATTTGATATTCTATACCAGCATCAATATGGTTTCAGAAAAAAACACAGCACTATACATCCTGTTATGCAACTTCTTAGACATATTGGCATTGAAAATAACAAACCAACCAATGACATAACATTAGCAGTATTTATTGATTTTTCAAAAGCTTTTGATACCATAAACCACAGTATACTGTTAACTAAACTGGAAAGATATGGATTCAGGGGAATTAGTAACGATTGGTTTAAAAGTTACTTATCCGACAGAACTCAGTATACGAAATATGGTGAATATAAATCTGAAATGAGTCAAATAACATGTGGAGTCCCCCAGGGCTCTGTACTCGGTCCCATTCTATTTCTGCTGTATATAAACGATATCTGTCGTTCAACATTGCTAAACATACTTTCTTTTGCAGATGACACTACAGCCTACGCGTCTGGTTCTAATGCAAATATATTAGCTAACCACATAAATGATGAATTAAGTAAACTAAGTGATTGGTGCTCAGCTAACCAGCTTGTCCTGAATGCAAGTAAAACTAAATATGTCCTTATAAATCCAACTCATAATACGAGAGTCACAGAAAATCTAAATATACATGTACAAGACAAAACGATAAAACGAATAGGACGCAACGAAACGGAAAAATCACTGAAATTTCTTGGCATTTACATTGACGATAACCTTTCGTATAGTGCTCACATTTCACAACTGTGCTCTAAAATAGGACGAATAAATTACTCTTTAAACAAGGTGAAAAAAATTCTGCCACATCGGGCCATGAAAACACTATATTTCGCCCTCATCCACAGTCACCTGTTATATGGAATACATATTTGGGGTAGCGCCCGAGCAATTAGGAAAATCTTCATCATGCAGAAACGCTCAGTTCGCATTATTAATAATTCAACATATAATGCCCATACTGATCCCCTGTTTGCCAAAGATAATATACTCAAAATTAATGATTTGTTCAAACTTCAAGCCTGCCTCTTCATTTTCGATTGGGAAAAGGGGGAACTTCCTTCGTCATTTCATTCCTTCTTTAAACAATTAGGACATACCTCAGAAAGAGCTACGTGGCAATCAGATCTATTATATATTGGTAGAACCCGTACCAGGGCACTAGACTAACTTCCAATCCACGCCTTTCCTAAGTTATGGAATGAGCTGGACCCAGAAATAAGAACAACAACAAACAGAAAATTATTCAAAAGATTGCTGACACAAAAATATATTTCTCAGTATCCAAATAGCGTAGAATGCGACAATCCTTATTGTCAAGACTGTAGGTTGTAGCTACAGACTGTCATCCTTTCATATCTTTCACAAGTATGTAAATAATCAGGGTTCTAGGTAGTTTAGACATTATAATAAGGCCATCTCCCTCAATGATTAGTTTTTATCGCTTTCAAATTCAACACATGATACAACAGTACCTGCCTGGGAACCCCTGGAAGTGAAGTAGTGCTAGTTGGGGGGAAGTCCAGTTAAATTGGCAACACAGGTATAAACGATTGGCTAGACTTGACCTTATATCGATCTTGTGATTACGAATAGCCACTGTGCATTAATACGTGACCCCCCCCCCCCCAAGAAAAAAAAAACAAACAAAAAGCACAACAAAAAAAACAATTAACACAACAGCCACGCCACTGTTATCTCGTCTTGCAAAACATACTTTATCTGACCCGCCAAGTCCCGAATTTCCGATGTCAAAACAGTGAACAATAAACCCTACATGTGCAGTTATCCAGCTTTATCAATAACAATATGCCCCCGGTTGTGTACAGTGCTGATAACAAGGCCAACCAACATCTGTGGGAGTTGACAGGTAGACAGCCAATCTGGCTATGTCATCTCCCCACGGTATAGATACTGATTCCATGTTGTTTTGTAAATGCATTTCTAATACAAGTTATGATAATGTATTTCTATGAATCATAATTATCATGTATTGCATTTTATCTATACCGTTAAATAAATAATCTAATCTAATCTAAAAATAAATAAATAAATAAATAAATAAATAAATAAATAATTCAATTCCAAACACCAGGTATTCGGTTGTCATAAGACTGGGTCTAATGGTGACGCCCTTTTCAACATCATTAACGATCAAGACGTAACATATATAAGCAACAACCCACTCCATCAATCAGATATCCTAGACTTGATTATCACCAGCCAATCACTAACCAGCGAAATGCAAGACATATTTGAAGGGGATGATGAGCTAGGCAGTGATCACCTGCCGGTTCACGCCACTTTGAAATGGAATACTGGTCCCGCAAGGTATCCTCCCGTGAATAGGAGGAACCTATCAAAAATTGACTGGAACCTCTTCAGAAACATTATCGAAGTAAAAATAAAGGCAAATGTCCCCTTAAATGCTCATGAACTAGAAAACGCCTGCACCCATCTTAACGAGGTTATCAACAGTGCACTAGATGAAATTTGTCCCAAGCAAACAGTAAAGACGCGGATAAACAGAATAACCCAAACAACTCTTCAAATAATCAAACAAAAAAGAAAAGCCTTCCGGGCTTACCAATCAGAAAATGATCAAATGGAAAGAGCAGAACTTAAAACCGCGTATAATCACCTACACGGAGAAGTAAAAAAGGCCATAGCTAACGACAATCGCGTGAGATAGGAAAAAGCATCAGAAAGCCTAAATGGGCTGAGAGAACCTAAGAGGCTCTTATTTTTATTTTTTTTATTTTTATTGGTGTTTAATGTCACATGTTTCTGCACAATGGACCATGACAGTTTTACGGGTGGAGGAAGCCGGAGTACCCGGAGAGAACCACCGAGCAACGGTCAGCTCCCCAACATACCAACTCCACACAAGCAGGGTTAGCATTGGTTGAAGACAGGTGCACCATCGACGTGCAGTACGCCTTAGTGCACATCGTCACCGTGCCCCCACGTGGGCAATGGGGGTGAAGTGTCTTGCCCAAGGACACAACGCGGTTGCCGCAGGTGGGATTCGAACCGAGGACCTTTCGGCTTGCAGCCTGCACCTCTACCAACTGAGCCACCGCGCCCCCTCCTTTGAGGTTCTGGGATACATTTAAACCCCTTACTGGCCAAAAGAGCAAAAGTGCCAATAATAATGCGCTGAAGACTAGCGACGGAACTATGGCCATGGACGACAAGGCAAAGGCCAACGCTTTTGCCGAACTTCTAAAGAAAGTTCATCGTCCACAAGAAGGGAACAGATATGACAACGATTTTAAGGTAAAAGTAAATAAATTTGTCCAAGATAACAACCCAATTTCCAATGAACCGAACTTCGACCAAAGGATGAAGACGGCGACGACCATGAATTAACCGAACCAATAAGCGTAGAAGAGGTCATGGGTATAATCAGAAAATGCAAATCATCTTCATCCCCAGGAGAAGACGAAGTCTCTTACAAAATAATGAAACAGTGCCCCAACATCTACTGCAGACTTACCAAACTCCTAAACTGCTGTCTCTCCTGTGGGTACTTCCCAAAATGCTGGAAAGTGACCACAGGAGTCATGATACCTAAATCCGACAAAGACCTTACCAACCCTTCTACCGTCCAATCAACTTGCTTGGCTGTGTTGGAAAAATATTTGAGCGGATTCTCACTACGAGACTTCGCAGCTATCTCGAATCAATCAGCTTTTTCAACAAATGGCAAAGAACGTATAGGAGTCAGAAAGAGGGAATCGAACACGTACACAGACTGGTCGATTATATGAAAACAGCATTTAGTCAAAATGAAATCGGAACAGCGCTTTTCTTGGATGTAGAAAAAGTGTTCAACTCGGTATGGCTCAATGGCGTGAGATATAAACTAGCAAAAATGGGATTACCCACTAAAATTCTGAGGATCATATCATCATTTCTAAGTGACCGAAAAATCAAGGTGAGGGTTAATCGCGAGGTGTCAGGGGAAGTAATACTCAAAGCTAAAACACCACAAGGGTCGGTTCTAAGTCCGCTTCTTTTCAAAATATATGTGAATGACATAGAAAAAGTAGGGAAAAACTGTGTTGTACTATCGCAGTTCTCAGACGACAAAGGCATTTGGACAGCCAGCAAGTCCCGAAAAGTAATTAAAAATCGTCTACAGGATACCATTCGTGATTTTGAGAGCCGGTGCGCCCTGTGGCGCATCAAACTCAATGCCGCCCAAACTCAGAAAGTTACGTTTTTCAAGAAGCAAAGGAAAAAAACAGTCACCAGTATCGAACTCCAGTTATAGGATCACAAATTAAAAGCAACCAAAGAGGCCAATTTTTTTTTATTTATCCTAGATAGCAATCTCAGTCTAAACAGTCACGTAAACTCCATTACGGTTAGAGCAACTAAACGTACCAATTTTCTGAAGATGATCAGAGTTAGAACTTGGGGAGCAAACAAAGATGTGCTTCTCAAGCTCTACAAAACATTTATACGTCCAGCACTAGAAAACGGTGCCATAATAACAAGTGACCTGAGCAAAACCAACATTCAGAAGCTACAGAGGGTTCAAAATTATGCCCTGCGTGTGGCACTGTGCAAACAGAATGGAGCTAGCAAATATAGAAACTGTTGATACGCGATTAAAAGACCTACAAAACAAAATCCTCAACAGACTCCAAGATAGTGAATTAATGGTTGAGCTGAACGAATGACCGATCCCTTAACAGAAAAACAAAATGAGTTTCCAGAAAATAAAATGAAAGTGTCAATGACACTGTAGCTCAACTTGTTAAGACATGTATATGTATAGTATGTGACACAGCAATGACAAACATCTAGGTAATGACCTGATAACAAAGATACATATAAAGTATTGTAAGGGTCTGTACATAAATACTGATCGTAGTTTGTAACAAATGTATAGGTAAACTACTGTAAAGGTGGGCAACAGTCAGATGCTAAACTAGAAAAGAAATCTTCGAGTCACAGAGTGGGTTTGACTGAACCCCAAAATATTTGTTCTCATAGCACAGTGATAACAAAGGCACCCCAAAACACTCGTTCCTGCCCTAAGGTGATAACAAAGGCATCCAAGAAGTTTCGTGGAGATCGCTTCATAAATACGACCTCTAGCCTGAGCTGTATAGAAGTTGTGCACAAAAAATTGATTGGACCCAATTTCGGTACAAAATGGCCACTGGCAGCCATCTTGAATTTTGGCCCGCACCCAGAAACACTAGTTCTCGTCCCAAGGTGATAACAAAGGTACCCAAGAAGTTTCGTGAAGATCGGTTCATAAATGCAGCCTCTAACCCGAACCGTATTGACATGTGCACTTTCTGTGCGTAAGTAGCACTGAATAAATCAAAGTTCATCTAATTTGCATAATTTATGCACGAGAAAATACCCCGTATTATATGTGATGTATTCCGTGTTACTAAACATTCATTCAAAAATTTATTCAAATCAGAACCTTCATATAGAAGTTCTGTACCAAAAACTGATTGTATCTAATTTTGGTACAAAATGGCCGCTGGCAGACATCTTGAATTTCGGACTGCACCCAAAAACACTCGTTCTCGTCCCAAGGTGATAACAAAGGTACCAAAAAGTTCCATGAAGAAGATCGGTTCATAAATACTAACTCCAGCCCTAGCCGTATTGATATGTGCACTTAGTGTATAAGCAGCACCAAAATGGGGCGTGGTGGAGTCGCGGTAACCGGTTCTCGTCAGATCACCGAAGTTAAGCAATGTCGAGCGAGGTTAGTAGTTGGATGGGTGACCATTTCAGCGACTGATTCGGGTTCCTGCGTTGTGTCCGTGGGCAATGCACTTAACCCCGATTGCCTACATAGGGGCACGATGACGCTGTGTACTAAGGTGTACTGCACGTCGATGGTGCGCATGTCTTCAACCAATCTAACCCTGCCTGTGCCGCAGTGCAGAGTTACGATGTTGGAGAGCTGACAGCTGCTCGTCATTGCTCTGAGGTTCTCTCCAGAAACTCCGGCTTCCTTCACCCGTAAAATTGTCACCGACATGATATGACCCTGGCTGTTAATGTGTCGTTAAACACTGATAAAAAAAAAGAAAAAAACGTAGCACTGAATAAATCAAAGTTCATCTAATTTGCATAATTTCTGCACAAGAAAAAACCCTGTATTATATGTGATGTATTCCATGTTACTAAACATTCATAAAAAAATTTATTCAAAACAGAACTTTCATACAGAAGTTCTGTACAAAAAACTGATTGCACTAATTTTGGTACAAAATGGCTGCTGGTGGCCATCTTGAAATTCGGACTGCACCCAAAAACACTTGTGCTCATCCCACAGGGATAGCAAAGGTACCCAAGAAGTTTCGTAAAGATCAGTTCATAAATACAGCCTCCAGCCTGAGCCGTATAGAAGTTGTGTACAAAAAACTGATTGGACCTAATTTCGGTACAAAATGGCCACTGGCAGCCATCTTGAATTGTGGATCGCACCCAGAAACAAGGTGATAACAAAGGTACCCAAGACGTTTTGTGAAGATCGGTTCATAAATACAGACCCTAGCCCGAGCCGTATTGACATGTGCTCTTACTGTGCATAAGTAGCACTGAATAAATCAAAGTTCATCTAATTTGCATAATTTCTGCACGAGAAAAAAACCCGTATAATATGTGATATATTCCATGTTACTAAACATTCATACAAAAATTTATTCAAATCAGAACTTTCATACAGAAGTTCTGAACAAAAAACTGATTGCACTAACTAAAGTACAAAATGGCTGCTTGCGGCCAGCTTGAAATTTGGACCGCACCCAAAACACTCGTTCTTGTCCCACGGTGATAACAAAGATACTCAAGAAGTTTCGTAAAGATCAGTTCATAAATACGGCCTCTAGCCTGAGCCGTTTTGAATTTTTGATGGACAGGACGGACAGACAGACAACGGATGACTGGCTATGGCATAACCTCAAAGTTGAGCTAAAAATGAAAAAAAACTGATGTTTCAGAAAAATAATTGGTACTATTGGCTTCAACTTGTGTTAGGCAAAGGATTAAAGATGCAGTACATAAAGCAATGTTGGGCTTTTGGAGTCAATTTTCTTTTTTGCGTGTAATTACTCCCAATCCTTCAAAATGCATTTTGGGAATAATTGCCTAAGTGACATGTGTGTGTGTTGTGTGTGTGTGTGTGTATGTGTGTGTGTGTGTGTGTGGGGGGGGGGGGGGATGGGGAGTTGTGGAACCTATATTCAAACCTGGCCTGTATTACTAGCTGGAAAATACACATATCAAGTTTGGTTGAAACCAAATACTCCAAACTGGAGTTATCGGTCGGAAACCAATTGTTTACAGACAGATGGATGGACCGACGGATGAACGGACGAAAGTCATGACTATAGCCCTGACTGTAAACAGTCGGGCTAAAAATGCATTTTGTACCAAAGAAAAAATATTGCTTAAATGGCCCTGGGTGAGGAGGAGGTGGGGGGGGGGGGGGGGGGGGGGTGTTACATGAGTTTAAAAAAGTTTCCGGATGTTGTGATTGTAAGTAGTTCAAAATACATATTGGAAGAAAGAAAAAAAAAATTGGGGGGGGGGGGGGGGGTGGCTGGGCAGGGAAGTAACTTCAACAATTTTCATTGGATAATTGTGGTCATCAAACTTTACCTAGAGACATGTACTGAAAAGAATTGAAATCTGTTAACTTTTGTTTAAGTTATGGCATAAAGAAAGGTCGGACAAATGGATGGACTGGCGGACGGACAGACTGATGGATGGACTGACTGATAGATGGATGGGGGCGAGCTCTCTGCTACATCCCTCCCTTGTGGGAGGGGATAAAAAGTAATAAAGTATGAGGTAGAAGCCTAATTTGAAATTTAGAGAAACTAAGTTCGAAAAGCATTGTAAAAAGGGTTAAATTAATGCCAATATTATTTGAAACCACCGTGTACAGCTTCAGTAGACCTTGCCGAAAATGAAAAAAAGAAATGACGTTGTAACAGCCTGTTTGGAGAATGAAAGGTAGAACCTTGAAAAGCAGAACTTTAATCCGAAACTTTAAGCTGGGAATACTAAGTAAAATTGATTGGCAAAAAAGGGTAAAATATTTCCTAAAACCTAAAAGAAATCATTGATGTAAATGGAATCATTATGTTGTATTGACCATGCAAGAATTAGAGTAAGAAAGTATGTTACAAAGTCTAATTTCAAATACAAAGAAAGTAAGTCTGAAAACATTGTTAAAAGGGGTTAATGCTGATATTAATGAAAATCACTGTAGAAATGTTCAGTAGATAGTAGACATTGTCACAAATAAGAAACAGTGACATTCCACTAAACTGTTTGAAGAATTAAATGTGTAATTTTAAAACACCCCCCTCCCCAAATAAAAAACTCTTTAACCAAAAACTTTAACCTGGAAGTTGTAAGCTAAATTGTCATACAAAAAAGGTTGAAATATTTCACAAAATAACATGAAACATAAAAAAAATAAAAACAAAATGAGAATGATACAATCAATAGTAATATCAATTTAAAAGAAAAAAAACCCAAAACTTTAAGGTTTACTAAAAAACCTAAACCACAAACTTTAATCAAAACTCCAAATGTTAACAAACAGACAGAAGAAAGTCAGGACTAAACAGGAAATAAAAAAAACCCACTTGAACCTTCAGTAAAAAACTTTAACCAGAAACTTTAACCAAAACTCTAAATGTTAACAGACGGGCAGATGGACGGACAGTCATGACTATAGCCCTCACTGTAAACAGTCGGGCTAATAAATGAATCGGTGTTCAGAAATTAAAAATTAAATGGTTTATGTCTGATATTTTTCCCAAGTTAAAAAAATTGATAATTGCTTTTGCATTGCAAAGCCTTCTTGCTATCAAGGGATGAAATACACCACCACCCATGCTATTCCATAGATTATGAGGCCTCAAACATAAACTAAGAACATGAACTTTAGATGGCAAAGAAATAATTACAGAAATAAAAAATCCCGATAGGATCACCGATCCAATGTCGAGTTGTGAAAGCACAAAAGTGGGTTTAATCACTAGAGAAACAGAATTTACTGCACCCAGTAAATTCACGTCTGTGTGAAAAGGCTTAAAGTATCAGGAATGAACTATAGAGAAAGAGAAATTATGGAGGCTTATTTTCAGGAGTAAAATATTTTTAAACAAATCAAAAATGGATTTTCGTTAATAGTATATACAGATATTCATACTGGAATCAGAACAATTTTTTATAAGAAACCAGAAAATGCATACATGTGACCAGCATTCAAAGGGTTCGATACACGAATCAGAAATGAACATTTTTGGCTCTGCCCACTAATTTGAGTGATAAAATATGTTCCTAAACTTTAGAAATGCATTAAGGTGTAATAAAATGCATTTCCCAGTCTTTCTGAATAATATGCACTTGATGGCTTTGGTGACGTCTTTCAGGCAGACCCCTAGGTGACTTTGACCCATATTTTGAATCTCCATCAAGTGCCAACTCATTTGGTGTTGGTCCCAGATTCATACGTCATAACATGCCTGAGATATGGGCGTGACCCAATTTCAAAAATTTTGGCCATGCTCACTTTTTATTACATCAAAATGCATGTGTGTACATCAGGAATACTTTAGGGGGGTAAAAATGTGATTTCCAGCAATTATGAAAAATGCACTTAATGACCCCTAGGTGACCTTAACCCATATTTTGAATCTCCATCAAGTGTCGACTCATTTGGAGTTGGTCCCAGATCCATACGTCATATCACACATGAGATATGGGCGTGACCCACTTTCAAAAATTTTGGCCGCGTCCACTTTTTTAATGTAAACACGACCTTGAAGCATATTTTGAATCTCGATGCATCGAGTGTTGACTCATTTGGTGTTGGTCCCAGGTCCATATGTCATACCACACCTGAGATATGGGCATGACCCACTTTCAAAACACCAACACAGACGCCCCTGATACCCCAGCAATCTGAAAAACATAGGTGGCCGAGAACTTGTGGCTGTCTATCAGCATGCCAAAAATCAACAAGATAGGGCAATTCATTTTCGAGTTATCTTGCGGACAAAAAGTGCTGAGAAGACAGGAGAAGAAGAAAAAAGAAAAAGAAACTGTGCAAAAACAATAGTCAGTGTGTTTCACACAGACTAAGTATCAACTTATCGTCCGGAAACCAATTGTTTACAATTTACTATGTGAAAGGTCACTGTGACCTTGACCTTGTGATTCCAAAATAAATAGGGCTCTTTCTTGCACCAATGCCAACTTACCTATGATGTTTCATGAACGTAGGTGGAACCATTGTCAAATTATCATCTGAAAACCAATTATTTACGATTTATTATGTTCAAGGTCACTGTGACCTTGGCCTTTGACCTAGTGAGTCCAATATAAACAGGGGTCTTCCACTCACATAGGCCAACCTACCTATTAAGTTTCGTGAATGTGGGTCAAACCATTATCAAGTTATTGTTCGGAAACCAATTGTTTATGATTTACTATGTTGAAGGTCACTGTGACCTTGACCTTTCACCTAGCAAGTCCAAAATAAATAGGGTTCTTCCTCTCACTGATGCCAACCCACCTATGAAGTTTCATGAACATGGATCGAAACATTATCAAGTTATCATCCGGAAACCAATTGTTTACCATTTACTATGTTGAAGGTCACTGTGACCTTGACCTTTCACCTAGCAAGTCCAAAATAAATAGGGTTCTTCCTCTCACTGATGCCAACCCACCTATGAAGTTTCATGAACATGGATCGAAACATTATCAAGTTATCATCCGGAAACCAATTGTTTACCATTTACTATGTTGAAGGTCACTGTGACCTTGACCTTTCACCTAGCAAGTCTAAAATAAATAGGGTTCTTCCTCTCACTGATGCCAACCTAACTATGAAATTTCATGAACATGGGTGAAACCATTATCAAGTTATCATCCGGAAACCAATTGTTTTGATTTACTATGTTCAGGGTCACTGTGACCTTGACCATTGACCTGGTGAGTCCAAAATTAATAGGGTTCTTCCTCTCACAAAGGCCAACCTACATATGAAGGTTCATGAATGTGGGTTGAACCGTACTCAAGTTATCATCCGGAAACCAATTGTTTACAATTTACTATGTTCAAGGTCACTGTGACCTTGACCTTTGACCAAGCAAGTCCAAAATTAATAGGATTCTTCCTCTCACCGATACCAACCTACCTATGAAGTTTAATGAACATGGGTTGAACCATTATCAAGTTATCATCCGGAAACCAATTGTTTACGCCCGCCCGCCCGCCCGCCCGCCCACCATTCATCAAACTATAAGTCGAGTTTGACCTCGTCACAACTCGACTAAAAATAAAATAAACAAGAGGCCCCAAGGGGCCCTAATCACTCACCTGCCATAGTGGTTGAAAGAAGTATTTGGGGTCACATTCAGTTAGACACAGTTCATCAACACTACAAAGGAATGAAGCCATGAAAGGCAAATTTTATGGAAAAACAATAAGGAATGGGTTTGAACAGACCTGAACCAAACATGCCACACCACCACCCACCACCCAACCCTCACCCATAGAGAGCTCAAATATGAAGCCAGGGACTCAAATTGAAAAAAACTTGAATCTGATCCCCCTTGAGGTGTTATACACCAAATATGAAAGAATTCTGACTTGCGGATCTGAAGGTTTTTAAAGAAATTCCCTCATATTGCACTACGTTAAAATTCAGGCTCCCAAAGGTAGCCCAAATTAATAAACCAGGGGCTCGATTTGAACAAATTGGAATCTGACCCTCCTAGAGATGTTGTATACCAACTATGAAAGGATAATGACTGGTGGATCTGAAGAAGAAAATTTTTAAAGAAATTTCCTCATATTGCACTAAATTAAAAATTCGGGCTCCCACAAGGAGCCCAAAATATCAATCCAGAGATCCCTTTACAACAAACTTGAATCTGACCCCTCTAGAGATGTTGTAGCAGTTGTATACCAAATATCAGATGATTCTAATCGATGATTCTGGAGAAAAAGAGTTTTTAAAGAAATTTCCTCATATTGCACAAAGTTAAAATTCGGGCAGGTAGCCCAAGGGCACTCACCTGACATGGTAGCCTAAATATCAAACCAGGGAATTGATTTGAACAAGTTGCATCTGCCCCTCCTAAGAAAAGCTTATACCAAATATCAAAAGATTCTGAGCAGTGGATCTGAAAAAAAACAAGATTTTTAAAGAATATTCCTCATATTGAACTAAGTTATAATTCAGGCTTCCACAGGGAGCCCAAATATGAACCCAGGGACTTGGCTGGATCAAACTTGAATCTCACCACTCTAAGGATGCTGCATACCAAATATCAAAGCATTCAAACGGCTGGATCTGAAGAAGAGGATTTTTAAAGAAAAATTCCTCATTTTGAACTCGGTTATAATTCAGGCTCCCACTGTGAGCCCAAATATGAACCCAGGGACTTGGCTTGAACAAACTTGAATCTCAGCCCCTTAAACGTGCTGCACACCAAATAACAAAAGATTCTGATTGGTGGATCTGAAGCAGATTTTTAAAGAATATTCCTCATATTGCACCAATTTGAACATTTGGGCTCCCATAGAGAGCCCAAATATGGACACAGGGAATTGATTTCAACAAGATGCGAATTAATCTTGCAATGATATTATATGTGAAATCTGAAAGTTTTTTGACCAATGATTTGGGAGAAGAAGATTCATGTTTTCCCCATTACCCACAGTGTTAAAAAATGCTGTCTCAGCACTTTTTCAAAGGCCCGAAAAAGTACCCTATGATAAAACCGGTAGCAATTTTTTTGACCATTCGATTCTGTTGGTCCTAAGGAAGCTTCACACCATACAAAAATTCTCAGTGCCGTGTAGTTTTTGAGATATGGGCATTTTAAATTTTTTCTATTTTTAGCTCTTGCAGTTCCCATGGGGCGACAGGAATTTTGTGTTTTGGCATAAATTAACTACTTCTGACCCAATAAGCCCCCATATCAAATTTGATTCAAATCAGCCTCTCGGTTTGGAAATAGAAATTTTGGGTGGGGTGAAAATTCTTGCCCCTCCCATAACGCTGGCAAATATAGCCCCTCAAACTTCTCTTGAATAAAACTGAATCTACACCCGAAAAGGAAGCTGCAGACCACATGTCAAGTCTCTGTTACTGCTGGTTCAAGAGAAGAGTTTGGCTCACTTTTTGGGCGTGGCCCTACTAAGGGGCGGATCAACTTGATTTGTACAAACTTGAATTAACATGTGTTAAGGAACATGCACACCAAATTTGGTTCAATTTGGTCCAGTAGTTTGTGAGGAGAAGTTGATAATGTAAAGTTCACGACGGGTAGTGATGAGCCGATAATCGAAATCGGCAATCGGAACCAGCCGGTTATGTGGCATCGGCCGATTATGACAACCAGCAGTTAAAAACTGACAGTTTCCGGTTATTCTATATTTAACACTGACTATTAAAATCTGTTTGATATCTGGCCTTTTCAATAAAGTTTCCCTATTAGAAACATGTGGAGTGCATATCAGGATATTTTGGGATTTGCAGAGCCGAGATATTATGGAATTTACCATCTGCTATCGGTACGAGATCGCCACTATTCCCAGCTGATCGAAGCCACTGGTCTTCAGTCATGGTGCTGTACAACCTTGCATTGGGTACATGTATAAATGCAATGTGTTCAGTCGGTAGTCTGTAGTACTTCATAATGCAAGCATTACAAAACAATAAGAAACTAGAAAGTGTTTTAGCACACTAAAACATATGTCTCCCCTTCCTTTTGAGGTCAGAGGTCAAGGTCACATGCAGTTCATCAAGGTAGCAGACATGCGGTTTCATGGTGACACATCCACATGTCAAAAAATAAATAATTCTGGTCTCAACAATTACTCCATATTTAAAGTACATAAATTTGACCTTGAGGTCAAGGTCACATGAAGGTTGTGATGACATGTGGTCTCATTGTGATACATCCACAGGTCAATCATCTAAGTCTTAGGTCAAAAAACCAAAAAGTTCTAATCTGGACAATTATTCCCTATTTGAAGTACATAAATTTGACCTTGAGGTCAGAGGTCAAGGTCACATGCAGTTCATCAAGGTAGCGGACATGCGGTTTCATGGTGACACATCCACATGTCCAAAAAAAAAAAAAAAAAATCGGGTCTGGACAATTACTCCCTATTTAAAGTACATAAATTTGACCTTGAGGTCAAGATCACATGAAGGTCATGATTACATGTGACATGCGGTCTAATTGCGATACATCCACATGTCAAATATCTAAGTCCTAGGTCAAAAAACAAAAACGTTCTGGTCTGGATAATTATTCCCTATTTAAAGTACATAAATTTGACCTTCAGGTCAGAGGTCAAGGTCACAAGAAGGTCATCGAGGTAGATGACATGCGGTCTCATGGTGACACATCCACATGTCAAATAACCAAGTCCTAGGACAAAAAACAAAAAAATTCTGGTCTGGACAATTACTCCCTATTTGAAGTACATAAATTTGACCTTGAGGTCAAGGGCACATGAAGGTCACGACATGCAGTCTCATGGTGACACATCCACATGTCAAATAACCAAGTCCTAGGTCAAAAAACAAAACAATTCTGGTCTGGACAATTACTCCCTATTTGAAGTACATAAATTTGACCTTGAGGTCAAGGTCACATGAAGGTCACAATGGTATGCGACACACCGGCTCATGGTGATACATCCACATGCCAAATATCTAAGGCCTGGCTCAAAAGACAAACAAGTTTTGGTCCGGACAAAGTTTCCTTGAAAAAAGCACAAATCTGACCTTCAGATCAAAGGTAAAGGTCACATGAAGGTAACAATGGTACGCTACACACCGGCTCATGGTGATACATCCACATGCCAAATATCTAAAGCCTGACTCGAAATACAAAAAAGTTCTGGTCCAGACAGTTTACCTTAAAAAGTGCATAAATCTTACCTTCAGGTCAAAGGTCAAGGTCACATGAAGGTCACTATGGTACACTGCACACCGGTTCATGGTGATACATCCACATGCCATGTATCTAAGGTGTAGGTCAAAAGACAAAAACGTTATGGCCCGGACAAAGTTTGTGTGATGTTTCCCTTAAAAAAAAACACAAATTTGACCTTCAGGTCAAAGGTCAAGGTCACATGAAGGTCACTATGGTACACTGCACACCAGCTCATGGTGATACATCCACATGCTAAGTATCTAAGGTGTAGGTCAAAAGACAAAAAAGTTATGGCCCGGACAAAGTTTGTATGAGGAGAAGAAGAAGAAGAAGAAGAAGAATATGCACTAAAACAATATGTCTCCCTTCTGGGAAGGGGAGACATAATTAAAATTGGAGAAAAACTAAAAAACACTCTTTTTGTTTGTTACGCAACATACATCTATAAGTCGCATGACTGTCACAAACACGTTTTCAGTTTGTCAAGTTCATTTTTTTCACACTGAAGAAACACATCAAGGGAGGTAACAAGTTGAACAATGAACATTAAATAACGTCACATGAGTTTTTGTAAATAAGGCACCAAACAACTTCACAACACACATTAACATCAAAGTTATTATTCAATCAAGACGCAAAGTATGTGTGCTCAGTATTTTCCTGGTTAGTAGAGCCAAGTGTATTATATTCTTACACAAATCCATATTAACACTATTTACCAGAATAAACCACAATCTTCAAAAGAGAACAATATTGTGTGATTCTTCTTCTTTTTCTTTTTAGTTCCAGCCTCCATCAACTGGTTGATGATTCTGCTGGTTTGGTTTGGGGGATGTGCACGGATTTTCCACCGTGGAGGGTTAATAGGTCTTGCTTCTTGGATACTTTACAATGGCAGTCAATAGTAAGGGTGGTTGACATTTGCTGGAGTGGTAAGGGTTTGGTAGGTTTTTGTAGTAGTGATAGTGACTGTTAGATTTTCATATCATTTGGCAGTTATATCTATATGCTTGTAAGTTAATTTCAGTGGGGCAGTGTAGCGGAGATAATGCTCCACTGACTGCTCCAATTACAGTATTTATAATGAAAGTGTCAATGACACTGTAGCTCAACTTGTTTAAGACATGTGCATGTGTAGTGTGTGACACAGCAATGACAAACATCTAGGTAATGATAACAAAGGTACATGTAAAGTACTGTAATGGTCTGTACATAAATACTGACCGTAGCCTGTAACAAATATATAGGTAAAGTATTGTAAAAGTGTGGTGACAGTTAGATGCTACACTAGAAAAGAAATCTTTAAGTCCCAGAGTGGGTCTGACTGAACCCCAAAATATTTGTTCTCATAGCACTGTGATAACAAAGGCACCCAAAAACACTCGTTCTTGTCACAAGGTGATAACAAAGGTACCCAAGAAGTTTCGTGAAGATCGGTTCATAAATACAGACTCTAGCCCAGGCCGTATTGACATGTGCACTTACTGTGCGTAAGTAGAACTGAATAAATCAAAGTTCATCTAATTTGCATAATTTTTGCACGAGAAAAAAACCTGTATTATATGTGATGTATTCCATGTTACTAAACATTCATACAAAAATTTATTCAAATCAGAACTTTCATACAGAAGTTCTGTACAAAAAACAGATTGCACTAACTAAAGTACAAAATAGCTGCTGATGGCCATCTTGAATTTCGGACCGCACTCAAAACCACTCGTTCTCGTCCCACGGTGATAACAAAGGTACCCAAGAATAGGATTGCCGTGATTATGCAAAAAGATTGATTGACCTTAAATTTGAAAGTCAACTTTTTCGACTTTTTTTACCCTCGCATGTATAACGCACCACTGCCTTGCCAGAACATGATCATGCTGTATATACATGATGGGAACTTTTCTGGATGTATAAACGACAGTGGTAGACCATATGGAGGTAAAGGAGGGCGGCCTCAGCCGCCCCCCTCCCCCCCCCCCCCCCCTCAAATAAATTGTCATTTTTTTTTTTTTTAAAAAGGTTCTGGGCCAGACAAGCTTACTTGCCAAAAAATCAGTAATTTGACCTTGAGGTCAAAGGTCAATGTCATATATGGGTCATGAAGGTTCGAGACACACTGTCTTATGCTGATACACTCACATGTCAAATATCATAAGCCAAGGTGAAAAGATAAATAGGTTCTTGCCCAGACAAGCTTACTTGCCAAAAAATCAGTAATTTGACCTTGGGGTCAAAGGTCAATGTCATATGTGAGTCATGATGGTACATCGTCTCGTGGTGATACACCCACATGCCAAATATCATAAGCCAAAAAATCAATAATTTGACCTTGAGGTCAAAGGTCAAGGTCATATGTGGGTCATGATAGTATGCGAAACATCATCTCATGGTGATACATCCACATATCTAATATCATAAGCCAAGGTGAAAAGGTAAATAAGTTCTTGCCCAGACAAGCTTACTTGCCAAAAAATCAGTAATTTGACCTTGAGGTCAAAGGTCAATGTCATATGTGGGTCATGATGGTACGCGACACATCATCTCATAGCGATACACCCACATGCCAAATATCATAAGCTGAGGTGAAAAGGTAAATAAGTTCTGGCCCGGACAAACTTACTTGCCAAAAAATCAGTAATTTGATCTGGAGGCCAAAGGTCAAGGTCATAAGTAGTAATACATCCGCATGCTAAATATCATAAGCCTAGGTCATAGGATAAAAAAGATCTGGCCCGGACACGGTTGTATGAGAAGAAGAAGAAGAAGAAGAAGAAGAAGAAGAAGAAGAAGAAGAAGTAGTAGAAGAAGAAGAAGACGAAGAAGAAGAAGAAGAAGAAGAAGAAGCAGAAGAAGAAGAACAACAACAACAACAACAATGAGAAGGAGAAGAAGAAGAATTCAGGATAAATCAACAACAATGAGAAGGAGAAGAATTCAGGATAAATCAATATGTCCCGCTTCGGTGAATTGAGGGGTGGGTTAATGTGGCCCTTACAGTAATTCCTTTTAGATTCCAAATTTTAACTTGGTGCAATATGGAGAATTATCTTAAAAATCTTCTTCGGATCCACCAACTGGAATCTTTTGATGTTTGATGTACAGCATTCTTACTGGGGCCAGATTTCAGGTAATTCAAACCAAGTCCCTCGATTAATATTCAGTCTCCTCACTGGAACCCAAATTTTAACTTTGTGCAAGGAATATTCCTTAAAAATCTTCTTTTCATGAACCCCCCCAATCAGATTTTTTTTTATATATGGTGCACAACATCCATAGGGCAGTCGGATACAAGTTTGTAAATTTCAATTCTGTGGGTTAATATTTTGGCTCTTTAACTTAGTCCAGTATGAGGAATAATCTTTGAAAAGCTGATTCTTCAGATCCAATGGTCAGAATGATGATTCGGGGATCGTGAGGTGGGGGGGGGGGGGGGGGGGGGTTAGAGTGGGGATTTAGTCAGTTCAAGTTTGTTTGTTCAAAATTTCAAGAGAAGTCCCTAGGTTAATATTTGGACTCCCTGTTTTCCATTACTGTTAAAATTACAGTTAATGAATGTGGTCCTCATAGTTAATGTATGTCAGCGCAAGTTACCAAGTCACAGTGAAATTATTCCATCAACCTATCAAGTTACAATGAAATCCCTTCATAAATATGGCCTGTAAACTGTGCTAAAGTTTTTTGGATTTGGGCCTGTGTAGCCATCACAGATCGTAACCAAAAGGGGACGTCCCCATCTAGACATACTGAGTCATCCTACCAAGTTACAATGAAATCCCTTCATAAATACGACCTGCAGACTGTGCTAAAGTTTTTCAGGTTTTGGGCTCGGGCAGCCACCATGGTTGAATGATCGCGACCAAAACAGGACATTCTCATCTAGGCATTATCTGGAGTCATCCTACCAAGTTACAATGAAATCCCTTCATAAATACAACCTGCAGACTGTGCTAAAGGTTTTCGAGCTTTGGCCCCTTGTAGCCCTCACAGTTGACCAGTCATGACCAAAAGGAGATATTCTCATCTAGACATTATATGGAGTCATCCTATCGAGTTAAAATGAAATCTCTCCATAAATACGACCTGTAGGCTGTGCTAAAGGTTTTTTGGGTTTTGGGCTTGGGCAGCCATCACAGCTGAATGATCGTGCCCAAAAGGGGATTTTCTCATCTAGACATTATCTGGAGTCATCCTACCAAGTTACAATGAAATCCCTTCATAAATATGACCTGTGTAGACTGTGCTAAAGGTTTTCGGGCTTTGGGCCCCCTGTAGCCGTAACAGTTGACCAATGGCGAACAAAAAGGGACGTTTTCATCTAGACATTATATGGAGTCAAACTACCAAGTTACAATGAAATCCCTCCATAAATACGACCTGTAGACTGTGCTAAAGGTTTTCGGGTTTTGGTCTTGGCAGTCGTCACGGCTGACAGATCACGACCAAATGGGGAAGTTCTCATCTAGACATCATATGGAGTCATCCAACCAAGTTACAATGAAATCCCTCCATATTAAATATGACCTGAAGACTGTGCTAAAAGTTTTGGGGTTTTGGGGTTGGACAGCCGTCACAGTTGACAGATCATGACCAAAAGGGGATGTTCTCATCCAGATATTATACAGCGGCATCCAACCAAGTTACCATGAAATCCCTTCATAAATACGACCTGTAGACTATGCTAAATGTTTTTGGGTTTTAGGCTCGGGCAGCCATCGCGGTTGATCGATCGCAACCAAAAGGGGACATTCTCATCTAGACATGATCTCAAACCTGCATATGAACTTTTATGATGATCGGACAAGAACTACGGGGTGTAGCCTGTGCCAAAGGAAAATGTGAACAGACTCACAGACTTCCGCATCTTGACAAAGTCAAGATAAGCAATAGCTTATCTGGACTTTGTCAAGTTAAGCTAAAAATGAAAAAATAAGGAAAATTGAATGGTGACTTTTGCAAAAAGCGCTGGCCAGTTTTGGCCATTACGTTTGGTAAATGGTTACAAGATTATTCCTCATATTGAACTAAGTTAAAATTCAGGCTCCAGTAAGAAGCCCAAATATTAAACCAGGGAGTGGATTTTTACACACTTGAATCTGGGGGTTACAATGTATTAGACAAAGTTAAAATTTGGGCTTCAATAAGGAGCCCAAATATTAACACCAGGACTTGGTTTGAACTGAATTAGATCTGACCTCCCTAAGGATGCTGCATACCAAACATCAAAAGATACCATACATCAAAAGATTTTGATTGGGAGTTTGTGACAAAAAGAATTTTAAGAAATATTCCTCACATTGCACAAAGTTAAAAATTGGGCTCTAATAGGGAGCCAACATATTAATCAAGGAATTTGATTTGAACAAACTTGAATCTGACCCCTGTAAGGATGCTGTATACTAAACATCAAAAGATTCTGATTGGTGGATCTGAAGAAGATGGTTTTTAAAGATTATTCCTAATATTGCACTTTGTTAAAATTTGGGCTCATACAGAGTCTAATTATTAACCGGCTTTGCTTTTAACATACTTGAATTTGACCCCTTAGTAAGGATTCTTTATTACACATCCATTAAACTTTAAACCCTTGTATTTAATGAAATCGCTGCCATGACATAAGTGTTTCTGTTTTCAACTGGTGATGTACAAGCCAAAACTTTTTTCCCAGCTCCGTTTATACTAGTTCCTTTCCCTTCGAGTCTACAGCTGGTCGGTTTAACCGAACCGAAACTTGTTTTTTTAGTGGAAACCGAAACCGAAATGAAAAAGAGATTAAAAACCGTATATTTTCGGTTTTGCTGAACTTTTGAATATTCACATTTAGCACGCCATAGATTTTGTGTAATCAACAAAATGTCAGCTAAAAAGCATGGTAGCATATCAATAAGAAACGATAGAAATGCCAAATGCCAATTATGCAATAAGTCAGTTATCGCCAATTGTGTAAATACCTCCAATCTACGTTGCCACATACAGAATTATCATGCCAAAGAGTACAACACTGTTATTGAAAAAGAACGGACTGTGACACCTGCAAAGTATCAGTTTGCTCAAAGCTCAGTTGATGTTGGGAAACCCCTTTTTGCAGGAAAGGGGTTAAATTAATATTAATAAAACGTTAGCTGCACATACCTGTCAAACAAAGTGTCAATCGGAAATTTGAATAGAATGAAAGTAAAAATCCAAAATACACTTATACGTGCAAAACGCATGTGGCTGGGTTGTTTTTCAAAGCAATGGGAATTCTCAGAATTCTGCGACTCTCTAACAAAGATAATTCAATGCAAACAGAAAGGGGGAATGGACATGGAAATCAGGTCAGGTGACGAGCTCATTGGTAATTTGCATAACCTCTTTAGTGCTTTGTGAATGAATGATTCTGGGATTTAGAGTTTGCTCCTTTCGGGTACAAATGTCAACTTGTCAAGTTAGTTAGATTGTGAAATGGGTATCTGTTTTACTGAAAGTAAATGGCGTATTCTAAAGTTTGCAACTTCTCCATCAAATTGGGATGTTGCTTTCTCAAATACTGACCCATTTCACTTATTTTCATGTCAGGCAACACGTGAATGATGTGAATGGAAATGAAAAACGAATCTGATAGGACGGTGGAATCATAAAGTTTGCATCGCAAATGGTATCTTTGTTACTAAATGTCTGAGCCTCCCCTCGACATACACTCTGACTACAGTATCTGGGCATGAATGACTTTTTATAAAGGCGTATGCAGATAGAAATTTTTGTTCATTAAATTTACAGGAAACAATCGCAATACCGTTTTACTCCATTTCAAGTTCACTTGTTTGTTATTTAACATGTTTTAGTACTATCCTGTCCCAGTTTAATAAATAAGATATGGAAAATGTATATTGTGTTACAAAAACCGAAACCGAAAGCCCATTTTTTTTCATCCCAAACTGAACTGAACCGAAACCGAACAGAGGGAAAATTTCAAAACCGACCAGCTCTAGTCGAGTCATTAGTTATGCTTTGAAAAGTTTCCAAATTTCGTTATACACTTATCGATCGTCTGTCACGTAGTATAATGAAAGTGTCAATGACACTGTAGCTCAACTTGACAAACTTGAACTTGGTAAGTTATAAATGAAATGGCAAAATTGAAGATCATTGGTACCAATGTCATTTTTTTTTGCCAGTGGCAACACTTTTTGACAGAAACCGAAGAAAATCGATAGCTCCCATCTAGAGGCCTCCCCAAACAAGCATGCCAGGTTTCAAAGCCCTGTAGGGTGTACAAAAGGGAAATATTGTGGTCTGACTAGACTAAATTCTAAGAACGTTGGCCGTGGCAACATTTTTTGACGGAAATGGAAGAAAATCGATAGCTCCCATCTAGAGGTCACCGTAAATAAGCATACCAGGTTTCAAAGCAATCTAGTCATAAATGTGCCCTGTAAAGTGAGCCAAAGGGAAATATTGTGGTCTGACTAAACTAAGTTCTAAGAATGTTGGCTGCGGCAACATTTTTTGATGGAAATTTAAGAAAATCGATAGCTCCCATCTAGAGGTCACCCTAAATAAGCATACCAGGTTTCAAAGCAATCTAGTCATAAATGTGCCCTGTAGGGTGAGCTAAAGGGAAATATTGTGGTCTGACTAAACTAAGTTCTAAGAATGTTGGCGGCGGAAACATTTTTTGATGGAAATTGTAGAAAATCGATAGCTCCCATCTAGAGGTCACCCTAAATAAGCATACCAGGTTTCGAAGCAATCAAATCATAAATGTGCCCTGTAGGGTGTACCAAAGGGAAATATTGAGGTCTGACTAAACTAAGTTCTAAGAACGTTGGCCTTGGCAACATTTTTTGACAGAAATGGAAGAAAATCGATAGCTCCCATCTAGATGTCACCCCAAACAAGCATGCCAGGTTTCAAAGCAATCCAATCATAAATGTGCCCTGTAGGGTGTGCCAAAGGGAAATATTGAGGTCTGACTAAACTGAGTTCTAAAAACGTTGGCCGCGGCAACATTTTTTGACAGAAATTGAAGAAAATCGATAGCTCCCATCTAGAGGTCACCCTAAATAAGCATACCAGGTTTCAAAGCAATCAAATCATAAATGTGCCCTGTAGGGTGTGCCAAAGGGAAATATTGTGGTTTGACTAAACTAAGTTCTAAGAACGTTGGCCGCGGCAAAATTTTTCGACGGAAATTGAAGAAAATCGATAGCTCCCATCTAGAGGTCACCCCAAACAAGCATGCCAGGTTTCAAAACAATCCGATCATAAATGTACCCTGTAGGGTGTGCCAAAGGGAAATATTGAGTCTTCTGACTAAACTAAGTTCTAAGAACGTTGGCCGCGGCAACATTTTTTGACAGAAATTGAAGAAAATCGATAGCTCCCATCTGGAGGTCTCCCCAAACAAGCATACCAGGTTTCAAAGCAATCTGATCATAAATGTGCCCTGTAGGGTGTGCCAAAGGGAAATATTGTGGTCTGACTAAACTGAGTTCTAAAAACATTGGCCGCGGCAACATTTTTTGACAGAAATTGAAGAAAATCGATAGCTCCCATCTAGAGGTCACCCTAAATAAGCATACCAGGTTTCAAAGCAATCAAATCATAAATGTGCCCTGTAGGGTATACCAAAGGGAAATTTTGTGGTTTGACTAAACTAAGTTCTAAGAACGTTGGCCATGGCAACATTTTTTGACAGAAATTGGAGAAAATAGATAGCTCCCATCTAGAGGTCACCCCAAACAAGCATGCCAGGTTTCAAAGCAATCCAATCATAAATGTACCCTGTAGGGTGTGCCAAAGGGAAATATTGAGGTCTGACTAAACTGAGTTCTAAAAACGTTGGCCACGGCAACATTTTTTGAAAGAAATTGAAGAAAATCGATAGCTCCCATCTAGAGGTCTCCCCAAACAAGCATACCAGGTTTCAAAGCAATCTGATCATAAATGTGCCCTGTAGGGTGTGCCAAAGGGAAATATTGAGGTCTGACTAAACTAAGTTCTACGAACATTGGCCGTGGCAACATTTTTTGCCGGAAATTGAAGAAAATCAATAGCTCCCATCTAGAGGTCACCCTAAATAAGCATACCAGGTTTCAAAGCAATCAAATCATAAATGTGCCCTGTAGGGTGTGCCAAAGGGAAATATTGTGGTTTGACTGAACTAAGTTCTAAGAACGTTGGCCGCGGCAACATTTTTTGACGGAAATTGAAGAAAATCGATAGCTCCCATCTAGAGGTGACCCCAAACAAGCATACCAAGTTTCAAAGTAATCTGATCATAAATGCGACCTGTGAGGTGTGCCAAAGGAAATTGTGGACGTACGTACTAACGTACGTATGTACGTACGTACGCCGACAGACGAGAAGTGATGGCAATAGCTCAGCTTGACTTTGTCAAGTTGAGCTAAAAATGAAAATGTCAAAAGCAAAATAAAGTCAGCTCACAAAAAAATCGGTTAACCAAAAATGAAATAATATTTAAAAAAAACCCATCATATCCAACAACAACATTAACCCAGTCCCGTGGCCATCTCATCTGTGGATTCTGTTATATCTAAATTGGTCAACTTTATTTCAATAAATCTTCGGACCTCTTGACATACTTCAAACTTCTTTTTAAAAAGATTCTCCCAGCTGAGCTGTTTTGTAAATCTGCCCAAATTTGTCCTTATATTTTTACTAACAGTGATAGTCACCAAATGGTTAGGCATGAATGGACACCAGCCAAAGAGAAACAGTTATACAAATTTCAACAAACATGCCCAATAGAAAAGATAATGAATGTAATTTAGACTGGTTCCTAAAAGGTTGTTTTGATTTTTTATCAATCCAATTGATCTGTACAGCTTCAAACAAAACAAACAGATCTCTTCGTCTTTGGGTTTGAACATGTTTATTTAAATGAATTTTAATGCATGGGATGTCTAGTAAACACAGAACACGATGTGTGTTTGAATCAGTGGGTTTTACATAACTCGTTGGAATAGAGTAGTTATATTTTGCTTGAGCCTACGGCTCTCACGAAATATGATGAGGCCATTCCAACTTGTGGCCTCATCATAGTTCTGGAGAAAAACAGTTTTAAAGAGTATTCCTCATACTGGACAAAGTTAAAATTTGGGCTTCAATAAGGAGCCCAAATGTTAACACCAGGACTTTGTTTGAACTGAATTAGATCTGACCTCCCTAAGGATGCTGAATACCAAACATCAAAAGATAGTGACTGATGGATCTGAGGAAGGAGATTTTTAAAGATTATTCCTCATTGTACAAAGTTAAACTTTGGGTTCCCATAGAGAGCCCAATTATTAACTGATGGCTTGGTTTGGGCAAATTGGTATCTGACCCCTGTAATACAGTATTCTGTATAACACATATCAAAAGATTCTGACTAGTGGTTCCGGGGGAAAAAAGTTTTAAATATTATTTCTCAAACTGGACGAAGTTAAAATCGGGTTCCAAAAGGTAGACCAGGTATTAACACAGGGACTTGATTTGAACTAACTTAGTGCTGACCTCCCTAAGGATGCTGTATAAATATCAAAAGATTCTGACTGGTGTATCAAAAGATTCTGACTGGTGGATCTGAAGAAGAAGATTTTTAAAGATTATCCTTCATATTGCACTAAGTTTAAATTCAGGGCCCAAATATTAACACTGGGGACTTGATTTGAACAAAAAGTGGATCTGACCCCTGTAATGATGTTGTATACCAAATATTAAAAGATTCGGAGTGGTAATTCTGGAGATGAATCTTAACCCTTTGAACTCTAGTGGTATCTTCCATGCCAGTTCAATGGCAGCAATTGGAAGAGTCCATATTCATTATTTGGGGTAGATCAATCAGTATTTTCAATGTGCAGCCTCGGGCTGCACGTTGAAAATACTAATTGGTCTACTGTACAATATTTTCTGAACAGCCATCCTATATAATGACGTTATGACGTATCATGTTCCTGGCTGGAAAAGTGGCCACTGGGGTTCAAAGGGTTAAAAATGTACTTCTCATACTGCACCAGGTTAAAATTTGTGCTCCTGTTTTGAGCCCAAATATGAAGAGAGTGGCTTAATTTTAACAAACTTGTATATGACACCCACCATCCCTCCCCATATGGATGTTGTATACCAAATATCAGTGGTTCTGGAGAAGATTTAAAAACAAGAGGCCTGTCACGCCTAGAGAGCTCCGCTGAGGGCCACTGATCGCATGGGCATGTTTTCTAATACTAATATTGTTACAAACTTTAGCCGAAAAATTTTCAGTTGTCACGAAAATTATGGCTTGGATCGATTACACACCGCCTATTGACATTACATGACGTTATAAAGTTTGGTCCAAAAATATTCAGTAGTTTAGAAATTATGGCTCGGACAAATAAAATGTTGACGACGGACGGACGGACGGACGGACAGACGATGACACACTGTCTATTGATAATACATATTGTTATGAAGTTTGGTGGAAAAATATTCAGCGGTTTAGAAATTATGGCTCGGACAAATAAAATGTTGACGATGGACGGACGGACAGATGGAAGGACAGACGGACGACAGACGACGGACGACGGACGAATCAGTATAAGAAAAGCTCTGCTGACTTTGTCAGCGGAGCTAAAAAAATTTCAAATATGCTGCCTCAACATTTTTTCGAATCCCTCTACAGAACACTATGACATAACCAATGGCAATTATTTTTTACCATTCCATTCTACTAGTCCTAAGAATACTTCATAGCAAATAACAAATCTCTGATCCGTGCAGTTTGAGACGTATGGGCATTTGAAAATATTCCTATTCCTATTTTCAGCTGGATGCAGAAAATGTTTTTCTTTGCATGAATCAAGTAAATGTGACTCAATGATACCACTTAACAATCTTGATTCAAATCAGCCCAAAGGTTCAGAAAGTTAAAAAATTTATAGTAATTTATATATTTTTTATACTTACCAATGACCCAGACATAGCTGGTGCTAACTCTTAAAATATAGGGCCAAACACAAATTTTGCCCCCCAATCCCCAAAATTTGCATCTAAAACTAAAGAAAACATGTCCTGAAAGGCCCTCCACACCTCGCCCCCACTGCGCATGCGCAGTGTCAAGGACGTTCCGAAATTGGCGCCATTAATCATTCTAATAACCAGTGCCTGGTAAGCGCTATGTACTCAGCGGGGAGGCAAGAGTTCCCAACTCCTGGGAGGGCCATCCCCGTCTGGGTCATTGGTAAGTATAAAAAATATATAAATTACTATAAATTTTTTAACATTTTTATACTGTACCAATGACCCAGACATAGCTGAATAGTAAAAAGGCTGGAGGGCCAAGGACATAGAGCAAAATGGAATACGCTCAATAAAATAAAATAGAGTCATCCCCTGTAGGGAAAAAGAAGTAATAGGCCTTACATGTATCTTTCTTATTTATGATAAATTAGAAAGATACAACACCTTCCAAAATTGAGCTTCATACATCCATGTACTCTATTAATATCCAATATAATCCTTATACTAATAATTTTTAAAGTAAGCCAATAAATAAAGTAAGTCTAGAGAATAGAGACTCTTATACTCCTAAAAGTGTCTGAGGATTGCATAATCATGTCCGTTGACATATGCAATATTCAAAAGCTATACTTTAAAAACTAAGACTTGAATGAATTTTAAAAACCTAAACTTCTCACTAAACAACCATCCCAATAACAGCTCAGAATTACTAACTCCGGAGGAGGTATCCCCTTGTTTTCATAGTAAAACAGGTGACCCAAGGGAACACCCCCCCCCCCCCCCCTTTTTCTTGCCCTGGGTCAAATAGCCCAGAGCGAAGAGGGCAGCCGAACGGAGACACTGCCGAAACAGACAGCCTACCTAGCTATAGTAGCAACTGTTAAGTGAATGACATTCTGAGCAGTAGATAATAGACCTAACAATAGAGGCCTCCAGAAATGGACTCGATATTTCTAAGATAAAATTCATGAATGTGGATGGCTGAGCGCAATGAGCGGCCTTCAAAAATCTATAATAGCGACACTATTAATGTAAGCCCAAAAAGTAGAACTCTTACTTCATGAGCCGAAATCTTAAGCACAACTGCTAAGTCAATGATATACCATAAGCAGTACCGATAGTTAATAGAATCCATTAACAATAAAATGGAGCGTAACGTTCTTCTACTAGACATCAAAGACAGAAGAAGCTTACGCCCTTTGTAATAAACAGATATCTGTTTATAAATACATAAACTGTACCCGGAAAGAGTAAAGGCCTATGCCCATACAAAGACGGAAGGACCTTAAAATAATAGGTTCCGGATAATAGGAGCCTAACTCTTATGCAACAATCCAACCTAAATAGTAACGGAAGTATTGATTCCGAAACTATGAAAGTGAAAATCATCCGTCGATAGTGCATGAAACTCACTGACTCTACAGTAAAAGAGAAACCAACAGAATTACTGTCTAAAAGGTCAGAATTTGAAAACTACTGTTTCCAGAGGCTCAAATGATTACTTAGCTAAATAAGAACCGAAGTTAAAATCCGTATAGGAATTTAATCTAAAGATTCTAAGTCTATTTATCAAAAAGTTACTAACTGACTTAGATAAAGAGACAAAAGACTCAATTGTAAACTATCGTAGAGTGCATAGGTATGAGGTAACATAAACCTATAACCTAAATAATAACAGGCTGCAGTAGATCTTGTGAAACAAGTATACTAAAAAATAGCAATGAGTAGTATGGAGGGATCAACAATATGAACATAATGATCCCTACACCACGACGGAAGAGCCTCCACTTTAGCCGCATAGAATAGCGAAGAAGAGGATCTCCTATAGTAAGAAATCGCGTCCAAAGCTCGTCCAGTACAGTGCTTACAATGCAATACGGACCACACAACGGAATACATGAAGGTTGCGACCTTGCTGGTTGTGATAAAGATGACACGATTTACCCAGTGAAAAAGATCCTCACATAGAGGAAGATTTCACGTTAAGAACCACAGTAGACAAGAGAGTAAATTACTCATGATCTCTGTGAAGATAGAGATGCTATCAACAGAAATGTATTGTGGTTGTTTATCTTAGCAATACCTGCTAAAACAACAGCGCCGGAGGATACGCGTATCCTATCATTCCGTCCTATAGATCAATAGAGCGTTAACAATATTAGCTCAGAGATCTGGACAAGCCAACACATACGTCTGCAATTGATTAGCAAGCTGTGTCATAAATAAATCATCATTGGGCGCTCCCATAGATAGCAAATCTGATTGAATACTTGTTTGTTGAGAGTCCATTCTGACAGCAACAAGCGACCCGTAAGAGAACGGGAGTCCGATAAAACAATTAGACGACCCGGAATATGACGGACCAAAACTGAACTTGGTGTACTATAACCAACAGACGGATTCTTTCCATTAAACTGAATAACGGAAACGAAAGAGTGCCTCCCTGGTTCCGGAGATACGCCACTACTGTCGAATTAAAGGACAGGAATTTGGGCATGCGTTTCTGAATAATGTTCATGCAATGACATAAAGCAAGCCTAAAAAACATTATTCCGCAGAAGTTAAACTGATTGCTAAAAGACTGCGGAACCCAAAGACCCTGGCACTTCGAATCCGTAGGGATCAGTATTAAATCCCAATCTGTTTGACTGGCAACCGTCATAACAGCCACACTCGGGTCCGGCAACTGCGGCGGCACTCTCTGAGTCAACCACCGAATGTTTGCCCCAGTCTGAATCTCTTGTAACACTAGATAGACAAGAGAACGTATAAATCGAGCAATTCATGGATTGCCGAAAAGTTGCCGTCGAAGAGAAGCTCCTCCGAGAACGAAGCGACTCTGAGAGAGTTCTTAACCTTACTATCCACACGTGTGGATGTAGCTAGGGCTGCGTCACGTCTAACTAACTCCAATCAGCCACTGAAGGGCGGAGTTATACGTGAACAAACTACTGCCCTCAAAAGAAATTACATTGAGAATAATATCCCGTAAATCTTTTCTTGAAGACGTAATGATAACGCCTCAGTAAGGCGGATTACGTATAATAAAGCGTCTAAGTTAAGTCTACTATACATAATGTCGTTCCCAACATTGAAATTGGAAAAGACATAAACGGCGAAAAAGAATATATGCAGTCTTTAATCACACCGTCTAGACGCATATGAACTCTCGGTATGCCCTGCTCTGCCAAAATAAACTATTTGTATAAATGATAAAATGGCAGAAATGAGCAACGCGGACAAGAAACTAAACTATCATGCTTAGTAGCAGGCTTGTATATATATATATATATAGCGTCGAAAAATAAAACACATGTTGTAATGACAATATTGGACTGCGTCGGTAAGTCAGGGACAATGTCCCTGAACCGATCGAAAAATCCGAGTCCAATGACGCTATAAGTCTCTTATCCAAGATCGCAGCAATGAAGTCCGAAATAATAATCACTGGAAGATAATGCCGGAAGATATGAAAGGCATCTTCCGCTACTACTAAAGGGAAAACTCAAAATCTTTCGAATCCCTTTCGCCATCCTGTCGGACCCTATAAAGCGTTCGGTCGTCCGTAGCTGATGCAACCGCGGACCGCACCGACCCAGCGCCGTCGGATAATTCCTGATTCGACCGAGAAACTGTCAATTGCTGGGATGCTGCGAAACAACTGTGCTAACTCGGATAGCACGTCCGTCACTGAGGCCTGAGGAGAAGCGGTCTTACGATGCATTGCCGCTGGAAGCTCCATGATCGTTACCCCGTGCATACTTCCAATATGCGAGCGAACGGAGTGTATAGCCTCGTGTCCCTTGGCTACCGGATGGCGCGACCTATTCGCCGTGGAATCACTGAATGCCGAAACTGATCGGATACTCGAGGTCACGTAGCCAATGTGCGGTCGTGTGCCCTGCTGTGAGGATGAGGAAGCATTAAAGACAGTCTCTCGGACTGTCAATATAACGGAGCGTCCCGACCAACGGACATATACTCCGAATGTAAAATATCTGAACCACAACATGCGGTCCCCTATGTTGTTGGGCGAGAGAGGGACCTCTCTCGCTCACAGCCCGGACGGACCTGGACAAGCCAGGCACCGGACTAACAGGCTTCCTCCGATCTGTCCTCAATCTGCCGTCACTGGGTGAGTACTAAAGTAATTAAAGTGCTCGCATCACCCAAATCTCCTTCCTAGACCGCAACGGACGAACCCGGCAGCCAAACCATTCGATGAATGTACGCTACACCGGGTGAGCTAGCGAATGTCACTCCGTAGGCGATAGACATATTCCATGAGCACTTATTGCCGCTAACTCTTCATTAACTATGACGACAGAGGCACACTTTTGAAAGACATCTCCATAACTCTTCGAACAAGAAACCAGAAATGCTTGGATAGCAAGCATAAAATAATAATATATATAGCGTCGTTCAATAATTCGAAAGTTTGTGTGACATTATTGGACTATGTCGGAACTGAGGGACGATGTCCCTGAACCGAACCAAAAATTTCTAAGTCCACCGACGCTATCAGTTTCTTATCCGGCATCGCAGCATTCTGGTCCGACGAAAGAAGCTGTAGAAGACCAAGTCAGATGACATACACAACAGCATATGTTGTTCCGAAAGGGAAAGCTCGAAATCCTCCGAATCCCTTTCGGTATCCCGTCGGACCGGATGAAACTTCGGACGTCCGTACCCGCTTCCGCGGAGCGTCCCGACCCAGCATCGTCGGATAAAATATATGCGACAGATTCAGTTGATGCTGGGATGCTGCGATAAACTGTGCTATTAAGGAAAGCACGTCCGTTCCCGAGGCCTGTGCAGTAGCGGTCTTACGATGCATTGCCGCCGGAAGCTCCGTGTACGTTGACTCCCGCACACTTCCTATGCGAACGTCCGGAGTCTGCAGGCCTCGTGTCCCTGGCTATCGGATGGTGTGACCTGGTCGCCGAAGAATCCTTGATCGGCGAAGCTGGTAATATATCGGCGGTCACGCAGCCAAGGTGCGGTCGTGTGCGCTGATGAGAAGAGGAAGCCTTAGCAGTCTCAGCGGACTGCCTATACAACGGAGCGTCCCGAGCGACGGACGTATGCTCCGCTTGCGACACAATTTGTACCACAACATCTGGGGCCAGATGTTGTGAACGAGAGAGGGGCCTCTCTCGCTTGCCGTCCGGATGGACCGGAACGAGCTATGAACCGGACTAAAAGGCTTCCTGCGTTCTCCCTCCGATCCGCCGTCATTGGGTGTGCATTAAGTTAATTTATAGTGCTCGCATCACCCTAAAATTCCTTCTAGACCGCAACGGACGAACCCGGCTGCCGAACCATTTGGTGAATGGACGCTACACCGGGCGAGCTAGCGGACGTCAAAGGCCGTCGAACCTACTAGGGTCCTCTTAGGCAATTGGCGTATTTACATGAGCACTTTTCCGCTAGCCCTTCATTAATTGTGACGACGGAGGCACACTGTTGGAAGACATCACAGAAACATCACCCTAATCTTGATCGTCTGAAATAGAAATTGATAAAGTAGAGTGACCCTGCGGGGAAAGGACCGAAGTGTCCAAATCCCCAACAACATACCGTGACATACGCTTCCCATATTGTCATCGAAATCATACGATACAGAACAGGAGTTAATGCGAGTACACTGACCACATATAGAATGATAATAAAGTCAGAGGAAGACTTCCTCTTAAAACAATTGATCAATATCCTTTCAATGTGAAAAGAAAACAAGTCCTGGTACTCGCACTAACCCCTGGCAATCAAAATACATAATAATAATATGATCCATTAATATAGAAAAAATAATTGAAATCAAAATATTTTGAAAAAATATTTTTTCAGAACAGCCCAAGTTTCTGAAAAGTAACGTTGAGCCCCAATGGATCCCAAGCCTAAGTGTGGACAAAAATTTTAAAAATATTTTAAACAATTTATTCAACACTTACGAACAATAATAATGTATCTAGTTATGATTAAAATAACATAAAGATATTATTTTTTAGAAATCCCCCCCTCACACAGAGGGCTGTTGTAAATGTAAACAATGAGTGTAAAAACACTAAAATAAGACTCCAGGCACCCAGGCCCGAAATCAGTTACCAAAAATACACTATCTGATGCAAAACAGAGACTTCCAGGGAAGAAACTGCAGAACATCAGATGGTAGATGCAGAACACAACGCCTAACCACCCGTAGGTGAAGACGTAAACATGGGGAAAGAACAGAATTCATTCTGTTATTCAGCTAAAACTCCCAAGAAATTTTAGTAATAATAATTACAGAAACTATGCCAAAAGCATGGGAGAATAGCAAGGGGGAACTTAAAGGACAGGGAGAGAGGAAAACACTTAAAAAAACAGTGTAACTAAATAATCAGAATGACAACAAAATGGCTGCTGCCTTGAAAATAGGTAACTTAACATAATTTCATTAAAAATTTTTAAGTTACAGCCCTGATAATATTCTGTCACACATTCTTTTCCTCTCCTCCTTCTCTATCTTCCTTAGAATCATCATTTCACTAATATTTATGTGTCTGGCATCATTTAAACTGAGATTTAAAAGCACAAAGATCAGTCAGATGTTAACTGATGAAGGGCCAAACTTAGAATGATTAATGGCGCCAATTTCGGAACGTCCTTGACACTGCGCATGCGCAGTGGGGGCGAGGTGTGGAGGGCCTTTCAGGACATGTTTTCTTTAGTTTTAGATGCAAATTTTGGGGATTGGGGGGCAAAATTTGTGTTTGGCCCTATATTTTAAGAGTTAGCACCAGCTATGTCTGGGTCATTGGTACAGTATAAAAATATAGAAATTTTGGGTGGGGCCAAAAATATTACCCTCCCATTAGAAAGGCAAATATTGGTCACATACTTTGTACAAACTTGATTCTACACCTCAAAGAGGAAGCTCAGTACCAAATATCAAGCCATTGTACTCAATGGTTCATGATAAAAAAAGATATTTTTTTTAAATATGGGAGCATTTTCCCCCCACCCCCTCCTTATGGGACTGGTCAAGTTGTTTAGAAGAAAACAAAATGTGATGTCAGAAAAAACAATCACCTCAAATTTAACTGAAATCAGTTTTAGAGAAGAAGTCACAAACATCATGTTCATGGACAACAGATGGAGGACAGTGAGTGATCACAATGGCTCACCCAGACTTTTAGCTAAAAAACATCCAGCTCTCAACCTTATCCATGTATTATCTCAGATAATACAATACCCATCACACAAACACTTATAGCTCCTGTGATGAAGCAACAGGGAGATACCTTCCATTTTTCAAAAAAATTCCCAGAAGAGGCCCCCCAGACCCTGACAAAAAGTGTAAAACATTTTTCCTTTGCTTGCCAGTATGTGGGCCAGTGATTGCTTCACTATGTAACCCATGATTGATAAGTGGTCCCCCAACCTCCCATCCTCTTCAAACTCAGAATCCTATATCCACCTGTGAGAATATAAGTGAGTGCATAAAAAATTCAATAAGTGAATACCATTTGCCCTAAAGTCTAATTTCCAGCTGTCGGGTTGGTAAATCAACTCTACAAAAATTGTAAGAAAGAAAATTATTAGCCATAAACTAATCATAACAATCAACATGTGATGTCTGAATGAAGTCTTCCTCCTTTAACCCATTACCCAATGTAATGGCCAAAACCAGCCAGTGCTATTCTCAAAAATCAATTATTAATTTTCATTATTTTTTCATTTTTTGTCTCAAAAACATAGGTTATGGCCCCTCAAAAACACAGGTTATGACCCGCTCATTGGAACGAGCTCATTGAGCTCATTCCACTGAGGGGTCATAACCTATGTTTTTGAGACAAAAAATGAAAAAAAGTTAAAAAATTTATAGTAATTTATATATTTTTTATACTTACCAATGACCCAGACTTAGCTGGTGCTAACTCTAAATTTTGCCCCCCAATCCCCAAAATTTGCATCCAAAACAAAAAGAAATCATGTCCTAAAGGACCTCCATACTACGCCTCTACTGCGCATGCGCAGTGACGCAGACGTCCCGAAATTGGCGCCAATTATCATTCTTACTGGCAGTGCCTGGTCAGCGCTATGTACTCAGCGGGGAGGCAAGAGTTCCCAACTCCAGGGAGGGCCATCCCCGTCTGGGTCATTGGTAAGTATAAAAAATATATAAATTACTATAAATTTTTTAACATTTTTATACTGTACCAATGACCCAGACTTAGCTGAATAGTAAACAGGCTGGAGGGCCTAGGACATAGAGGAAAATCCAATAAGCTCAACTATATAGTAAAGAGGTAACCCCTTAAGGAGAAAAGGAGTATTAGGCTTTACATGTATCTTTCTTATTTAATATTAAATTAGAAAGATACACTACCCTTAATAATTGAGCACAATAACATTCATGTTCTCTATTAACATCCAGTATAACCCTTATACTAATTATTTTTAAAGCAAGCCAATAAATAAAGTAGTCCAGAGAATTGAGACTCTTTATAGCCATTTAAAAGTGTCCGAGTATTGTATAATAAAGCCCGTTTGACACTTGACATATACAAATGCTTCACACCGAGCTACACTTTAAAAATAAGACATGAATGAATTTAAACATTAATATTACACTTTAAAACCATCCCGGAAGCGACTCAGAAATACTGACTTGGAGGAGGCATTCCCTTGCTTTTCACTATAAAGCAGGTGACCTAAGGGAACACCCGCCCCCCCCCCCCCCCCCCCCCCCCCCCCCCTTCCCCTTGCCCTGGGTCAAATAGCCCAGAGCGAAGAGGGCAGCCGGACGGAGTCACTGCCGGAACAGAAAGCCTGCATAACTATAGTTGCAACTGTTTAGTGGACGACATTCTGAGCAACAGATAACGGACCTAAACAATGCAGGTCTCCAGAAATGGACTCAATATTTCTGAGATAAAAATTCGTAAATGTGGATGGCTGAGACCAATAAGCAGCCTTCATTAAATCTGTAATAGCAACACTATTAGCATAAGCCCAGGAAGTAGAAAGAGCTCTTACTTCATGAGCAGAAATCTTAAGCACAGACTGCTGAGAAGAAGATAAATCTTCATAAGCAGTACGGATAGTTAACTGAATCCATCTAGCAATAGAATGGACTGAAATGTCCTTTCTATTAGGCATCAAAGACAGAAAGAAACGTTTCCGTCCCTTTCTGATAAACTGAGATCTCTGTTTATAGATACGTAGTGCTCTAACAGGACAGAGTAAAGGCCTACGCCCGTCTGAAGACGGAAGAGCCTTAATAACAATAGGTTCCGGATATTTATTAGGAGCCTGATTCTTAGCTAAAAAACCCACATTAGTAGTGAAGGTGATAGTATTCCCAACACTACGATAATGAGAATCATCCACCGATAGTGCATGAAGCTCACTGACTCTTCTAGCAGAAGAGAAAGCTAAGAGAAAAGCTGTCTTATAAGATAAGAATTTGAAATCTTCTGTCCCAAGAGGTTCAAATGGCTTTTCCTTCAATTTAAGGAGAACCCAAGATAAATTCCACTTAGGAATTAATCTAAGAGTTCTGGGTCTATTTATCGAAAAGTTTCTGACCAACTTCGATAAAGAGACATTAGATCCAATTTGTAAACTATCATGATGTGCATAGGTATCAGATAACATAGATCTATAACCCTTTATAGTAACAGGCTGCAGTTTGATTTCGTCAAACAAGTATACTAGAAAGTTTGCAATGTCTGGTATAGAGGGATCGAATATATCTACAGAATGATCCCTACACCAACGACGAAAAACCTTCCACTTAGCCGCATAGTTAAGCGAAGAGGAGGTCCTCCTACAGTTAGAAATCGCGTCCACTGCTCGTCCTGTAAAGTGCTTGCCATGCAAGAAGGACCGCACAACGGAAAAACGTGAAGGTTGAGACCTTGCGGGTTGTGATGGAGTTGGCGCGATTTCCCCTGCGAAAGAAGATCCTCCCGTGGAGGAAGCTTCCGCGGTAGGTCCCACAACAGACACCTGAGTAGATTTATCCACGGTCTCTGTGGCGAAAGAGATGCTACCAACAGAATCTTGCATTGAGATTGTTTTATCTTTAGCAATACTTGTTGAATTAACGGCGCTGGAGGATACGCATATCCTATCATTCCGTCCCAAGGGATCGACAGAGCGTCTACTGCAAATGCTCTTGGATCCGGACACGGAGACACATACGTCTGCAACTGATTGTTGAGATGTGTCGCAAATAAGTCTATCATTGGCCATTCCCATTGGTAGCAAATCTGATTGAATACTTGTTTGTTGAGAGTCCACTCCGACGGCAACAAGCGACCCTTTCGTGAAAGGGAGTCTGCTAGCACATTCAGACGACCCGGTATGTGACGGATCGAAAGAAGAACGTGATGTTCTAACGCAAACAGAAGGATTCTTTCCGTTAGATTGAACAACGGAACTGAATGAGTGCCTCCCTGATTCCGTATATACGCCACTACTGTCGTATTGTCGGATAGGATTTGGACATGAGCATCGTGAATAATGTCCATCCAGTGACGTAACGCAAGCCAAATTGACATCATTTCCTTGATGTTTATGTGCTTGCACAGGAATTGCGGATCCCAAAGACCCTGGCATCTCGAATCCGTTGGGATTAATGATGCACCCCAACCTGTTTGACTGGCATCCGTCATAACGGTAAAACTCGGATCCGGCAACTGAAGCGGAACTCCTTGAGTTAACCACTGAATGTTTGCCCAAGTCTGAATCTCTTGTTTCACTTGATCTGACAAGAGAACGTCTACATCGAGCGAATGAATTTTCACACTCCAATTCTGAGTCAGGAAAATTTGAAGAGGACGTGTGCGTAACCGCCCCATCGGAATGAGATCCGCGGCGGCTCCGCAAAGACCTATCAGTCTCATAAATTCTCTCGCCGTGACTTTGTCTGCGTGCAGACAATAGCGAGCGTAACAACTGACTAATTTCGCTCTGGTTAACGGCAGACGAACGAGATTGTTGTGCGTCTCGAAGCTCATTCCCAGATGAGTGAATGACTTGGACGGCACCAGATCCGACTTCTCCTCGTTTACTATAAAACCGAGACGTCGGAGCAATAGAAGAAGATTCTGAACATCGTTCTGAAGCGTTAACTTGTTGCCGTACCTCTGAAGAATGTCGTCCAGGTAGGCCGACGTTACCGCAGGCGAATGAGCTCGGAAGTAGATCATTACTGAGTTCATTACCCGAGTGAAAGCCCAGGGTGCTAGATTCAATCCGAAGCACATCGCCCGGAATTGATACACCACTCCTAGGACTGCGAAGCGTAGATACTTTCGGAATGTCGGATGTACCATGACGTGAAAGTATGCATCTTTGAGATCTATGCTCGTTGCATAATCGTTCACCCGAATACTCGCTCTGACCGATCGAATCGTCTCCATATAAAACTTCGGAGCGACGATCAGCTTGTTTATCCAGCTCAAATCTATGACTGGACGGAACGAGCCGTCTGGTTTCGGAACCAGAAACAGATGGCTGTAAAATCCCGGAGATTCCTGGTTTTCTACGACCTCTACCGCGTTCTTCATTAAAAGAGACTGCACCTCTGATAACAGAGCGTCTCTTTTCTGTGGGTTTGACGGAAGATGAGTCCACTTTGGACTTCGAGTTAATGGAGGCTTTCGTTTGAAGGATATCTTTAGACCTTCCGAAGTCACTCCTCTCACCCAAGGGTCGTCCGTAATCGACGCCCACTCTTGTGAAAAGCTCGACAACCTTCCGCCAACCGGAACGCGATAGAGGTTTAAGCCATCACCTCCTGGACCTGCGAGGCCTGCTGTAGGGGAAACCACGTCTTCCACGACCCGCACCTCGCCTCGTCGACCTCGGGGCGTCCGACCGATTGTCCCGGCCTGAAAGACGTCCCGAACGAGAGTCGCTATCCTGACGGTCTCTTGAATAAGACCAAGAGGACGCACCGGAACCTCTATAGGAACCTCTCTTGGGCGCATTAGACCCAGAAGTGCCTGTCTTATTCGTGTCTGCTGTATCCGACTTCTTAGGAGCAGATCTGAACAACAGAGAATCATTAGCTTTCTTTTTAATTTTATCATAAATAGCGGAAAGCTTGCCGTCAAAGAGAAGTTCTCCTGAGACCGAAGCGACTCTAAGAGAGTTCTTCACCTTAGAATCCACTAGTGTGGATGTAGCTAGGGCTGCGTCACGTCTAACCAACTCCAGATTTGCCACTGAAAGGGCGGAGTTACACGTGGAATAAGCTACTGCCCTTGAAAGAAGTCTTAAAGAGAATTGTATATCCTGAAACTCTTTCCCCTGAAGGCGCAGTGATAACGCCTTAGTAAGGTGATCTGCGTAAGATAAGGCATCTAAATTGGCTCTGTTAGACGCAATAGCTGTTTCCAACACCGCGGTTGGAATAGAAGCTGACGACGGTAATGATAGCTCTAAGTCTTCCGCCTCGTCGTCCATACGCAGAGGAACTCTCGGTATACCCTGTCCTGCCGTATCGAATTTATTCCTTGCATTAATGAAAGGCAGGTTGAGAGTATTAGCGGACAAGAAACCTGCTTTCCCCATCCTGGAAGCAAGTTTAAATATAGCGTCGTTCGATAATTCAAATGTTCTTGCAACATTATTGGACTGCGACGGAAACTCGGGAGCGATGTCCCTGAACCGCTCAAAAAATTCAGAGTCCAATGACGCTATAATTCTCTTGTCCGGAAGCGCAGCAGTCTGGCCCGACGGAACAACTTGAGGGAGAAAGTGCCGGATGAAGTCCACGGCAGCTTTATGTTGTTCCGAAAGGGATAGCTCCAAGTCATCCGTATCCCTTTCACCATCCGGTCGGACCTCATGATGTTCCCGGTCGTCCGCCCCTGATGATTCGGCGGAGCGTACCGACCCAGCGCCGTTGGATAATTCTCGATCCGACACCGTTTCTGTTGGCTGCTGGGATGCTGCGATAAGCTGTGCTATCTGCACAAGAATGTCCGGCGTCGAGACCTGCGGAGGCGCAGTCTTTCGCTGCTTCGCCGAGGGCAGCTCCGCATCAGATGGCTCCCGCATACTTTTCCTATGCGAACGTCCAGAGTCCATCGGTCTCGAATCCCTGGCTGCCGGATGGTGTGACCTGGTCGCCGAAGAATCCTTCATCGGCGAAGCTGGTAATATATCGGCGGTCACGCAGCCAAGGTGCGGTCGTGTGCGCTGACGAGAAGAGGAAGCCTTAACAGTCTCTGCGGACTGCTTATACAACGGAGCATCCCGAGCGACGGACGTATGCTCCGCTAAAGACACATTTTGTACCACAACATCTGGTCCCAGATGTTGCTGTACGAGAGAGGGGCCTCTCTCGCTCGCGGCCCGGCTGGACCTGGACGAGCTAGGAACCGGACTCAAAGGCTTCCTCCGTTCTCGCTTACTATCCGCCGTCACTGGGTGTGCATCTATTATGTTTATAGTGCTCGCATCACCCAAAATTTCCTCTTGGACCGCATCGGACGAACCCGGCTGCCGAACCATTCGGTGAATGGACGCTACACTGGGCGAGCTAGCGGACGACATTTGTCTAATCTCCATGAGCACTTTTGCCGCTAGCTCTGAATTCATTTGTGACGGCGGACGCACACTTGAAGAAGATAACATGGAAACATCACCCTGTTCTGGTTCCTCTGAAATAGAAACTGAGAGAGTAGAGTGACCTTGCGGAGAAAGAGCCGGAATCGCTCTTTCTCCAGAAACAACATATCGTGACACACGTTTCCAATGTTTCTCATCCCAATGTTCACATACAGGACAGGGATTAATGCGAGAACACTGACTACAATTAATACAATGATCATGAAAGTCAGAGGAAGATTTCTTCCTATTACAATTTGAACAACGTCCCTTCATTGTGAAAGAACAACAATAAGTCCTAGTTACTCGCAAAAACCCCTGACACAAAGATACATAATAACATGATCCATTAATAAATGAAAAAACAATTGCAAAACAAAATAATTTTGAAAAAATATTTTTTCAGCGAAGCCCAAGTTGCTGAAAAGTAACGTTGAGCCCCGATGGATCCGATGGCAAAGTGTGGTCAAAAATTTTAAATTTATATTAAATAATTAATGAGACACTTTCGGATAATATAAATGTATCTTATAGTGAGATAAACTACAGCAAAGGCAAACAGCCCCCCTCAAAAAAGGCTGTTGCCAATGAAAACAAACAGTGTAAAAACACCAGAAAACATGACTCCAGGCACTGAAAAAACTGGCCCTGGAATCAGTCATCAATTACACTCTATCTGATGCAAAACAGAGACTCCCAGGGGAGAATCTGTAGAACATCAGATAGAAGATGCAGAACACAAACGTTATACACCCATGGGTGAAAACGTAACTATGGGGAAAATAACAGAAAACATTCTGTAACCAAGCAACTCTCCCAGGAAATTTTAGAAATGAAATTTCTCAAAAATATGCCAAAAACATGGGAGAATTGCAAGGGGGGACTTTAGAAGGCTAGGGGAGAGGAAACACTGAATAAGCAGTGCAACAATTAGCAAGAATGACAACAAGAGGCCCATGCCTCGAAAATAGGCAACTTAACATAATTTCATCAAAAAATTTTAAGTACAGCCCTGATTATTTTTTGTCACTTCTTTTTCCTCTCCTCCTTCTATCCTCCTTAGAATCACATTTTCTCCAAAAATTACGTGTCTGGCATCCTTTAAACTGAGATTTACAAGCACAAAGATCAGTGAGATGTTGACTGATGAAGGGCCAAACAGAGAATGATAATTGGCGCCAATTTCGGGACGTCTGCGTCACTGCGCATGCGCAGTAGAGGCGTAGTATGGAGGTCCTTTAGGACATGATTTCTTTTTGTTTTAGATGCAAATTTTGGGGATTGGGGGGCAAAATTTGTGTTTGGCCCTGGTTTTGTTAGAGTTAGCACCAGCTAAGTCTGGGTCATTGGTACAGTATAAAAATTTAGTTATTCAAGAATTTTTTTTGCAAGTGTCGTCTGCTTTTCATGTTAGGTAAAGGGTTAAATTTTATAATGTTAATTCATATTCATGTATATTCTCATGTTTTTTTCCCATTCCTTCTCTCTTTTCTCCTTTTCTCTCCATATGCGCTTACTTAATGTTCGTGCAGATGGCATTCGTCTAGAAACCAAATTCTTCTTGGAACTCACTGCTGCTTCATCATGTGGTTGGAAATGGCTGACTCTTCGTTTCTCTTTTGTCTTGTTGCCTAGACCTTTCCGGTCATGTTTGAGAACTGTTTTTATGGGATATCTTTGTCCCTTCCCATCTGGTCCTAAGCCCTTTGATAATTCCCAGCCACTTCTCAGCATAATTTGAAAACCAATGTTATTACTGGGTAGACCAACCAATTCTGGTTTTGGTTTTAATCTGAGGTTGAAAAGATGAACTGTTGAACTCTGATGTTTTGTCTTATCAATATCACTGAATACTCGTAGACAAATATCACAGTAAAACGGAGATACAACTTCTGTCACTTCATGTGTAAGTACATTAGTTTGTTTTATTTTCTCGACCTTACTCAGTATAGATACAATATGTTTATGTCTACCGATGTTTGCTAAGCTTTCTGCATTTCTACCTTGTTTATCTGTGAGTGAAACATCTATGCCACATTCAATAAGAAATTTCACAATGTTCAGATGGCCACTATGAGCTGCACACATTAATGCTGACCATCCAAAAGAATCTGTGGCTTTGATAATATTAACATCACTCTCATAACACTGTTTCAAAGATTCTGAAATTTGAAAGTAAAAAAAAAAGAGTTCATACAAACTGTACAAATTATGGAGCATGGGGCCATGGGGGCCTGAAACTGGTAAGGGGGGGGGGGGGAGGGGTATCAAAAATGGCACTTGACTCTGGATACAAGGGAAGAATGAGATTTTACAACATATCCAAAATTGTGATAAGACACTTAATATTATTGACTTTATATATAAAATTGGGTATGTTCTGATTCATTTCTCCCCACTCCTCCCCCAGGACAAGGGAGGAGAAGCTGCCCCATTCTTCCAACAACCTTGCCTTGGGGTGATATAACATGGTGTAACCAAGAGAACAAGGGGCCCTAATTGCTCAGCTGCCAAAGTGGTTAAAAGTATTTGGGGTCACATTCAATTAGACATGGTTCATCAACACTACAAAGGAATGAAGTCATGAGAGGTAAATTTTATGGAAAAACACTAATGAAAGAATTTGAACAAACCTGAACCTAATATGCCCCCACACTCCACCCCCACCCAGAGAGCCCAAGTATTAAGCCAGGGACTCAAATTGAACAAACTTGAATCTGATCCCCCTCGAGATGTTATATACCGAATATGAAAGAATTCTGTCTGGTGGATCTGAAGAAGGTTTTTAAAGAAATTCCCTCATATAGCACGAAGTTAAAATTAAGGCTCCCAAACGTAGCAGAAATTAATAACACAGGGGCTTGATTTGAACAAATGGAATCTGACCCACCTAGAGATGTTGTATACCAAATATGAAAGGATTCTGATTGGTGGATCTGAAGAAGATTTTAAAAGAAATTCCTTCATATTGCACTAAGTTAACATTCAGGCTCCCACAGGTAGCCCAAATTAAGAATCCAGGGTCTTCATTTGAACAAATTGGAATCTGTCCCTCCTAGAGATGTTGTATACCAACTATGAATGGATTATAAAAGCATTCTAATTGGAGGATCTGAAGAAAAAGATTTTTAAAGATCATTTCCCTTAGTTAAAAATTTGGCCTCTGTATTGAGCCAAATATGAACCAAGGGGTTTCCTTTTAACGCACTTGTATCTGCCTCCTCCCCCCCCCCCTCCCCCATGGATGTTGTATACCAACTTTGAAAGGATCTGACTGGTGGATCTGAAGAAGATTTTTAAAGAAATTTGCTCATAGTGCACATAGAGAGCCCAAATAACAACCCTGGGATCCGATTTCAGCAAACTTGAATCTGACCCCTCTGGAGATGTTGTATACCAAATATCAGATGATTCTAATTGATGATTCTGGAGAAGAAGATTTTTGAAGAAATTTTCTCAGTTAAAATTCGGGCTCCCATAGGAAGCCCAAATATCAACCCAGGGACCAGATATGACCAAATTTGAATCTGACCCTCCTAGAGATGTTTTATACCAAATATGAAAGGATTCTGACTGACTGGTGGATCTGAAGAAGATTTTTAAAGAAATTTCCTCATATTGCACTGTTAAAATTTGGGCTGCCATAGGGAGCCCAAATATCAACCCAGGGAGTAGGTTTGAACAAACTTGAATCTGACCCTCCTAGAGATGTTGTATGTTGTATACCAAATATGAAAGCATTCTGACTAGAGGGTCTAAAGAAGAAGATTTAAAAATTTTAAAAATTCCTCATATTGCACTAAGTTGATATTCGGGCTCCCATAGGGAGTCCAAATATTTACCCAGGTAACTGATTTGAACAAACCTGAAACTGATCCACCTCAAGATGTTGTATACCAAATATGAATGGATTCTGACTGGTGAATCTGAAGAAGAATTTTAAAGAAATTCCCTCATATTGCAGTAAGTTAAAATTCAGAATCCCATAGGGAGCCCAAATATAAACCCAAACTCGATTTGAACAAATTTCATTCGATGTTGTATACCAAACACAAAAGGATTCTGACTGGTGGATCTGAAGAAGAAGATTTTTAAAGAAATTTCCTCAAATTCCACCAAGTTAAATTTTGGGCTCTAACAGAGAGCCCAAATACTAACTCAGTGACCCAATTTGAACAAACTTGAATCTGCCCCCCCCCCCCCCCTCAAATCCCCCCCCCCCCCCCTCCCATAGAGATGTTGTATACCAAAGTTGAAAGCATTCTGACTAGTGAATCTAAAGAAGAACATTTTATAAGAAATTTCCTCATATTTCACTAAGTTAAAATTCGGGCTCCTACAGGCAGCCCAATTATTAACCCAGGGACTCGATTTGAACAAACTTGAATCTGGTCCACCTGGAGATGTTATACACCAAATATCAAAAGATTCTAATTGATGGTTCTGGAGAAGATTTTTTTAATTTTGGAAAACAATTTGTGGGTGCTATCAGACTAATGCCTCCTGTGGGCATGACAATTTTATTTGAAGAAACTTGAATTGTCATATGATAAGGAACATGCACATCAAATTTGGTTCAATTTGGCTCAGTGGTTTATGAGGAGAGGTCGATAATGTAAAGTTCACACCGGACAGACAACAGATGGATAACGGACAAAAAGTGATCACTTAAGCCAGTATTACAATGCCAACCTTGCTGTTTACATCATAACATAACTTCTGCCTGAATAATAGCAACAGCTAATAACAGAGGAATTAGTTTCCATAGATTTCAGGTCTGACAGGCAAAATATGCAGGATTAGGCCTAAAAAAAAAGTTAAAAATCTGTTTCTCAGGCCCTTCCTCATGGTCCTTTTGGCTGCCACATGCTCTCTTTTTTATAACCAATGCAAACTTAAAGCCAGAGGCTCAAATAAGCCTAACACGCTCACCTGGCTCAAGTTGTCAGAAGAGATAACTATATCAGTAAGTGACTGGCATACAGAGTCCAAATAGTAACCCAGGGACTTGATTTGAAAAAAATTTGAATCTGACACCTCCAGAGATGTCACACACCAAATATCAAAAGATTCTAACTGGTGGATCTGAAGAAGATTTTTCAAGAATTTTTCTCACATTGCACTGAGTTAAACTATGGGCCCCAATAATGAGCTCAAATATTAACCCCAGGATCCAATTTGAACAAGATTGAATCTGCACCCCCCCCCCCCCACCCTTTAGAGATTTGGATACCCCACCCCTTAGAGATGTTGTATACCAAATAGGTTCTGAAGAAGAAGGTTTTAAAAGAAATTTTCTCATATTGCACTAAGTTCAACGTTGGGTTCCAATAAAAGAAATTTTCTCATATTGCACTAAGTTCCTGGGTTCCAATAAAGAGCCCAAATATTAACCCAGGGATCCGATGTGAACAAACTTGAATCTGACCCACCTAGAGATGTTGTATACCAAACATGAAAGGATACTAACTGGTGAATCTGAAGAAGAATAATTTTAAAGAAATTTCCTCATATTGCACCAAATTGAAGTTTGGGCTCACATAGGAAGCCCAAATATGAACCCAGGGACTCGATTTCAATAAATTACAATGTCCCCCCCCCCCCTCCCCCCAGAAAATAGAAATTTTGGGCGGGGCCAAAAATCTTACCTCTGCCATTCCAAAGGCAAATATTGCTTCACAAATTTCGTTTGAACAAACTTGATTCTACATCTCAAAAGCAAGCTCCATACCAAATATCAAGTCATTGTACCCACTTGTTCATGAGAAGAGTTTTTTTAAGAAATTGGTGTATTTTAACCCCACCACCTCCCTTTGAGGCTGGGCAAGTTGATTTAAAAAAAAAAACAAAATGTGATGTCAGAAACAAGCAATCACCTCAAATATAACTGAACTTGGTTCTGCGGTTTAGGAGGTCCAGATGCAAACACCATGTTCACAGAAGACAGACGCCAGATGACGGAGAGTGAGTGATCACTATAGCTCATCCAGACTTTCAGTCAGGTGAGCTAAAAATAACAAGAAATATGTGTTCATGGGACACTAATGCTCCACTTTATGTTCTAAGTCAGAAAAGGGCCATAACTCGGACCAAGCCCACTATCAATCCCATGTGGTATTAAGTGTTTATAAATCTATGTATAAAATTTTGTTTCATTTTGTTCAGTCAAGCTAAAGTTAGTGTCCAGAAACCAGTATCAACATGTCTTCTAAGTCAGGAAAGGGCAGTATATTGGACCAAGCCCACAATTAATCCCAATCTGTTTTATGTCGTTATAAACTTATGTATAAGATTTTGTTTCATTTCGTGCAGTCAAACTAGAGTTACTGTTCAGAAACCAATATCAACATGTCTTCTAAGTTGGAAAAATGGTCATAACTCTGCTAAAAAATAACAGACCAAGCCAAGCCTGAAAATAAGCAGACTGTCATCTGCAGAATGAGGTCCCCAGAGGGTGAATTCGGTGATGCTACCCTGCACAGCAGAGTAGCATTACCAAATTTACCTTTTGTGAACCTCAGTCTGAATCAAGGTCTCAGGCCTAAACAGAAAGAGGTACCCAGAGGATAAATTGGGGGACTCTAGCCCACTGTATGGGTCAATATCAACAAATTCACACTCTGGGGACCTGATTCTGCATATGACAGATTGCTTAGTTTCAGGCTTGGACAAAGCCCACTATCAATCCCAACCTATATTATGTGGTTATAAAACTATGTATACAATTTTGTTTCATTTCGTTCAGTCAAAGCAAAGTTATCGTCTGCAAATCATATTCGGGAGATATATGTTTGGACGTACAGACAAGGATAACTCTTAAAGCCCTTTGCCAATATTGGCAGGGAGCATAAAAATTAAATGGTTCATGTTTGATATTTAAGGGGTGAAATGCAGCACCACCAATGCTATTCTGTTGAAAATGAGGCCTAAAATATAAAACACACCAAGAACATGAACTTTTGATGGCATGCATGCAATTTTACAAATGAAAGTGTCAATGACACTGTAGCTCAACTTGTCAAGACAAAGACATGTACATGTAAAGTATGTGACACAGCAATGACAAACATCTAGGTAATGACCTGATAACAAAGGTACATATAAAGTATTGTAACAGTCTGTACATAAATACTGACCGTTGCCTGTAACAAATGTATAGGTAAAGTATTGTAAAGGTGGGTGACAGTCAGATGCTAAACTAGAAAAAAATCTTTGAGTCCCAGAGTGGGTCTGACTGAACCCCAAAATATTTGTTCTCATAGCACAGTGATAACAAAGGCACCCCAAAACACACTCATTCCTGTCCCAAGGTGAAAACAAAGGTACCCAAGAAGTTTCGTGAAGATCAGTTCACAAATATGAGCTGTGTAGAAGTTGTGACAAAAAACTGATTGGACCTAATTTCGGTACAAAATGGCCACTGGCAGCCATCTTGAATTTTGGACCGCACCCAGAAACACTCCTTCTCGTCCCAAGGTGATAACAAAGGTACCCAAGAAGTTTTGTGAAGATCGGTTCATAAATACAGCCTCTAGCCCAAGCCGTATTGACATGTGCACTTACAGTGTATAAGTAGCACTGTATAAATCAAAGTTCATCTAATTTGCATAATTTCTGCACGAGAAAAAAACCCGTACTATATGTGATGTATTCCATGTTACTAAACATTCATACAAAAATTTATTCAAATCAGAACTTTCATACAGAAGTTCTGTACAAAAAACTGATTGCACTAATTTTCGTACAAAATGGCTGCTGGTGGCCATCTTGAATTTCGGACCACACCCAAAAACACTCGTTCTCATCCCACGGTGATAACAAAGGTACCCAAGAAGTTTCGTAAAGATCGGTTCATAAATACGGCCTCTAGCCTGAGCCGTATAGAAGTTGTGTACAAAAAACTGATTAGACCTAATTTCGGTACAAAATGGCTGCTGGTGGCCATCTTGAATTTCGGACCACACCCAAAAACACTCGTTCTCGTCCCAAGGTGATAACAAAGGTACCCAAGAAGATTGGTTCATAAATACAGACTCTAGCCCGAGCCGTATTGACATGCGTACTTGCTGTGTGTAAGTAGCACTGAAAAAATCAAAGTTCATCTAATTTGCATAATTTCTGCACGAGAAAAAACCCCGTATTATATGTGATGTATCCCATGGTACTAAACATTCACACAAAAAATTATTGAAATCAGCGCATTCATATGGAAGTTCTGTGCAAAAATCTGATTGTACCAAATTTTGTACAAAATGGCTGCCATCGGCCATCTTGAATTTCAGACCGGACCCAAAAACACTCGTTCTCGTCCCATGGTGATAACAAAGGTACCCAAGGAGTTTCGTAAAGATCGGTTCATAAATACGGCCTCTAGCCCGAGCTGTATTGGCATTTGCACTTACAGTGTTGAAAGTAAGACCACAAAACATCAAAGTTAGTCTAATTTGCATAATTTACGCACGAGAAAAAAATCCGTATTATATGTGATGTATCCAATGGTACTAAACATTCATACAAAAAATTATCCAAATCAGAGCTTTCATATGGAAGTTCTGTACAAAAAACAGATTTCTGCATCGTCGGTACAAAATGGTGGCTGGCAGCCATCTTGAATTTTGGACCGCACCCAAAAACACTCGTTCTCGTACTACGGTCATAACAAAGGTACCGAAGAAGTTTCGTAAAGATCGGTTCATAAATACAGCCTCTAGCCCAAGCCGTATCCAATTGTTGACGGAAAGACGGACAGACGGCCAGACGGACGACGGGCCATGGCATAAGCTCAAATTTGGCTTTGCCAAAGTTGAGCTAAAAATGACTTGAGAAACAGAAGATCTACTTTGTGGGGGCCTTAAGACTTCAGTTTAGTTTTCAATGTTTTGTTGTAACCTGCACCTCATTTGCATATTTTGTAACTGGAGTAACCTCTGTGTAACCTGAACAGTCCTTCTTGAGTTATTTCCAGTTCTGTGAGTGACTTATCAGTTTTGTTTGTAAGCTTGGAATTTTTTCAAATATTGAAACCCAAACCATAAGCATCTGAAACACTCAAAATCACAGTTCTTAGAAGTGATCTACTTTTATCGGTGACATCTGCACTGCACAACGGCTAGTACAGGCCTTGATATAACCTACAAATGTCAATTAGGTTAAATACTCAAACCAACTACAGATTACGATAAATTAATACAGGATAAACTTAATTCCTATTCCTGTAGGTTTCCCTTATTTTTCTTAAGGGGCCAAGACTCGAGACATCTTCAAATTTGACCCCCCAAAAAAAGAAACCTGTGTTTAGGGTAACCTGTAGAAAAAAACTAGGGTAGATAGGAAGGGATTTTTTTTATTTTATTAATTTTTTTTTTAAAATCATGTTCTACTATTTGCAGGAGAGGAATTTCCAATGATGTAAACTAATTACATACATTTCATGTATACTGTACAAACAGAAAAGAACCAAGCAGAATACTACTCACAATTGTGACTTTTTTAAATATTAATAAAGTTCTTTAGAAACGTGCATTCTGAGGGCTTTTTTCCATATATTTACAAAATACACACACTTTATACCAAAGTTTTGATTATTGACAGAAATAATCAAATTAATGAGTGGAAGACTGTTGGACTGTCAATCCCCGTCCAGGACGACCTGTCTTGTTCTTGGGCAAGGCACTTTAACCCAGCTGCCTACATGGGGGCACGATGATGCTGTGTACTAAGGTATACTGCTCGTCGATGGTGCACATGTCTTCAACTGCTGTAACCCTGCTTGAGCAGAGCTTGAACCAAGTTAGAATGTTGAGGAGCTGACAGTTGCTCGTTGATGCTCGGTGGTTCTTCTCCCTGGGTACTCTAGCTTCCTCCACTTGTAAAACTGTCACGATTAGACACTGTACATAAGTATGTGACCTTAAACACCAATAAGTAATAAGTTTATTAGTAAGTAATCAAATTAATCAGATCCTGGCTGAAACTTCTGTATTTTCTTGTAGAATTTAAGGAGACCGGATATAAATCTCTGGATACATTTGTCAACTTCCATACTTGGTATAGTTTTGCATGCATGTAGCTGTTAGCTAATTTATTTATTGATTGGTGTTTAAGGTCACATATTTCTGCACAATGGCTAACCATGACCACAACATGTAGATAAAGTAAAGGTAAGTCAATCGTTTATACCCCATGTTGCCTATTTTAGAGGACTTGCACCCCAAGCATTAGTGACTGGGTCCTATTTTACCAGTGAAACAGAGCTTATTTACCACAGTAAACAAGTACTTCTTCACTTCCCGGGGTTCCCACAGGGGTGTTAGCTAACTGTAAATCACATTATATGTCGAGGGCATATTACCATTAAAATATTCAGAGAGGCATTACTACTCTGACATGTTAAAAACTAGTGCTGGTAAGTTGCAAATCCTATGAAAACTTAAAAACATTATTAAGCACTGAACTTCACCTATTACATACAGTGAATCTAAGGGTTTAACATTAATTTCATCAGTGGATCAATGATTGTATTTTGGGGTTTCAACAGTTCTATTTCAGTATGATCAGTTTAGAAAACCAGGATTTTCCCCACATCTGCAGGATCCCATACACGCATAGCACAGCATATTGTCTGTGTTATAAGCCTTTACTATTAAATAGAATGCAACATGGTAAGTGAAAATGACTTTTAGTACTCTAAACAAGATAAAGGCATGCAGTAGCTCAGTGGTTACAGCACTGGACTTCAAACCGAAAGGCCCACCATTCAATCCCCACCAGGGTTAACTGACTGTGTCCTTGGGAAAGGTACTAAATCCCACTTGCTTCTCCCAACCCCAAATTTGAAGAGTTTGTTTTGATTTCCTGCCATCAGTACAAGTACTGTGCCCTCCGTCCCGAGATTCTCCCCCGCTCCCCACTCTTACAAACATGGTCCTCCAGAATTTCAGCAGGGAAAAGTAAAATTTCTAAAGAAAGAAATACTGAGAAGAGAATTTAATTTTATGTCTCAAAATTCATCAATAGATCTGTCAAACACTGCCAGCACTCCATCTTGTTTTTGTGTACATAATTCCCTGCCTCGATAATTATCCACAAGAAATAGCCCCCTCCCCCACCTTTCCAGTTCAGCCATCTGAAGGTGATTCAATTAACCCTTTACCAAGAAAAAGGACAAAGCCAGTCAGCATTATTACACAAAAATCTCAAATTTCATTATGTTCAAATTTTATTGTGTTTTCAATTTTTGTCTCAAAAACAAGCTTATGACTCCTCATTATAGCATCATACACAAAAGAAAACTAAAGTTATTGCACGGAATCAAAAAATCTATTTATACTAACAGTGACCTTGACCTTTGACCTATTGACTCCAAATCCCAAAGATTGACACCTCAAATGCAAATTCAATATGAAGTTATAGCTTCGTACACAAAAGAAAACTAAAGTTGTGGAACGGAAACCAAAAATCTACTTATAATAACAGTGACCTTGTCATTTGAAATATAGAGCCCAAAAGCAATCCCAATCATCATCCCATTACAAGCGGCCTACCTGTGAAGTATTGTGTTATAATGCAAACCTATTGTGTTATAATGCAAAAGTTTTGCATAATAATGCAAAAGTTTTGTGTAATAATACAAAAGTATTGCATTATAATGCAAACATTTTGTGTAGTAACGCAAAAGAATTGCGTAATGCAAAACTATCGCATTATAATGCAAAAGTTTTGCATTCTAGTGCAAACAAAATTTTTTTCCTCTGTTGACTTGATGACTGTGATCGGCTTCTGTAATTCTTTGATTCTCAAAGTTACGTTTTTTTTTAAAATAGTTTTTATGTCCTTTGTTTTGTCACCTAACAGCACACATAAGGATTGTATTGAAATGTCTCAAGACAAACCACTTTTCCTTCCCAGCTTCTCAAAATCACATGGCGATTTTGATTTCGCCCCAAACTCAGGGTATTTGATGACTGGATTCGCATCGCAAAATGCTATACAAAAATGTCCAAATGCTAACCACTTTTCTTTCATATTGACCTTATATTAACTATTCATCATCACTTTTTGAAACCAAGATGGAAATTGCTAATCAAATTTTTAGAAACAAAAAATATACCCTGAAATTTAGGAATTAGGCAAAGTGAGCGGTACCAAGGTGAAGATAGCCCTCCTCTTGGTTTAAACAATATTTATTTGTGAAAAGAAGTATGAATACAAAAACCATAGTGCAATGAGTAACATGAACAATAATGTCATACAGACTAGACATAAGATGGGATTCGGCAGCAAGCATTTTTGCTTCAGTAAGCCATCTCCGGGTCACAATTTGCAAACTCTGATAGTCCTGATGAGGGAGTTGATTTATATATATTTGATAATTATAATTTATAGTTTCACCCTGCAATAGATTCGAACAATTTCAACATCTGATGCGTAGTTGCCGAAAAAGGAGATCAAATAAACAGAAAGACTGTTAATTGGAGGAAATGAGGGAAAGGAATGACAAGAAGGAAGGGATACTCAGGAGGAATTGATAGCAACTCAGTCACATGATCCCTAATTGCTACACATAATTTCAAAACCTTGAACTCCAAAATCAGTTTCAAATTCACAGTTGAAGTCGGTCCCGGGCCATTTTGTTCCTTTACCAGTTTGTACTGAGTCCTTTCAACAAAACCATATCATGTGACCCTCCCCTCCCCCCTTTCACTGGAACGAGTTTCATGAGCTCGTTTCAATGAGGGGTGACATGATGTTGTTTTGTTGATCTTTTAAAAAAATAATTGTTCTCCAATGGATTATTCTGTAAATTATCAGGTGGGTGCATCCTGTTCATCGGGTAAAGAGTTAAGTATGGACAATGACATGTTGTTTTATTCATTAAACTGTGATGACTAGCTACGGCATAGCCTGACATGGTCTTTTATTTATAACTGCTTGGCAGAATTTACGACAGTGTTCACAATGTTAATGAGTACTCGTTAAAGTTACAGACATAATGCATACATGAAAGAGACATCTGCACTTATATTATATAAGCACTTGCCTAACGACAAACCAAATATTAATAAAAATATGAAATGTTATATGAAGCATTTTTCATGACTATGCTAGGGCTGCACGATATTCAAAACAGAATACCGGTATCGGTATTCAAAAAATACCACGGTATACTGGTATATCAAAAACTGTTCAGATATCTGAACACACGTACCACAATCGAGACTTGAGGCATCACAGTCGGAACGAATCAGCATGCCTTGATAATGCGGTTCGAAAAATCTTTACACAACGCAGACGATATCAAAATTTGTTATTTTAAACCAAATTTTTCCCAAAATCTCTACAAAACAATATCATGTGACCCCTCATTGGAACGAGCTTGTTGAGCTCATTCCAGTGAGGGGGTCACATGATATAGTTTTGGTTGAAATTTCTGAAAAGTATTTTTTCCACTGCTGAATTTGTATATTACGTGGGGACATGCAGACGATTCCTTGGGTAAAGCGATAATATTATTAATTCTGAGCTACAGTTAAAAAACTCAAGACATCTTGAAAATTAAATTGTGGGTAAATAAATAATGACGATAAACCGATATTTTGTAATTACACCGGCATTCAGTCAATATTGGTTTGAATACTGGTATATATCGGTTTATCGAATTACCATGCAGCCCTAGACTATTCAAACAAAACTTAGATGTCACCGTCACATGGGTAATACTAAATAATCCAAACTTGGAAAGGCCCGGCCGTAACAAAATCTATTGGTGTGGTACTCCCAACAGACATACCACACCAAGAATTATATATATATATATATACACCTCTGTAAGGTCCAAAATTGTACTAATGACACAGTAGATTCTGAACAAATTTTGCATTTGGGCCTTCAAATATAAATAAAAAATAAATAAATAAAGTGCAAGTAAGATTATTTTAGAAATTTGATGATTAGGGTGTTCAGTCTTTTAAATTGTACTAATTTAGACACAATGGTGAGGATCACGGGACTTATCAGTCTGGCCATGGTTCAGCCCGATATTAGAATATTTTGAAATACAGGCCCAAAACTGGGCATTCTTCAAAAGAACCCATAAGTTGGGCACATTATCATCAGGCATGTTGTGACATGTATGCTGTTGCCTTGAAAGTGTTAGTTACCGGGGGTATATTTGAATTTGTGCCATGATGTCATCAATTTTGAATAATATTAGTGATGATTTAAAAAGAAAAAAACAACCCCTTTTTTCAAAAGATATCATTGAGCTTATTCCCAAAATGGGTCACACTTATGTACATTAACTTAAGAATTTCATTTGTGATTTAATGCTTGAAAACATTTGTGGGTTTTCAGAGACAGAGTAACTTATTTTTATTGTGAAATATTTTGGAAAAGTGAATTTTTTATACCTATGTAAATATTGACATTATTTATTGGGATAACGACACTTTTGACAGCCAGGGTCACTCTGTGTCAAAGAGTTTTATGGGTGGAGGAAGCCGGAGTACCCAGAGAGAACCTCTGAGCAATGGCAAGCAACTGTCAGGCTTCCCAACATACTAACTCCACACAAATAGGGTTAGCGTTGGTTGAAGACAAGTGCAACATCGATGTGTAGAACAGGTTAGTACAAGGACACAACACAGTTGCCACAGGTGGAATTCAAACTGAGGACCTCTCGGCATGCAGCCTACACCTATACCTACTGAGCCACTGCACCCCCAAAAATTGACATACAATGTACTGGTTGTATTTAGTATTCCAAAGAAATAAAAGATATATGGTATAACAAGTGTTATTCATTTTACATGGAAGGGTATGTACTCGTACTCGAGTACTTCACAAAGTACTCAGTTCTTGTACTCATACTCATACATTTTCCCCCGTACTCATACTTTACTCACACATTTTCGTGCTCGTACTCGAGTACTGAAGTCTAGTACTCGTCCCAGCCCTGGGCAGAGCCAAAGTGATTTTCAAATTTTTGATCAAATTCTCCAACTTTTCCAATCAGCCGATAAAATTTTCTGAAATTCTGACTCAAATCTGTAACGGTCCAATTTTTTTGAATTCATCATTCGGTTTCCCTTAAAATGGCCAGGCTACACAAGAACTATAGGCTGACACTATTCAGCCAATACCTACTCCTTCCAACCGACTGGCAGTCAGTTGGAAGGAGTGGGAATTTGGCTGAATAGCTGTCAGTCTATAGTCCTTGTGTAGTCTGGTCAGTGTGAGAGAAAACTCATGGACGTTTCTGGGAAAATCACATTTTTTCTTGAGGGTAAAATGACTAAATTAAAGCCGGAGGAAGGCCTCAGAATTCATCTCAGGGTTCAAAAATGGAAAATTTTCTCTGGAGGAAGACTTGGAGCCCCCATCCTTCAACTAATGGTATACCGTTTGGGTCAAAAGTTTAAATACATGTCTGACGTATATTTTTTATCGTTGCACCTGGATATTACAGTTGCAACGCTATTTCTCAAAATGAGGTGCACCTAGAAAATTTAGCGGTGCATCTATAATTTATACGTCCAACGTATATTGAATTACACATCCATCGTATATTTTATACGTCCGACGTATAAATAAACGTTGAACGTGTGTTTTTAGAGAAAAATAGTGATGCACCTACATATTTTCCAGGTGCACCTACATTTCAAAATACCGTTGCAACTGTAAATTTCAGGTGCATCGATAAAATTTACACGTCCAACGTATATTTCTGACAAAATACACGTCCATCGTATATTTTTTCGGTCAAAATACAAGTCCAATGTATATTTCCCCTGAAAAACACGTCCGACGTATAATTATTTATCGTTGCAACTAGATTTTACAGTTGCAACGCTATTTCTGTATACAGGTGCACTTGTAAAATTTAGCGGTGCACCTATAAATTATATGTCCATCGTATATTAAAATCCACGTCCAACGTATATTTATATGTCCGACGTATAAGTATACGTTGGACGTGTATTTTTCGTAGAAATTACCGGTGCACCTGTAAATTTTTCTAGTTGCACCTCCATTTCAAAATACCGCTGCAACTATAAAATCCGGGTCCATCGATAAAAATTACACGTCCAACGTATATTTTAGAATAAAATGTACGTCCATCGTATATTTTCCTTGTCAAAATATAAGTTCAACGTATAATTTTCTGAAAATACATGTTTGACGTATATTTTTTATGGTTGCACCTGGATATTACAGTTGCAACGCTATTTTCAAATACTGGTGCACCTATAAAATTTAGCGGTGCACCTACAAATTATATGTCCATCGTATATTAAATTGTATGTCCATTGTATAATTTATATGTCCGACGTATAGATACACGTTGGACGTGTATTTTCATCGAAAAATAGCAATGCACCTACATTTTTTGCAGGTGCACCTACATTTCAAAATACCATTGCAACTATAAAATACAGGTGCATCAATAAAAATTACACGTCCAACGCATAATTCTATAAAAGGAAACAAGGTGACCTGATTACCTAAAATGGAGATATAAGTTCAACGTGCGTTTTGTTTCTAGCCAATCAGAAAATTACCATTGCACGCAGTTACTATAAATAGCAGCTAATCAGAAAATACCTTTAAAACTTGTAAATCCTGGACAGACATTCGACATGCGAGATAGGATATATGACCTACAACATATGCCATAACATATTCATGATCATTGTGACCAATCAAGTAATTTGTGTTTTGTTTGGCCAATCCCACTGATGCTTTCATTCTGACTTGTTCATTATACGTCGGATGTGTTTTTCAGGGGAAATATACGTTGGACTTGTATTTTGACCGAAAAAATATACGTTGGACGTGTAAATTTTATCGATTCACCCGAAATTTACAGTTGCAACGGTATTTTGAAATGTAGGTGCACCTGGAAACAAGAGGCCCCAGGGGGCCTGAGGGCGCTCACCTGACATGGTAGCCTAAATATCAACCCAGAGAATTGATTTCAAGAAGTTGCATCTGCTCCTCCTAAGAAATCCTTATACCAAATATCTAAAGATTCTGACCAGTGAATCTAAAAAAAAAGATTTTTAAAGAAGATTCCTCATATTGAACTAAGTTATAATTCGGGTTCCCACAGGGAGCCCATATATGAACCCAAGAACTTGGCTTTAACAAACTTGAATCTCACCCCCCTAAGGATGCTGCACACCAAATATCAAAACATTCCGACTGCTGATTCTGAAGAAGAAGATTTTTAAAGAAAATTCCTTATTTTGAACTAAGTTATAATTCGGGCTCCCAAAGTGAGCTCAAATATGAACTCAGGGACTTGGCTTGAACAAAATTGAATCTCACCCCCCTAAGAATGGTGCATACCCAATATCAAAAGATTCTGCCTGCTGGATCTTGAGAAAAAGATTTTCAAAGACATTTAGGAGAGGTGGTGGTGTAGGCCTTCTGCATAACATATACTGAGCCCAAATATAAACCCAGGGGGCCGATTTGAACACACTTGAATCAGATCCTCCCCACAATGTTGTGTACCAAATATCAAAAGATTCTGCCTGCTGGATCTGGAGAATAAGATTTTTTTACGAAATTTGCCTGAAATGCACTAAGTTCGAATTCGGGCTTCTATAGTGAGCCCAAATATCAATCCAGGGGGCTGATTTGAACAAACTTGAATCAGATCCACCCCACAATGTTGCATATCAAATATCAAAGGATTCTGGCTGCTGGATCTGGAGAAGATTTTTAAAGAAATTTGCCTGAAATGCACTAAGTTCCAATTCGAGCTTCTATGGTGAGCCCAAATATAAATCCAGGGGGCCGATTTGAACAAACTTGAATCAGATCCACCCCACAATGTTGCATACCAAATATCAAAAGATTCTGCCTGCTGGATCTGGAGAAGAAGATTTTTTAAGAAATTTGCCTGAAATGCACTAAGTTCGAAATCGGGCTCCTATACTGAGCCCAAATATGAACCCAGGGGGCCAATTTGAACAAACTTGAATCAGATCCACCCTACAATGTTGCATACCAAATATCAGAAGATTCTGCCTGCTGGATCTGGAGATGAAGATTTTTAATGTTTTTCCCATTCCTTGCAGTGTTAAAAAGTGCTGACTCAGCACTTTTTCAAAGTCCCGAAACTGTACCCTATGATAAAACCGATGGCAATTTTTTTTTACCAATCCTTTCTGTTGGTCCTAAGGAAGCTTCACACCAAATAAAAATTCTCGGTGCCGTGCAGTTTTGGAGATATGGGCGTTTTAATTTTTTTCCATTTTTAGCTCCTGCAGTTCCCACGGGGCTTCAGGAAAATTTTTTTGGGCATAAATCAAGTACTTATAACCAAATAATACCTCATATTAAATTTGGTTCAAATCGGCCTCTGGGTTCAGAAAATAACAATTTTGGGGCGGGGCAAAAATTCTTGCCCCTCTCAGAACAAAGGTAAATATTGCCCATCAAACTTGAACAAACTTGAGTCTACACCTCAAATGGAAGCTGCATACCAAATATCAAGTCTCTGCTATGGCTGGTTCATGAGAAGATTTTAAAAAATTTTGTGCATTTTGGCCCCACCCCCCACTCCACAATACCAGCAGAAATCCAATTTGAAGAAATCTAAATTTTATAGTAAATTTCCTTTCTTATTATACCTACCACAATTGTTTACTTCAGGCTTGCACTACAGTGGAAGTCCCTAACTCGGATAAAATACTCTCTATTTTTGTCTTTCCCAAGCAATTTGGGAAAGAAAAGTGGTGCAAAAGCACCAATAAAAAATAAGCCAAAACTGGGTCGAGTGCAACCGGCACAGACCCAGTACGGGACGCTCTCTCCCAAGTACAACTCCACGACTTCCATTGCCAGTGCGCATATACCGTCTCTAAAGACTCATTCTTTTTGAATCCGTCAACGTTAGAGTTATGTGATCAGCGGGGAGGAAAGATTCTTTACCCGTAAAGAAGACGGGAGGGCCTCCATGTAAACAATTGTGGTAGGTATAATAAGAAAGGAAATTTACTATAAAATTTAGATTTCTTATCAACCTACTCACAATTGTTTACTTCAGGCTGAATAGACAAAAGGCTGGAGGGAATCGCATAACCAACCCACACATAACCCCAGTGCACTGGAACCGTGAAGCAGAAGGAAGAGGTCCCGAGGCTTATCAACCATAATGTCGCAATCATTGGTAAAGGACAATGAAAGGAGACATATGGGCCTGTGTGACACACAGACAGAAAAAGGGCAGTAACAGCACAAGGCTGAAACTGACCTTCAAGAAGCCTAATGGCTATGGCAGACAACAGCCTGAGCAGAAGAAAGAGGACCCAGGGCAAAAAGGTCCTCCGACTGCTCCTGCAACTGGTGCAAATAAAAGGTGGAGAAAGTAGAGGCATTTCTCCAGTAGGCTGCCTGCATAACATCCGACAACTTGACGGAGTTAGAATAAGCCCAAGAGGTGGACAGTGCCCACACCTCGTGGGCAGAAATACGATTGGTAATACAATCGCCAGCTGCTAAACGACCATAAGCCGTACGAATAGCAAGACAAATCCATCGAGAAATGGATTGAGGAAAGATCTTCTGTCGACCCGGAATAAGAGACAGAAAAAAACGTTTCCTGCCTTTCCGTATGAAGCGTGTCCAATCGAGATAAATGCGAATAGCACGGACCTGACAGAGCAAAGGGCGATTACCCTCAACAGAAGGAAGAGCCCTGATACAGATAGGAGGAGGAGTAGTATCTGGTAACTGATTCTTGGCCAAAAAGGAGCAATCAGTGGTAAAAGTAACACTGTTGGGAGAGCTCCTAAAAAAGGCCGGGTCAACCGAGAGGGCGTGGAGCTCACTAACCCGTCTGGCCGAAGCAAATGCCATCAGAAAAGCCGTCTTATATGTGAGAAAATGCATATCCACCTGGGATAAAGGTTCGAACGGCGCTCCCCCCCCCCCCTCCCCCAAGCAAAGCAGCGCCCACGAAAGATTCCATCATGGAGTAAGCTGCAAAGTCCGAGGCGTTTTCAAAGAAAAGTGCCGAACAAGCTTGGAGAGGTAAGGATTAGTGCCGGTACGACGCTTCCCCACATAAGAAAAAGTCTCTGAAAGCATGGACCTGTAATCCTTGATGGTAACAGGCTGGAGACCCCGAGAATCAAACAGATATACCAGAAACTCCGCAATCTGTGAAATCGAAGGATTGGCATAATCAACAGAGTGATCAGCACACCATCGACAGAAGACCTTCCATTTAGCTGCACAAGCTATACCAGTGGAGTGCCTCCTTGAAGAAGAAATGCACTCCACTGCTCGTCTCGAAAAACCTCTACGGAGGAGACAGGACCTGACAAAAGATATGCGTGAAGGCACAATGAAGTCGGGTCGACGTGAAACCTCGTCGGGCGACCTTGACAAAGAAGGTCGTGATGTAGCGGGAGACGTGCCGGAACCGCCGCCATCAGCGAGCGGAGCTGATTGATCCACACCCGCTGAGGCGACAGGGGAGCGATCAGAATGATTCGACAACTGCAGGTTCCAATTTTGGCGAGAACCTGAGGAAGAATCGGAACCGGCGGGAAGGCGTAGCCGACTAGACCGTTCCAATCGAGTGACAAAGCGTCCATGGCAAAAGCCAGAGAATCTGGACAATGGGACACGAAAGTGTCCACCTGATGGTTCCAAGTCGCAAAGAGGTTGATGTGGGGACGTCCCCAGAGATCGCAAAGCGACTGGAACACTGCCCTGTGAAGCATCAACCCGGTGGAAATAACCCTGCCCTGTTGGGACAGGGAGTCGGCTAGGACATTCAGACGACCGGGAATGTGATGAACAACCAGTCCGGCGTGAACATCCTGAGCAAGCAGTAGAAGATCCCGAGTTAATTCGGACATCGGAACCGAGTGCGTGCCGCCCTGGTTCCGAATGTAAGCAACCACTGTCGAATTGTCGGATAGCAGAAGGACCTGGCGATTCGACAGGTGAGGGATCCACTGCCTGAAACTCAGAAGAACAGCAAGAAGCTCCTTCTGGTTGATGTGTAGAGCTGCTTGATCCTGGTCCCAAAGAAAAGACCGAGAGGATCCAACGTCGCACCCCATCTGAGATCGCTGGCATCTGCCGTCAGAATGCGATCGGACGTGGGTAAGTCCAATGGAACACCCTGCGTAATCCACTGAACATCTGTCCAGGGAAGAAGGTGAGGATACAGAGATTCCGGAAATGGAAGCACATGATCCAGAGAATCTACATTCGGCCTCCAACGACTGAGCAGAAAGTGTTGGAGAGGTCTGACACGCAGCCGACCTAGAGGAATGAGATCCGTCACTGAACTGCAGAGACCAATCAGCCGGAGAAAACTCCGAGCCGTCGCGGATGTGGACTGGGACAGAGTCAGAGCAAAAGCTGAGAGAATCACAGCCTTGGCCTGGGGAACCGCTACCAAATTGAATTTGGTTTGGAAAGACATCCCCAGATGACAAAACGACTGAGAAGGGACCAAGTCCCACTTCTCCTCGTTGACTCTGAATCCTAGCGACGTGAGCAAGCTCAACAGAGTGGCGACATCCGACTCCAGTAAGGCAGCATTGGAATGCCTCTGGAGGATATCGTCCAGATATGCCGAAGTAGTCACCCTGGACTGTGTGCGATGGAACGCTATCACATGCGACATCAGTCTGGTGAGCGCCCAAGGAGCCAGGTTGAGGCCGAAAGGCATGGCCTTGAACTGGTAAACTCGCCCCAGAAAAGTGAACCTGAGATACTTCCGTGACGCCCGATGCATCGGAACGTGGAAGTAAGCGTCTCGCAGGTCGATGCTAGCTGCGAAATCTCCCTGGTGAATTGATTGGCAGACCGACCTGAAAGTCTCCATGCTGAACTTGGGAGCAATGATAGACTGGTTCAGGATACTCAGATCGATAACCGGTCGGAGTCGGCCATCCTTCTTCGGCACCAAGAACAGGCGGGAATAGAAACCCACTGACTGAATGTTATTGATGACCCTGATCGCCCCCTTTGCCAGGAGATTGGCAATCTCCGTGGACAAAAGTTCCCGACGTAAAACGTCTGAAGGAACTGTGGTTGGAAGAGGCACCCTTGACAGAGTGGGGTGCCGTCGGAAGGATATTCGCAGCCCGGACCGAACAACATCTAACACCCACGGATCGGATGTGATGGTGGCCCAATGGTCTGCGAACTCTGCTATCCTTCCTCCAACCTGGGACGAGTCGAGGTGAGGACCTTCATTTCGAGCCCCGACGAGAGGAGAAACCACCTCCTCTACTAAATGAAGAATCCTGAGACTTCCCTCGATTCTGCAGACCCTTACCTTTACCCCTTGAGTAAGAAGTAGAGGCGGCGGCAGAGGGGACCAGCCTTTTGCTTCACAGAGGAAGCAGAAGGGTACTTGATAGGCTTGGAACGGCCCTTGGCTCCCCTAGAAGGCTGATCAAGCTGACGAAACAGCAGCTGATCTTTGGAATGACGTAGGACGTCATCCCGGACCATCGACACTGAACCATGGAAAAGTTGCGGACCTGCCAAAGAAGCAGATTGAAGAGCAGCACGCTGCTCCTCGGGAAGGGATCGTCCTGTGTCCAGCACAGCGTCCCTTCGAACTAATTCCAGATTAGCCGTGTTACAGGCATGAGTGTGAGTAAGGTGCATAAGCGCCTTGGACAGCACACGCAAAGGAGCCTGTACCTCGTCAAACTTATCTGGAGGCAGATAAACAGCCAAAGCTGAGACGACGTGATCTGAGAGAGAAAGCATGCCAAGCATCTCTCTAGATAAGCCCAACGTGGACTCCAGAGTCGTCATTGGAATGACGGCAGACTTAGGCTTGGAAAGCCCGAGGGAAGTGGTGTCCTGATCCAGAACCGTCAAAGTCTGGCAGACCGACGGATTGGCGGAATCGTAGGAATGATAACGCACAGGAGGCAAAAAGGTGTCAACCCTGGTGAAGAACGAAGTCTTCAAAGCCTTGGAATTCAGCTTGGAGTCCAATGCTGAAAAAGCTTCAACCACCTGTACCGACTGGCACGGTCGAAGACGCCCAGAAGCAGGTTGCTCCATAGGCTGTTGGTGCGCGACCGATGATCGCGGCCAGGCTGACACTGTCGGCTGGTTAGCAGTTTTGAGATCAGGCAGAAACCCAAACACAAAGTCAAGAGCTGCCCCCAAGTCCAAAGACTGCTGGCCCTCGACCTCAAGCATGTCGGACTCCTCCTCCCCAGAGTCGGAAGACACATAGCCCATCATGGGCAAAGCAGCCGACGCCTCCCATAGTGTCCGGACACCAGGGGAATCAGAAACCGGCCTGTTTCCAATCCCGGGAGGCGGTGCCATAGGAGGCGCCTGGAAACCACTCATAGCCTCTCTGGAAGCAACAGGAAGGCTCTTAGAAAGAACCTGAGTGAGTATGGAGAGGGCCTCCCTAAGCTCACTGCCCGTACCGACCGGTTCGACAGGGGAGCGAACCGGCAAAGTGGCTTCACCTCTGACCCTCTTAACAAGCGAAGGGTCACGATTCTCCAAAACACTCGACGCGGGACGACGGGCGGCAGCCGAAACATCTGAAGGCAGACGTGTATAGGGGTACGAGGCACCCCGAGGATCAATATGGCGAGAACTCATGAGAGTCACCGCGGACCTCTGCGGGGCAGAAGGTCCAGGCTGCACAAAAGGCGTTGGTCCCCCAAAACTGGTCGTGAGGCCAGAATGAGTAGACGGAAACGCCACGGAGTTCATAGTGTTTCCACTAAGAACATCCGAATCCAAAGACACAACTGTGGTGCTCGACGGCGAAGAGACCACAGAGATGGGTTTGGCTGGCAGCCCCTTCCGACTTCGCCGAGTTGAAGTCAGGGAAGGCTGAGGCCGATATCCCACGTCTACAGTACCGGACATTCCTGCAGTCCCCTGCAGCGAAAAGCCGAGGCCGGCTGAAACTGACGACGACGGACCAGCAGTAGTAGTTGATACGTCGGGAGTCGTTGAGGCTGGTGAAATAGTGGAGAGAGCACACCGGCTCGGCTCCGAAGGAGGAGTCACAACCCTAGTGACAGCCTCAGATGTCGACTGGAGGGGGACCGTAGTCCCGGAACCAGGCACCTCATCACCAGAACACTCAACGGCTCCCGCAGTATCCACTACAGGAAAAGACTGCACATCCCCCATGGAGGAGGAATAACTCTCACCAGACAAGGTCGGCTCGGGAGGCCCCGAACGACCACATTCTCCTTTCCCGCGGGAGCGGGAGGCACGGCCACGAGAACGAACGACACGGTTAACTGACGCCCAGAAAATGGATGACCATGATCCACAGACACCACATGGCCGCTCGGCCGAACACCCATTACAGGAGGAACAAGTCAAATGTAAATCGTCCACATGCTTTGGCAGCAGACATTGCCCACAAGGAATTGTCCTGGGCATGATAGAGGTGAGAGGAGCAGAGAAGGTGAAATCAGAAAACAGAACACTCCCAAAGAAGAGAGAAAGGTGACAGAAACAAAGACCCCAGACGGTCGACCGGGAACCACACAACAGGATGACTACTCTCAAAAGAAAGAAGAAAAACTGTAGGAGTGGTACCCCGCTGACACCTAACTCTAACACAATTAGAAAATTTAGCAAATAAAGCATTAACAATAATTGTGAAAAAATATAAGTCCGAACCGCATGGCACACGAAATTCGCGCGCGACTCAAGAGAGAACAATTAAATATACATTATGGATATATAATATAAAAGAGAACATAAAAAACACTGTTCCTGAGAATACAAAGGATACACTGATGCACAATGAATCAGGAATCATCAAACATCGAGCTGGAGAAACACTGATAAGCGTGCAAAAACATCTTGACACGAAGCGGATTATTAAAAGAATGAGTCTTTAGAGACGGTATATGCGCACTGGCAACGGAAGTCGTGGAGTTGTACTTGGGAGAGAGCGTCCCGTACTGGGTCTGCGCCGGTTGCACTCGACCCAGTTTTGGCTTATTTTTTATTGGTGCTTTTGCACCACTTTTCTTTCCCAAATCGCTTGGGAAAGACAAAAATAAAGAGTATTTTATCCGAGTTAGGGACTTCCACTGTAGTGCAAGCCTGAAGTAAACAATTGTGAGTAGGTTGATAAGAAAAACCCAAATGCCCCTATATAACCACTACTTACATGAAATTTAATTAAAATGTGGCCAGTGGTTTAGGAGAAAGAGGCTCAAACACCACCTTCACGCAGGACGACGGACGAAGAGTGACAAGAAAAGCTCACCCTGACTTTCAGTCAGGCGGGCTAAAAATGTAGGTGCATTGCTATTTTTCTTTAAAAAACACATATAAATACACGTTGGGCGTATAAAATATACGATGGATGTGTAATTCAATATACGTTGGATGTATAAATTATAGGTACACCGCTAAATTTTATAGGTGCACCTGTATTGAGAAATAGCGTTGCAACTGAAAAATCCAGGTGCACCGATAAAAATATACGTCGGACGTGTATTTTAATCTCATCGCGATGAAAATAGACTTCTGACCCAAATGGTACACCATATTCAACACTGGCCTACATGCCCTCAGAACATGCCTTCAGTGCAAGTCAAAAAAAGTTGTAGCATAACCACAATAAACGAAGTATACTGCTACTTCTGCACTGATAGCATCAGAATCTGACATCATTTTCTGGAAAGCTCTCAGTGAGAGCATTCCAGAAAATGATGTCAGATTCTAGTCTGAGTAGTGTATGAAGAGAAAGATACATAGTTTATATTGGTTATCCTACAACTTATTTTGACTTGTACTGTATGGCATGATATACTGGGACCCCAAACCCAGTTAGAAATACAACCATTCCCCCCCCCCTCCCCATTAAAGACTTCCTAGCAATGTCCCTGGCCATTATATTTTGGGCACACCATTTTCCATTGGAAGTTTTGGGAATTTAAAGGCCAGAGATTTTGTTATTATACTTGTTTACAGAAACTTAATACAGTGAAACCCTGTTAACTGAATAGCCTCTTTGCCAATGAAAATTATTCAATTAATAGGAATATTCAATTAACAGGGATTGTGTCACTTTCCTGTAGTCTAGAGATAAACTTAGCATTTATTCTATTATATCTTATTTGACAGACCTCCATGAGCTCTGTCAAACAAGATGTAATAGATTAAATGGCGGTATTGGATGTACTGAAGCCAAATAGGTCTATAAACAAGAGGTTCCATGGGGGCCTGAAGCGCTCATCTTCAACAGAACACAATATAAACAGGAGTCCAAGAATGAGTCTACATTAAGCAATCCATCTCCACAGGATACATTGTCAATTCTTGAGCCCCTCAGGAGTGACAAAAATAATCCGAGCATCATGCCTTTTCTTCAGTTGATCATAATGTAAAATGTAGAGCTCCCCTATGAAGCTACTTGATAACCTATGTGGATTAATCTTAGTTACACACCTCCGGAGGGTACAGAATACAAAATTTCTAATTCTTCCGCTACATGGCCCAGCTGTTAACCCAGGCTCTTGATTTGAACAAAGTTGAATCTGACCTCCCTAGAGTTGTTGTATAAGAAATATGAAAGCATTCTGACTGTTGGATCTGAAGAAGAAAAATTTTAAAGAAATTTCTTCATATTGTACCAAGTTAAAAATTGGCTATCATAGCAAGCCCAAATATTAACCTATGGACCCGATTTGAACAAACCTGAATCTGCCCCCCCCCCCCCTCTCCCAGAGATGTTGTATACACATATGAAAGCATTCTGACTCTGACTACTGGATCTGAAGATGATTTTTTGAAGAAATAACCCCCCCCCCCCCCCCCCACCCTCCCCTGGGAAATATGGGCATTTGAAAATATTTCTATTTTTAGCTCCTGGGCTTCCCATGGGCATGCAGGAAATTTTGTTTTGTTTTGTTTTAATCAAGTACTCATCACACAATATATTCAAGTCAAGTACTTGTGATCCAATAATACCACATACCAAATTTGGTTCCAATCAGACCATCGGTTCAGAAAATAAAAATTTTGGGTGGGGCCAAAAATCTTACCCCTCCCATTACAAAGCCAAATACTGCTTCACGAACTTCATTTGAACAAACTTGATTCTACACCTCAAAAGTAAGTTCCGTAATAAATATCAAGTCATTGTACCCACTGGTTCATGAGAAGGAAATTTTAAAAATATTTTGGAGCATTTTCCCCCACCCCCTCCCTATGGGGCTGGGCATGCTGAGTTGAACAAACTTTCACTTGAATTGGCCCAGTAGTTTTGGAGGAGAAGACCAAAACATGGTGTTGACGGACAGAGAGTGATGAGATAAACTCAGCTTGATTTTGTCCAGGTGAGCTAACAAAGGAAAACTGGGGAGAGTCAGGGTAATTTCTCGACATGTTACAAGATTTTTTATTCAATTAACAGGAATTTAGTCTATATCCCATATTCAATTAACAAGGCAAATTTGTACTAGAGGTATGGTGAATGGTTTTGTGATGGGAAATTATATTCAATTAACAGGGTTATTCAGTTAAGAGTTATGCAGTTAAGTGGGCCCCACTGTAGTTCGTAATTCACAAGAGTTTATCAACAATGGCCTTATACTTTTGGACATACACCTTTAAAAATGTCCAAGGAGTCTGGAAACCCAATATGATGATTGTGTGGAAGGATGGAGATTTATACCATGCTCGCCTATATTACTACCTGTGAAAAGACTGTATGTTAAATATTAGCTTTTAACCCCACTACCGGTGTAAAGCTTCTACTGCGGTTAAAAAAATTTACACCTACAGTCGGAAGTTCATCCAACTTGACCTTTGGCTTGATACAATTTGCCAACTTTGATACATTCACACTTCGCGATATTTCATTCAAACATACAACATTTTGCGGTACTATCTACTACGTCTAAATTACTTATTAAGTTTAAAATACCTGCAATGAACTATTTAAAATAAAATTTAAGATTGTTAATAATAATTTGACTGAAAAAGCAAGGTAAATTCAATCAACTTTGACGATGTGTCTAGCTGTCAATCAAACATTCACATACACCCGATAATACTGCCCACTGGCACAGATGTAAACAAAACCTGTGTGTTTGCTATAGAAAGTGTTGATTTGTCTCCATTTTAAGTGACAAAGTCGATTGTTCAGTTAAACCACAAGTAGAATAAGGGTTTTAAGCACTCGGCAAGCCGAGTGGTTAAAGCCCTTATCCTACTCGTGGTTTAAATCTGATTACCGGCCCTAGTGCTTGTTTATTCTTTTTTGATCATAACATATTCTAACTAAAATACCTATGTAAAACAGTATCCTGAGTCACCAAGCACATCACCAGGTACATGTATCCATATTAGAGGAACACATGAGTCTTTTCGAGGCCGAAGCATTTTCATGCCATATGCATATCATATGGATCGATGTCTTGAGTTGGGGAATGGTATCAAGGTGGTATTTACGTTAGTTGGGCCGAGATGGGTGAAATTTTTCAAAAACTTGCGCCAAATTGTGTTACTTTGAGGTTCGAAAGAACATCAACCGCGGCATGTCATCTGTAATTTCATTAGTTGATGGCCCTTGCAGACCATACAATGATGAATTTCCCTCACACCCGTCATTGCTATGCCACTGTGTCAGTGAGTTGCATTGGGCATGTGGTTATTTAAAGCATAGGAGTCAATTCTCCCACAGAAAAACCTATCTGAATCAATCTACTAACCAAGATCTCCTTTTTCTGCAAACTTGAGGAAATTCAGCACCTTTCTATCAAAATCCAGTGGATGTGAAGTAGAGCAACCTATCTCTGATTGATCAGTTCCAGAAAGATGCTTCTTATTTGCAATTTTTCTTCGTTTGATATTTGCATCTTTAAGCCGATGATGACTTTCGCCTGATTTCTTTTCATTTGTTGTTATATTCTCATAGAAATCCTTTACCTCCTTCCCTGATAAACAGTAGTTCCTTCCTTCACTCAGATGTCGCTTATGTTTTGCAGCAAGATTGGGGCTTCCTCCAGGGATGAATTTTATCAGCTGGCTAATCTCTGCTCTCATATCTCCTTCAATCTGCTTTTTTAAACTCATGATGTGTATGAAATCACTGAACAGGATTCCAATAGTTATGTACATGTTACGATGTGCACACACAGTTTACATTCACCTGGAAAAAATAATACAGAATATTTTCACTTTCCATGTTTTCCATACTTATTATTTCCTACCATCTTCTGAAAACTATTGGACCTTTGGTTAATTATGCCCTAGAAATAAATAGGTTTGTTCCTCTCATCATACCCAACCCACATGTCAGGTTTGGTTTGGGTCAGACAGGAAGAATTTTAATTACAGATTAGAAACCAACTCCATTTATGGAGGGATGGATGGACAGTTCCACAGCTCACCCCCCCCCCCATAAAAAAATTATGGGTGGCGATAAAAATTAAATGCCTTTATGGGATGTATAGAGGCCTGATAGGTCTATAGAAAAGGAAAATCTAGTGGCTATCAGATAACATATAATTATTTTTTTTACTGTATTAACACAAGTCAAAAGCCTTCTCCACAACCTGTAAACAGTTATTAATTTATTGGGTTTAATGACACTTTCAACAGCCAGGATCACCTCATGTCAGACAGTTTTACAGGTGGAGGAAGCCAGAGTACCCGGAGAGAACCACCAAGCAATTGTGAGCAACTGCCTGATGTTTCAACATACTAACTCTGCATAAGCAGGGTTAACATTGGTTGAAAAGAAGTGCACCATAGACATGGAGTACGTCTAACACAGTGCCACCATGCACCCACATGGGCAATCGGAATGAAGTGCCTTGCCCAAGGACACAACGCAGTAACCCCTGGTGGGGATCAAGCTGTGGACCTTTCAGTTTGAGGTCCATGCAGTAACCGCTGAGCCACCGCACTCCCAGTATACAGTTAACAATACAAACTTGTTCTGCAGGTATGCTAAAAGGTTTGGTGTTTGAAAGTTATATGTAACTACCAGGTTTATCCAGTTGAGCGATATCCTATTAACCCTTTACACAATGTACTGGTAAAAATCGGCCAATGCAACTCACAAACAAGATCCCCATGGAGCTTTAATCTCTCACCTGACAAAGTGGTTCAAACAAGTATTTTGGGTCACATTCAGTTAGTCATAGTTCATCAACACTACAGAGGAATGAAGTTATGAAATTATTCATAACTCTAGTGTCCATGTCAGATGATTATTATCCAACCCAGGTCTTCCTGACTGCTTCCAATTCTATCAGCTGTAGACAAGCACAGCCATACTTCCAAGGGTTGTTATGTCACTGCCCTGTCTTCCCAAAGGGAGCCCAAATATTAACCCAGAGATTCGATTTGAGCAAATTTGAATCTAATCCCCCCCCCCCCTCCCCCACTCTCCGCCAAAATGTTGTACACCAAATATGAAAGCATTCTGACAGGGAGATCTGAAGAAGATTTTCAAAGAAATTTCCTCATACTGCACTAAGTGAAACTTTGGGCTCCAATAGAGAGCCCATCCTCATACTGCACTAAGTTAAACTTTTGGCTGCAAAAGAGAGCCCAAATATTAACCCAGGATCCGATTTTAACAAACTTGAATCACATCCCCCTAGAGATATTGTATACCAAATATGAAAGAATTCTGATTGGTGCATATGAAGGAGATTTTAAAGAAATTTTCTCATATTGCACTAAGTTAAAAGCCCAAACATTAACCCAGGGATGCAATTTTAACAAACTTGAGTCTGACTCTCCTAGAGATATTGTATTCCAAATGTCAAAAGACTGTAACTGATGGTTCTGGAGAAGAAGATTTTTAAAGAAATTCCTTCATATTGCACAAAGTTAAAACTTGGGGTCCCATAGGGAGTCCAAATATTAACTCAGCGACTCAATTTGAACACACTTGAATCTGACCCCCCTAGAGATATCGTATACCAAATATCAAACCATTCTAACTGATGGTTCTGGAGAAGGAAATTTTTAAAGAAATTTCTTCATATTGGATGAATGAAGGACACCAGACAATGGACTGGTTGAAGACATACTCATCATCGACGTGCAGTATGTCTAGGTACACGACATCTGCCCCCTTGTGGACAATCAGGGTTAAGTGCCTTACTCAAGGACACAACGTGGGAGTCAATTCAATTCAATTCAATTCAATTCATTTTATTTAACGGTATGTAAAATATAATAATCAATTCAGTTACAGAATAATATTGTGATACATATACATACCGTTGAGGGACAGCATAGCCAGATTGGCTGTCTTCCTGCTATCCCCCGAGGTAGAAATGTAATTAGAGCAACATCATATCAGACAGAGTATACAGCCGGTAAGAGAGAAATACAGATCCTTTTGGAGTAATGTTGTATTCTTGCATTGTTGCATTAATGCGTGGGAAACAAAACTCTTAAAATATCAATAATATTATTAGAATAATAATAATATTATTAGAATATATTGAAAATAATATTGATAATAGTTTGGGAATAAAATGAGTGACAAACTGACGAGCTAGCCGGTAAAAATCCCTTGCTCAGACGGTCGCCCATCCAAGGACTAACTGAGCTCAATGTTATTAATTTCAGTGATCTGATGAGAACAGGTTACCGCAATGCCACCGCACCCTCAGTTCTGGAGAAGAAGATTTTTAAAGAAATTCCTTCATATTGCACAAAGTTAAAACTTAGGGTCCCATAGGGAGTCCAAATATTAACTCAGCGACTCAATTTGAACACATTTGAATCTGACCCCCCTAGAGATATTGTATACCAAATATCAAAACATTCTAACTGATGGTTCTGGAGAAGAAAATTTTTAAAGAAATTTCTTCATATTGGATGAATGAAGGACACCAGACAATGGAAAGAAAGTTATCAACTAAGCTCCCCTGACTTTCAGTCAGGCGAGCTAAAAATTACATCCATTTAATAACATCTGAAAATAGTTACAAATCTGGCTTCAAATACGTGAACACCAAGAATAAAGGCAATACAATTTAATCTTTTCCACAACTTGAACAGCAAATGTGCTAAAGAAAATGGGATCAGACTTACAGACTTCCACACGTGTGATGGCAAAAGCTTTTGTTGACTTTGTCAAGTTAAGCTAAAACAAGACCACCGACAGACGTGGCTAAATACCCCAATCCTAAGTTGAAAAGGGACATAACTCATGTAAAAATAATTGGACGGAACCCATATTGAAACTTGGTCAGTATTATTAGCTGGAAAATACACATATCAACATTGGTCGAGATCATGTAATCCAAACTAAAGTTATTGGGCGGATACCAAAAGTGTTAATAGACGGTTGAATTCTAAGTCGAAAAAGGGTTATAACTCATTTAAAAATAAATGGATGGAACCCATAATCGAAACTGGCCTGTATTACTAGTTGGGTAATACACATTCCAACTTTGGTTGAGATCAAATAATCCAAACTCGAGTTATCAGTCGGAAACAAAAAATGTTGATAGACAGTCAAATTTAAAGTAAAACCAACAGCTCAAGTGAGCCTAAAACGCTCACCTGGCTCAAATTGTCAAAACAGATGAGTGTATCAGCATGTGATCAGCAGCAAGAGCAATTTTTTTGTTTTGATTTGCTATGACACAACCAAAGGCCAAATTTTGGCCATTCATTTCTGCTGGTCCAAGGAAAGCTTTCTAGCAAACTCTGTTCTGTGAAGTATTAAAAAACAGAAAGAAATTTTTGTTTTCTTTTAAACCATTGTGTTCTCTCTAGCGTGCCCCCCCCCCCCCCCCCCCCCCACACCAAAAAAAAAAAAATTTTTTTTAGAATCTAAAAAAACAAGAAAAAACAAGCGAATCGATTTGAACAACAGTTGAATTCAACACACACCCCTAGAGATGTTACATACCAAATATGAAAGGATTCTCACTGGTGGATCTGAAGAAGAAGAATTTTCATAATTCAAGAAATTTTCTCATATATTGCTCTAAGTTAAACTTTGGGCTTCAATAAAAAACCTAAATATTAAGCCAGGGAACTGATTTGAATAACCTTCAATCTAACCCTCCCAGAGGTGTTGTACATCAAATATCAAAAGAATCTGACTGCTCGATCTGAAGGAGATGATTTTAAACGATAATTCCCCATATTGCACTAAGTAAATATTTGGGCTCCCTTGGGGAAACCAAATATTAACCCAGGAACTCAATTTGAACAAATTTGAACCTTACACCTCTAGATATGTCGCATACTAAATATGAAAGGATTCTCACTAGAAAAAGAAGATTTTTTAAGAAATTTTCTCATATTGCATTAAGTTAAAATTTGGGCTCCAATAAAGAGCCCAAATATTCATCCAGGGATCCCATTTGAACAAACTTGAATCTAACCCCCCTAGAGATGCCAAAAAACAAATATCAAAAGAATCTGACTCGTGGATCTGAAGAAGAAGATTTTTAAAGATTATTACCCATGTTGCACAAAGTTAATATTCAGGCTCCCACCAGACGCCCAAATATTAACCCAGGGACTCGAATTGAACAATTTCGAATCTTACACCTCTAGAGATGGCACATACTAAATATGAAAGGATTCTCAATAGCAGGTCTGAAAAAGAAGATTTTTTAAGAAATTTTGTAATATTGCACAAAGTTAAAATTTGGGCTCCAATAAAGAGCCCAAATATTCATCCAGGGATCCAATTTGAACAAATTTGAATCTAACCCCCCCCCCCCCCCCCCTTTCCCCCCCCCCCCCCCCCCCCCCCCCCCCCCCTAAAGATGCTGCATACCAAACATCAAAAGAATATGACTGGTGGATCTGAAGAAGATTTTTACAGAATATCCCCCTTATTCCATGAAGCTAATAATCAGGCTCCCATAGGAAGCCCAAATATTAACGCAGGAAGTTGATTTGAATAAATTCAAATCTTACACCTCTAGAGATGTCACATACCAAATATGAAAGGATTCTCACTAGAAAAAGAAGATTTTTTAAGAAATTTTCTCATATTGCACCAAGTTAAAATTTGAATTCCAATAAAGAGCCCAAATATTCATCCAGGGATCCCATTTGAACAAACTTGAATCTAACCCCCTAGAGATGCTGCATACCAAATATCAAAAGAATCTGATTGCTGGATCTGAAGAAGAAGATTTTTAAAGATTATTCCCCAGATTGCACCAAGTTAATATTCAGGCTTCCATAGGAAGCCCAAATATTAACCCAGGGACTCAATTTGAACAAACTTCAATTTGACCCCTGTAGAGATGCTGTATACCAAGTATCAAAAGAATCTGACTGTATGATCTGAAGAAGAAGATTTTTAAAGCTTATTCCCCATAGCGCCCTAAGTTAATTATTTGGGCTCCTCTGTTGAGCCCAAATATGAATCGAGGCGGGTCGATTTGAACACACTTGTATTTGACAATCCTATGGGTGCTGTATACCAAATATCAAAAGATTCTGATCAGCGGTTTTGAAGAAAATTTTTTTTTTCAAATTTTTGCAAATATGCTGACTCAGCATTTTTTCAAACGCCCCCTACAGAACACCCTAACGCAACCGATGGCCTTTTTTTTTTTTAATCCATTCTACCAGTCAAAAGAATGGTTCATACCAAATAACAGTTCTCTGTTCTGTGTAGTTTGGAATCCAAAATATGGGCATTTGAATTTTTTTCTATTTTTAGCCCCTGGGGTACCCACGGGGCAACAAAAAAAAAAAATTCGGACATCAATCAAGTACTTTGGTCCCACTTATGCTACATGCCATATTTGGTTCAAATCAGCCCATCGGTTCTTGAAATAGAAATTTTGAGTGGAGCCCAAAATGGATATGTGCCCAGAGAGCCCAAATATTGATCTACCAACTTCTCTTGAACAAACTTTAATCTTCAACACCAGTGTTATATACCATATATCAAGGCAATCTCTCTGGTGGTTCATGAGAAGAAGATTTTTAAAGATTTTTAGGCTTTGGCATCATTGCCCAGAGCCCAAAGAAGGCAGCTGCTCCATTTGAACAAAATAGAAAGGGTATACCCCAGGGATGGTTTGTACAATATATGTTTGAATTTGGCTGAATGGCTGAATGGCTGTGGAGAAGAAGCCAGGTTTGCAAAAGACGGCGAATGCCAAGTGATGGAAATACCTCACACTGACTTGCAGTCAGGTAAGCTAAAAAGAGCCGTTAACTCAAGTAAAAATGAACCCATATTCAAGCTTGGCCAGTATTACTAGCTGGCAATACACATTCCAACTTTGGTTAAGATCAAATAATTGAAACTGGAGTTATCGGTCCGAAACAAATTGTTTATGGACGGACGGACGGACGGACGGACGGACAGACGGACGGACGGACGGACAGACATGTCATCTCAGCAATAGCATTCAACCACTCCTACAAACCTACAAACACTCTTGGTGCAATTTCCAATATTTACTGCATCTTTAAAGAATAGGCCAACAACATTGCACATGATGCTGTCATTATTCTGATATTTCTGCAGTAACTGTTATGTATCAATCAATACTATACAGGGTACCATATTTATCATATGCATATTTGACATTGTGATGCCACTGCATTGCTATCTTAACAAGGAAAAAACTATGGGAAAAAAAAAAAGAAGAAAATCCAGACCTGACTTATTTTTCTAGTTTTTTCTCTTGGAAATTGTTTTAGCCCTTTACTTAACAAGAAAGGCAGATGACACTTGTAAATAAAATTCTTGAATAACTATTTTCTTTCATTTTTTGCATCAAAAACATACCTTATGACCATTCATTGGAACGAGCTCATTCCAATGAGGGGTGATAAGCTATGTTTTTGAGATAAAAAGTGAACAAAATAAACTAGAGATGGTCTGTCGCCCGCTACACCCCACCGTGGCATACCGCCTAGTGTGGGTGACTGAAAGAGGCATTCAAATTTTGTAATTAAAAAAAATCCAACATGGCCACCAGTCGGCCATGTTGAATCCGATCGGGAAAAAAATTAAAATTTTTTAGTAAATTTTGTTTCTTTACATACCTACCACACGATTGTTTACAATTGGCTATAAACTAAAAGTAAGTGCAAGCCCTACTTCGGAACTAACTCAAGCTAAGAAACTTTTCCAAACAAGTTGGAAAAGTGGAAGAGTGCAAAAGCACAAAAAGATCAAAAAAGGGGTCAAGCGGGACCGGCGCTTGACATTACAGGCACTCTCTCTGCACACCTCTTGCGTTTACCGAGCGCATGCGCAACAACAGTGACATCAATTCCGTATTTCTGCCAATGAGAAGTTTGTGATTTAGCAGGGAGGCAATGATATCAAAGATATCCCCAAGGAGGGTGGGCCTCCGGTAAACAATTGTGGTAGGTATGTTAAGAAACAAAATTTACTAAAAAATTTTAATTTCTTCTCAACCTACTCACAAATGTTTACAATTGGCTGAATAAACAATAGGAGGAGGTTAATTACATAACCAATACCAACAAGCGCAGCAGAAAGAAATGCAAGGAGGGCTGAGAATAATTGCGAAAACCTGAAAAGGAAGAAAGAAAGAAGCACCTGAAAAGAACAAGGCTGAGCAATGCACAAACCTGAAAAAAACATATTTAACAAGGGTGCACAACAGCTTGAGCAGCAACGAGAGGGCCTAAAGAAAAAAGGTCCTCAGATCGCTGCTGTAGGTAGCGGAGATAAAAGGAGGAGAAAGAAGAAGCATTCCTCCAGTAAGCTGCATTTATAACATCCCAGAGCAAAACAGAATTGGAGAACGCCCATGATGTAGAAATAGCACGAACCTCATGAGCATAAAACCAGTTCGAAACAAGATCCAACGCAGACATACTGGAATAAGCCAGCTTGATTGCAAGACAGATCCATCTGGAAATAGAATGGGAAAAGATAGACTGCCTCCCAGGAATGAGACAGAAAGAATCTCTTCCGACCCCTCCGAATGAACTGCGTGCGATTAATATAAGTCTCGATCACACGAACAGGACAAAGAAGAGGCCTCCGGCCATCGACAGCAGGGAAAGCACGAACACAGATGGGAGGAGGTACCGAATCAGGAAGTTGATTCTTTGCCAGAAAAGAGCAATCAGTAGTGAAGATTACACTGTAGCCTCATTTCTGAAGAAAGCAGAATCAACGGATAGCGCATGAAGCTCACTGACACGTCTGGCAGAAGCAAAAGCTAGAAGGAAAGCAGTCTTATAGGTGAGGAAATGCATATCGGTCTCAGATAAAGGCTTGAATGGCGCTCCCTCCAAACAATGTAACACTCATGCCAAATTCCACTTGGGTGTAAGACGTAAAACTCGAGGCCTCTTCAGAGAAAAGTGCCGAATCAGTTTGGAGAGAAAGAGATTACGACCGATGCATCACTTTCCCACGTAAGAGAAAGTATCTGACAGCATAGACCAGTAGCCTTTAAAAGTAACAGGCTTTAGGCCTTTGGAGTCAAAAAGGTATACCAGAAAATCTGCAGTTTGAGCGACTGACGGATTATGGTAATCCACATTTTGAGCAGCACACCAGTGGCAGCAAAAGAAGACCGTGATATAGAGGTAGACTAATCGGCCGATCTGCCAACAGAGGCCGCAGCAGATTGATCCACACCCTCTGTGGAGACAGAGGTGCGATCAGAATGATCCTACAATTGCAAACGTGAATCTTCGCCAACACCTGAGGAAGAATCGGTGCAGGAGGGAAGGCATAGCCGATCCAACCTGTCCAGTCCAGAGACAGAGCGTCTACCGCAAATGCTAGTGAATCTGGACAAGGGGAGACAAAAGTCTCTACCTGATAATTCCAGCCAGTGGCGAAAAGGTCAACAAGAGGACGCCCCCACCGCTAGCAAATCGCCTGAAACACCGACCGATGCAGCATCCATTCGGTGGGAAGGACACTGTTGTATCGGGACAGGGAGTGTGCTAGGACGTCCAGGAATGCGCCGAATGGCCACCTGAGCATTTACACTGGTGCCAACAGAAGATCCCGAGTTAGCCGATACTTGGTAATTGAATGTGTGCCACCTTGATTCTGTATGTAGGCCACCACTGTCGAGTTGTCCAAAAGAAGTAGGATTGTGTGGTCCCACAGGTGAGAGAGCCATTGCTGAAAAACTCAACAGAAGATCATGAAGCTCCTTCTAGTTGATATGAAGGGCCATCTGCTTGCTGTCCCACTCACCGTGAGTAAACAGACCGAGAGGATCCAATGTCACATCCCAGCCCCAATCGCTGGAATCTGCAGTAAGGATGCGATCGGCCGAAGGAAGATCCAACAGGACACCCTGAGTCAACCAGGGAACATCGGCCCACGGGTGGATGTGACAAAGCACGGACCGAGGAATAGGAAGTTCCAGGTCAGGAACCACATTCGGATGCCAATGATCCAATAGGAAGTGTTGGAGAGGTCGGACAAACATGCAAACCCAGTGGAATGAGATCTGTCGCCAAACCGAAAAGGCCAAGCATCTGAAAGAAAGTCCTGGCCGAGATCGAGGAGGATCGGAGCAGGTTCTGAGTCAAGGCGGAAAGGATCGTCGCCCGAGCATTGGGAACCGACACCACATCGTGAAAAATGTCGAAATCCATTCCCAAATGATGAAATTGCTGAGAAGGAAGGAGATCCGACTTCTCACAATTGACTCTGAAACCCAGAGATGCCAGTAGGCCAAGCAACCGTCGGCCATCGGACTCCAGAACTGCAGCATTGTGGTGCCGTTGGAGGATGTTGTCCAGGTAGGCTGATGAAGTCACAGCCGACTGAGTATGGTGAAAAGCGAGCACATGTGACATCAGTTGGGTGAAGGAGCCAGGTTCAAGCCGAATGGGAGAGCTTTGAATTGAAAGACACGATCCAGAAACGAGAACTGAAGATATTTCCGTGACGCAAGATGAATGGGTACATGGAAATAGGCGTCCTTCAGGTCGATACTGGCTGCAAAATCGCCCTGATGAATCGAATCGACCTGAAAGTCTCCATGCTGAAACAAGGTGCTATGATGGACTCGTTCAGGATACTCAGATTGATGACAGGACGAAACTGGCCGTTTTTCTTCAGCACCAAGAAAAGTCTCGAGTAAAACCCCAGTGAAAGGGTGTTTCTGACCACCTCGATCGCCCCTTTGGAGAGGAGATTGTCGATCCCCTGCACCAGAAGGTTCCAACACAGAGAATCGGAAGGGACCTGAGTCGTTAGGGACATCCAAGATAAATGGGGGTGTCGACGGAAGGACAGTTGCAGACTGGATTGGATGACGTCAAGGACCCAAGGGTCCGACATTATTTCTGTCCAACGGTCAAAAATCAGCGACAGCCTTCCCCCGGAGGCAAATCGAGGTGAGGACCTTCATTTGCGGCCTCGACAAGGCTCCCAAGAGGAGAAACCACCCCCTCGGGAAGCAACAGAGTCCTGAGACTTTCCTCCCTGAGGCTGCCAGCAAGCCTGGCCGCATTGGCGCTTCTTCTGAGCAGAGGAGACACAGCGGGGCGCTTGGCAGGCCTGAAATGACCACCACCCGCAGCAGCAGGTTGGTCCAGCTATTGTAACAAAAGCTGGTCCTTCGAATGACGAAGAACCTCACCATGGACAGCTTCCACGGAACCATGGAACAGCTGAGGTCCAACCAAAAAAGCAGACCTCAGAACAGCACGCTGTTCAGAAGGAAGAGATGGAGAAGTATCCAACACTGCATCCCGGCATGCAAGCTCCAAATTAGTCATGTTACAGGCATGAGCATGTGTCAGGTTCATAAGAGCCTGCGACAAAACACGCAAAGGCACCTGAGCATCATCAAACTCCCCTGGTGGAAAATATGCAGCCAGGGCAGCGACGACATGGTCCGTGAGAGATAACATGCCCAGCATCTCACAGGCCCACCATAGATTCAATGACCGACATCGGGAGAACTGCCTACTTAGGCTTAGTCAACCCGAGGGAAGAAGAATCTTCGTCCACAGTAGTCATCCCTTGGAAGACTGGTGGACAGACGGATTCGCAGACAGGAAATTGCGACAGAGGCAGAAAAGCATCAGATCGTGAAAAGAACCCTTCAAGGCCTTTTGGAGTCCAGGCCCTGGAAGGACTCAACAACCTGAGCCCCTGGAAGGACTCAACAACCTGAGCCGATTGCAGAGGACAAAAAACCCAGAGCTGGAAGGCTCAACAGGGATGCGATGCTCCGCAGAGGACTGGAGCCGGATGGTCACTGATGGCTGGTCTCAAGGCTGAATGTCTGGCAATAAGCCAAAAAAAAAGCCTGCCCCAAGACTGACGAGGGGAACCCGTCGCCTTCAAGAAAATCGTCATTCTCTGTAGAAGAAGAGACGTAGCCCAACTTGGGCTGACCAGCAGAAACCTCATGTGAATACTGAACAGCATCCAAAGTGCCAGGCGAGGAATCTCTGTGACTGACCAAAGGAGGCACAGGAAAGCCAACTTGAGGGTTGCTTGAAAGCAACCGGTCGAGCGCCAGAACGGCCTGTCTCAACTCACTCTGAGAATCTGTCGAAGCAGCCGCGCCCGACGGAGTGTCTTCCCAATGGATCCTTCTAGAAGAACCCAAATCCTCAGAAGGGATCGATGACGGACGTCGATCAGCAGAGTAGGGAGACAGTGAGAAGACACCGGAGGACAGGCCCAAGAGTGACGCCCAGGGGCAATCACTGACCTCTGCAAAACAGAAGGCTCTGTCTGGACCTGGGACAAGAGGAGAAGACACCGGAGGATTGTCCCAAGAATGACAGAAACCTGCCATTGGCCTCTGCATGACAGAAGGCCCCAACTGCCCATCCTCTGAGACCGACGACAAGCATCGATCGACAGCCAGACTTGGAACACAGTGAGAAATCACCGGAGGAAGGTCCCAAGAGTGACAGCTAACATGAGCCGTCACTGGCCTCTGCCGAACAGCAGGCCCTGGATGCCAATGTCCCAGCCCCATCCTGCTAGTCGGCTCACCAGCAGGGGAAGGCGGCACAACAAACAATTCGCTCGAGGGACGAGGAATCCCTGCCGAATCGACCAAATTGGCCTAACCGACCAGGAGCAAACCTAGCCAGATGAGACGGGGCAGCTAGCAAAACCAAACAGCTTTTGCTGAGAAGCCGGGTAAGGCTGAGAGCCCACAGACATACCACCAGATACAGCCTCGGACACCCAAGACTGTATACCATCCCCAGAAGAGATGGCAGAGCCACTGTTATACAAGATAGGATCAGCAGGAACAACTTCTCCAGCAACTGTTGACGTCGCAGGTTGCAAATCGGAGAGAGTGACCGAGCTGACCTCGGAAAAACTCTCAACGAAAACAGCCGCCTCAAGGGTGACATCAGAAGCCAAAGGAAGAGAGACCGCAGTCTCCACTTCAGGCATCCCAGCACCAGCACCGTCAACAGCTCCAGAGGAACTTGCTACCGAAATAGGCTGACGACATCCTGTATGACAGAGTCACCACATGCACTCTCAGAAATCTCCAAAGAGGCACGGCTACCTTTGTCCTGAGAATGAGGGGTTTTAGCCCTGGAGAGAACCACCTTGTTCACGGAAGCCCAGAACTTAGAGGACCAAACCCCACAGGAATGGGCCGGTGAGCAATTGTTGCAAGTGACACAAGTAGCATGAGCATCATCTACATGTTTCACCTGCAAACAAGATGGACAAGGATGTGTCCAAAAATGTGGCAAAAGAATTTCAATTGGGAAAAAATTCCCAAGAAGATCCAAACAAGCAAGCTTCCCACCAACGGAAAACCGAACTACGCAGGTCGCGTTTTCATGCGCGGAAAAAGCAAGACAATGTAAGAGAATACAAGCGAAAATGAGCATAAATATAATATTATAATGAATCAATTTTGAGCTTGAGAAAAGGATACAGACCACTTGTACAATAATAACAATAATAGCAGTCAAAATCAAGTTGTTCATGAAGGAAAAACAATTTGAGCAGCACGAGTCACAAAATTTCTGACCATGTACAATGGCGGAAATGAAGGAATTGACGTCACGGTTGTTGCGCATGCACTTGGTAAATGCAAGAGGTGTGCAAAGAGAGTACCTGTAATGTCGAGCGCCAGTCTTGCTCTACCCCTTTTTCGATCTTTTTCGTGCTTTTGCACTCTTCCACTTTTCCAACTAGTTTGGAAAAGTTTCTTAGCTTGTGTTAGTTCCGAAGTAGGGCTTGCCCTTACGTTACAGCCAATTGTAAACAATTGTGAGTAGGTTGAGAAGAAATTATGTCGCACACTGCTCATCATGTCGATCATTTATATTGAGTTTCATGACAATGCAGCAAAAACTGTAGAAGTAGTTCGCTCCACAAGTATTTTGCAAAATCCAATATAGTCGCCAGTCAGCCATCTTAAATCCGATCGGGAAAAAAATTATGTCACACGCTGATCCTCATCATGTCGATCATTTACCTTGAGCTTCCTGACAATTCAGCAAAAACTGCAGAAGTATTTCACTCAACATGTATTTTGAAAAATCCAATATGGCCCCCATCGGCCATCTTGAATCCGATTGGGAAAAAAATTATGTCACGCACTGCTCATCATGTTGATCATTTTTGTGAAGTTTCATGAAAATGTGGCTAAAACTGTGGAAGTAGTTCGCTCCACAAGTTTACATGTGCAACGGACCAATGACACGACAACGACCAACTGACCAACCGACAAGTGGACTCCAAAATACCCCCATTGAACTTTGTTTTGTGGGTGTATAATAAAATTGGATGGTGATTTTTGTGAATAGCACTGACCAGTTTTCGCCGTTACATTGGGTAAAGGGTTAAATTTAATTTCCATTTTTTGGGCTCCAGAAGGATTGCTTGAACACTGACACCTTCATGGATAGTTGGGTGGTGAATAAGCATATCCTCCAGTAGAGATGGGCAATATACTGAAAAACCAAACCAATGAAGATACCGAACAACCAAAACCATCTATATATTTTAATTTTCCTACATGTGGTACTGACACGGCCTTGTTAAGCTTCACAGCAGTTGAAGTGATGTATTCATTGTCATGAAAGAAGTGACTGATTTTCAGTTTAGATTTGTTAAATCCTGAAAACCTGGGAAATTGTCATCAGACTACAAAAATTACATGTCCAGTTGCTCAGCAGTGGTTTGTAGTCAAGTCTTGGCTGCCTTAACACGGCTCCCTTGATTTATCTATTACCAGCAAGACCACTTAATGATGGCATGCTGATGCAGACAAGCCTTGACTAGAAATCACAGCTCAGGTAATTTATCTATTGTCAGTGGGACTACCCAATAATGGCATATCAATGGCACATGTTCTGAGATCGCAAACCCTGAAATAGGACTTCGAAGGTAAAGGGGTGTTTGGAACAATCACAAAATTACTGTAGATATGATTTATGTTGGCAAAAGAATGCCTATGTGCTGTGATAGAATGATAAAAGAACAACTTAATCTGTATTTTGCTGGTGTGAATTCTCCTTTGAGACTATCAGTCAAGTCAGGACTGTTAGATACCGAATACCACACAGATACCGAGGTATATCCCCCTAAAAATACTGAAACCAATAATTAACACAAAATTCCAATACATGTACAGCCCATCCCTATCCTCCAGTATGGTTCGATTTTAATCTAAAGAAGCCCACACTGTTCCATGTATGCAAGTTTCAGCAACTCATGGCACAGGGTTTGAAAACGGAATTTGAACCCGACGATTTTAGAGCTGGGTGCCAGAAAAAAATATCCTAGAATGTTTTGGATAATCTTTGAAGAACTTAACAGATGCTCTTCCAATATGTGCATCTAGGATTAACAGTAATGTTGTCAGGCTCTTTTTAACCCTTTACCCAACGCAGACGATTTCAAAATTTATTATTTTAAGTATCATTTTTTAAATTTTTTCAAAAAATTTCAACAAAACCATATCATGTGACCCCTCTTTGGAACGAGCTCGATGAGCTCGTCCCAAAGAGGGGTCACATGATATGGTCTTGTTCAAATTTTTCGAATAATAATATTTTTTCAGCTGCTGAATTTGCATATTATGCGGGCGGATGCGGGCGATTCATTGGGTGAAGGGTTAAACCAGCCCTCAAATCAAAACATGAATGTAAAATAAGATCCACCCCAAGCACCTAACGATTATTTGTTAGAAGCATCTAAGCCTGCAAATAAGCAGCCATTCCAGGGTTAGTGATTTAATTTTCTTTTAACATTTTTTTTAAAAATCAACTTTTTTTATTTAAATCAGATGTTTTTTTCATTTAAATCAATTTGTTTGATTTTTATTTCCATACTATAAATTATTCACCAGGGATATTTTTCCCACATGATTTCTTTAGATAAGAGAAACAAAGTGACTCTGTTTCTCTTGTCAAAAGGAATCATGTGGGAGAGTGTATTGGCAGCAGTTAAAATCAAAGGCTATGTTACCCAAAGAATTGAAACAAATGACTGATACTAAAACATTTACCTGTGTTACCCAGTTCAGTCTTTTGGGTGGCATGAGGGGAAGAATTCCAGAATTCATTTGGTATAGAATAGACAGCTCAGATGGAAATAAGGAGGAAGCACTGAAACTTAAGTTTTCTCATTATTACAGCAGTGTTTGAAGGAAGATGACATCTCAAAAATCATTTTTGCAACTTGCAACATTCTTAAATCACTGATCCTTGTTCTCACAGTTGATTTAGTATTTCTGATTGGTTCATTGCATTTATTATTTATTTATTGGTGTTTAAGGTCACATATTTCTGCACAATGGCTAATCATGACCTCGACAGTTTTACGGGTGGAGGAAGCCGGAGTACCCGGAGAGAACCACCGAGCAACGGAGAGCAACTGTCAGCTCCCCAACATACTAAGTCCACACAAGCAGGGTTAGCTTTGGTTGAAGACAGGTGCACCATCGACGTGCAGTACGCCTTAGTACACAACGTCACCGTGCCCCCACGTGGGCAATGGGGGGGGGGGGGGGGTGAAGTGTCTTGCCCAAGGACACAACGCGGTTGTTGCAGGTGGGATTCGAATCGAGGACCTCTTGGCTTGCAGCCTGCACCTCTACCAACTGAGCCACCGCGCCCCCCGATTGGTTCATTGAAAGATTATCATATATACGGTTTAAAATCTTTGATCACTTTAATATAAGCTAAAAATTATATAAACTTATACAGGAACATTAACCCTTTGATACTTTTGTGTGTCTTATCACATACGAAATCAAATAGCACGTTGATACTTTGTGGTCATTTGTTTTGTTATTTGTTTTCTATTTTTTAAAGTTTTAACCTCAATTCCTATTTTCTCCCGAATAGTGCTCAGTGACAACCGCTGAGCCAAATGTTATTGCAGCTTAAAATACTAATATTATCCGGTTGTCAAGACTTCTTATTCACTAATGTGAAAAATATCTTGTTATTTGCACTTTCCGATGTTTGACGTCGCATTTTGAAAAAAAATGTTGAAGAAACTGAATTCCCAGTGATGTTTAAACATCATGATAATTAAAGTCTCAAAGGATTAAACTAACTGGCAGCATGTCCATGGTAGTCAATACACAGTGGGATTAATATTCCCACTCTATATATAGATTAGTTCTAACCAGTACTGTCATAAACACTGTCAAGTTACTGTATTTCAACAGTTAAAATGCATTCCATCTCGTTTCAGCTCATTTCCATGTTTTTTGAAAATATTGAAAACAATCTGTAAATTTATTTAAATCAATTTTTTTAATAAAAAAAAGAGTCATTGATTTGTTTGTTTGTTGGTGGTTAACGTCACATATTTATGCACCATGGCTAATCGTGACACAACATGGAGATGAAGTCAAGTTTAGTCAATCGTTGATCAACATGTTGCCCATTTTAGAGGACTTTCACCCCAAGCATTGGTGACTGGGTCCTATTTTACTAGTAAAGCGGAACTGGTTTACCACAGTAAACAAGTGCTGCTTACTTCCCGGGGTTCCCACGGGGAAGTCATTGATTTAAATCATGAATAAAATCGATTGGTTTAAATCAGCCAGCCCTGAGTGTTTCATGGTCAATGACAGGCACAACTTGCATGTTCAGCATGTACCAGTTCAGTTTGACCATCATAATGACCAGCACCATTTCTTTAACTCTTAACCTGCCAAGTGGAGAAACTGTGGTTTAGTAGGTAGAGGGGCAGGCTGCAAGCTGAGAAGTCATTGGTTCGAATCCCACCTGCGGCAAACGTGTTGTGTCCTTGGGATACTTCACCCCTATTGCCCACATTGGGGTACAGTGACAAAGTGTACTAAGGCGTACTGCACATTGATAGTGCACCTGTCTTCAACCAATGCTATCCCAGCTTGTGTGCAGTTAGTATGTTGGGGAGCTGACAGTTGACAGCCACTGATTGGTGGGTCTCTTCCGGTACTCCGGTGTTACAGTATGGAAATATTATTGATATTGATAACAGAAAGAAATCTGAGAATCAGCAACAATAACTATGAATTTAACTATTCTGAAAATTAATTAAAAAAAATTAATATAAAAAAAAATGATGCAAAGATCTTTTACACTAATTGGTTTACAGAAAATAAAAACAGTGGTACTTATCAATTATAGAATTAGTCCAAAATACAGTTTGACAGAATCCAGTAATCCAATGGTGAAGTATCTCGTGAAGAAATTTATCAGCTGGTAGTATTAAATCCATGAATGTCTCTTCAGAAACAGTATCCCATAGATTTGTAATAAAATTTTCTCTTAGAAATTTCAGCAGTCTCCAATAAAATATAATAAAATGCTCCGCAAAATTCAAATGGAGTAAAAATCCAAGAAGTATTGGTGCCACAGGTAATTTCCAAATAATCCAGTAGAATCCTGGCTTTTCACAAAATAATATTCTGTTTCACAGAAAGTATAAATTCTCTTTTCCAAGACGAAAAGATTCTCTTTAAAATTCTCTTTTGGAATCAATCTTCCAAATTCACAAAGAAGCACTGCTTCTATAATAAATGCACTGTTCTGAAACAATAATAATCTCCAATGGAAACAACTGAAGTGAGTCTTTCTGAAATGGCTTTCTAAAAAAAAATGAGTTTCTGAATTCTGTTGACAAACCTTTATATCGTAACCAGATAGAATGTCCTGGAAGATAAATGTCTAGAAAGTTCTATTTCTTTCTAGGTGATTCTGTCATAATTCAAGTAAACAAGGTCCTTGACCTACTTAAACAATCAACAGCTATATGTACAATAGATTAGTGTAACAAAGATGTAAACAATGGTCACTCAGTGCAAATGAGTCAGACCAGCCAGAAAATGCAAAAAAAAAATCAATCTTGTAGAATTATCAACTAAGGATATATCAATCTCAATATAATATGTATAACATCCGGCTTCCTCCATCCAGAAAGCTGCCGAGGTCATGATTAGCCATTGTGCAGAGATATGTGACCTTAAACACCAATAAATAAATAAATAAATAAACCTGCCAAGTATTTTCAAAAACAAATTTCACCAAATCCAGTCATGGCTGCTGTGAAGCAGCTAGGACTAGATTTGATAAAAAATTCATCTACACTTTACTCAAGAAATCAATGGTCAAAAAGTCGATTACATTTTTTAATTTTATTAAACATGCCAAAATTATATTTATTTCAGTGACAAGAGATTTTGTGTCCTGGGCAGGAATATCTGCCAGAAGCATGCAAGGAGGTAAACTCAGTGTACTTTTACATGAACATGAAATTGATTGTACTTTTATATGAACAAATGCTTCAAACGAACACTTTATAAACACCAAGCCTTTTTTTTACTTTTTGTAATTTATTATCATGCCAAATTTTAGTAGGCTTAACCTGTTTCTTGGTTTAGGATTTGTTGGAAAGCTCTCTTATAGCGAGCTTTCCACCAAAAGACACACAACATAATTTTGATCAAACCTACACATAATGTAACATGCTTGCATATTCAAAACACTGCTCTCCATACAACTGGATCACTGGAACATCAGCAAAAGAATGTCGCCACTCAAACAGCCACCCCTCCCCCCCTCCCCCCAATAAGATGGCTTCAAGTCAATCAATGCAGAAACTGCTCCCAATCCATGATATTTGATGATGTGATAGCTGTGACACTGTGACTGTAGTCAACAGTGTAACAGCTTTCACATCATTAAACGTCATGGTGTTTACTAATAACACTGTATCAACAAGGTGCAACAACACCGGTATTCCCTGTCGAGAAGTGGTTTACTAACCAGAAACCATAATAATTGAAAATTTCCAAGACAAAAAAAGTTGAAAAATGCCCATAACTCTAGAAAAAATGATTGGCCAAAACCCGTTACTTGTGAATATCCTTTCCCCCATGATGGTCTATCAGCAGATCATTATTTAAATCCAACACTCACTGACTGAGATATGAAAGTCCAAAGTTGTTATGGACGGACAAACGGATGGATGGAACCCATTTCTGTATCCCCCGCAAACTTTGTTTTAGCAGGGGATAATAGCACTGTATCAACTTTCAAGTCTCGCCACTTGTTTTTTGTCAATAAGAAGAGTATGTTGTAAAGTTTCAATTTTTTTCTCTGTGACCTCCACAAACCAATGTTATATAGTAAAAAATATTATTGGTTATTACTACCTCAGGCCGAACACTCTTTAGGCATTCAGGTATGCTGCATGCCTACAGTAGTACCGTTAATAACTGTACTACTGTAGGCATGCAGCATACACAGGTACTTGGCACAAGCTGTGAAATTGAAAGAAAAATTATATTTGATAGCATTTAATCGATGCTGACATGCCCCCATAATGGTATATAAATATTAACGTTAATATTTATATACCATTATGGGGGCACGTCAGCATCGATTCAAAAATGCTATCAAATATCATTTTTCTTTTGATTTCACAGCTTGCGCCGAGTACCTGTGGCAGCATACTTGTTATCTGAGGAAAATTCAGACTTCTAACCACCTCAGGCCCAAACCTGAGCCAAGGCTGAGGTGGTCAAGAGTCTAATAACATCTGCATTGAGATTTAAGAAGGCAATTGCACTCTTGGCAAACTGAGAAGGGCAATGATTTGTACTCCCATACTTTCTAGAATCCCAGACTTGGTGTCATGTGTTGTATCTTTATACCTCGTTCCCATAGCAATTGCAATGTATTTTGATATTCTACAGCCTCTGGCACTTCTTATGAGCATGATGGGGAGAGGAGTAATAACTAATAATTCATCAGTTAAGGAGAAATGAAAAACCATAATCATTGATTTTGAAATTGTAATCAATTATGGGAGTTTCCGATGATTTATCGATTTCTCGATTAAGCATGCCAGGTCAACCCCCCAAGATTGTGGCAGTGGAAACTCATTTCTTTATATGACCAATCCAGTTGTAAAGAAATCAGTGATTCAAAACATAACATTCTGCAAAATTCACCCTTGACTCTCTGCACGTTGCTGGAAGATATTCCTGCCAGTAGAGCAGTACTCTTGGAACCAGAAGAGGGATAATCATACTCTATTACTAACAAAATATATCCCAGTAAATTAGATGAATCATTTCATGAATGATTTCTGGATTTCCGGGCCTAACAGATTTGAAATTTTCATCCAATTCAGGACTGCTTCTTAACTGTCTTGACTGAATTTTATGAGAAAATTCAAGAAAATACTCCAAAAGTTTTGTTTCCCGATGTTTATCGCAACTTTCAACAGACACATTGTGTGGGACAGTTTTACAGGTGGGGGAATCCAGACTCTCCAGAGGGAACCAGACTCACCAACATAATAACTCTGCACAAGCCCAAGTTAACATCCGTTAAAGCCAATGCTCCATTGACAGGTAGTATGCCTTAGTACACTCTCATGAGCACTCAAGGTTAAGTGTCATTGTCCAGATCATTACGGCTGGACAGGATCAAATCGTCAACCTTTCATTTTGAAGTTCACTGCTCTAACCACTGAGTCACAATGTCACCTGCTCCCTACTCACAAGCCTGAAAATAAGCAATCTGTCATTTGCAGAATGAGGTCCCCAGAGGGTGAACTGCTGATGATATCACAAACAGTGCCAATTTATCCTCTGGGTGCCTCTTGCTGCTTAGGCTTGAGACCTTGATTCAGACTGAGGTTCACACATGGTAAATTTGGTCATGCTACCCTGCTGTGCACGGTAGCATCACCAAATTAAAACTCCTGAGGCCTTATCTTGCAGATGACAGTCTGCTATTTGTCTAGGCTTGTTCTGGGGCTGTGCCCGCTTTGATGAAATTAATTCTACTCTGAATGCAGTGCACAGTACAGGGTAGCATCACCAAATTCACCCTCTAGGGTCCTCATTCTGAGGATAACAGTCTGCCTATTTCCAGGCTTGTCTACTCTGCAGATTAAGACTTAAAATTCTACAAGAAGTGACAAACATTATGTTATTTTTTGACTGTCATGACAGGTGCATGTACATGTAGATACATTAAAAAATATATTTCTAGGCTAGGATCAATCAATCAAACCTTCATCATACCATTCTAGGCTTGAATCAACCAATGAAAACCTACCTCATACCCAATCTATTAACAATTAGTTTTAAATGCTGTTTCCTGTGTCAACATACAAACACATACAGTACAGTAAGCCCACTTAATTGGATATCTTTTAAACCTTTACTTAAAACGAAAGGTAGATGAAACTTGCAAACTAATTTTTTATATTTTTTTGCATCAAAAACATAGCTTATGACCCCTTATTGAAATGAGCTCGATGAACTTGTTCCAAAAAAATTAAAAACTTGATTGAAGCATGCTCCAGCACAGCACATGTATACAAGAGGTTGAAGAGCAAACTGTGATATGTTACTCGTACATGAGCTGTGTCTATACTACACACTCAGCACTAATTTCATGTTCATACCAAAGTACACAGAGTTGTACTTTTGAGCATGAGCTGTGTTTGTAAGACACTTATAATGCCCCTGCAAAGTGTGAAATTCTACAAAAAATTGACCATGTTCAACACACTGTAATTTTGTGAAATATTGGAACAAATCAAAATCCTGACAATATGCACACCTCTGATATATTTACAAACATCCTGTGAAATCAACTACTTGTCGCAGGGGCAAAACAATAATGAAAATTGGATGGTATTTTCTGTGAACAGCATTGACCGGTTTTGACCATTATGCTAGGTAAGTGGTTAACAGAATAATCATTTTAACCCTTTACCCAACGTAACAGCCAAAACCGGCTGGCGCTATTCTAAGAAATCGCTGATTAATTGTCATTATTTTTTTCATTTTTTGTCTCAAAAACATAGGTTATGACCCCTCATTGGAACGAGCTCGTCGAGGTGGAACCTATATTCAAACCTGGCCTGTATTACTAGCTGGAAAAAACACATATCAACTTTGGTTGAAAATCCAAACTGGAGTTATCGGTCAGAAACCAATTGTTTACAGACAGATGGATGGACCGAATGACGGATGGACAGACCGACCGACGGATGGACAGACCGACCGACAGATGGACGGATGAAAGTCATGACTGACTATAGCTCTGACTGTAAACAATCAGACTAAAACTGCATTTTGTACCGAAGAAAAAATATTGCTCAAATGGCCCTGGGTGAGGAGGAGGTGGGGGAGGGGGGGGGGGAAGGTTTGGTTGTTAGGGGAGTCCAATTTTTTTTTCCACATGCGGTCAGTCTGAATCCTTCAAAATGCATTTTGAGCAAAGAGAAAAAAAAAATGCCTAACTGGCACCGAGGGGCTGGGGGGGGGGGGGAGGGGGGGCTGGGAGTGTTTGTCTGGGTTTTTAACCACAAACCTTAAGCAAAACTGTAAAAATGCATTTTTGAAAAAAGAAAAAAAAGTGCCTAATTGGCCCCCGGGGTGGGGGTATGTGAGTTTAAAAAAAGTTCCGCATGTAGTGACTGTAAATAGTTCAAAATGAATATTGGAGGGATAAAAAAAAATTGCCTAATTGGTGGGGGCTGGGCAGGGCAATAACTTCCAACAATTTTCATTGGATAATTGTGGTCATCAAACTTGACCAAGAGACATGTACTGAAAAGAATTTAAATCAGTTAACTTTTGTTTAAGTTATGGCATAAAGAAACTTCGGAGAGACGGACTAACAGGTGGACTGACAGGTGGATGCTGTGAGCTCTGTGCTATATCCCTCCCTTTTGGGAGGAGATAAAAAGTAACAAAGTATGTGGTAGAAGCCTAATTTGAAAATTAGAGAAACTAAGTTTGAAAAGCGTTGTGAAAAGGGTTAAATGCCAATATTATTTGAAACCACTGTGTGCAGACCTTGCCTGAAATGAAAAAAAAGAAATGACATTGTAACAGAGTGTTTGGAGAATGAAACGTAGAACCTTGAAAAGCAGAACTTTAATCCGAAACTTTAAGCTGGGAATACTAAATAAAATTGATTGGCAAAAAAGGGTTAAATATTTCCTAAAACCAATAAAAGAAATCATTGATGTAAATGGAATCATTATGTTGTATTGACCATGCAAGAATTAGAGTAAGAAAGTATGTGGCAAAGTCTAATTTCAAATACAAAGAAAGTAAGTCTGAAAACATGTTTAAAAGGGGTTAAAATCAGGCCGATATTAATGAAAATCACTGTAGAAATGTTCAGTAGATAGTAGACATTGCTCCAAATAAGAAACAGTGACATTCCACTGAACTGTTTGAAGAATTAAAGGTGTAATTTTAAAACATGCTCTCCCCCCCCCCCCCCCCAAAAAAAAAAACAAAAAAAAACTTTAACCAAAAAGTTTAACCTGGAAGTTGTAAGTTAAATTACCATACAGTTGAATATTTCCCAAAATAACATGAAACATAAAAAAATAAACATAATAAGAATGATACAATTAATAGTAATATTAATTTAAAAGAAAAAAAAACCCCAAAAACCTTAAGGTTGACTAAAAAACTTTAACCACAAACTTTAACCAAAACTCCAAATGTTAACAGATGGACAGACGAAAGTCATGACTAAACAGAAAAAAAAAACCCACTTCAACCTTCAATAAAAAACTTTAACCACAAACTTTAACCAAAACTCTAATATTAACAGACCGACAGATGGATGGACAGACAGCCGAAAGTCATGACTATAGCCCTCACTGTAAACAGTCGGGCTAAAAAATGGTCTCATAAATCTAGGCCTTTTCATTTGTGCTTTTAGAGCATAGCTTGATGCTACTTATTGGAGAGAGCAGTGAGCAAATGCATTCGTTCCAATGAGGGGCTATGGGGTGTGTTTTGTAGGTAGAAAATGAAAAAAATATTAAAATCTCAATAGAGATTCCAATGTGTAGTGCTGGCTAGTTTTGGACAGTACGTTAGATGAAGAATTGAAGTGGGAAAGAGAAACTTTCTTCCGTGGAAAGCCTGGAAATAAGCAATCTGTGCAGGCTAGCAACACCAAATTAAAACTACTGAGACCTTATCTTGCAGATGACAGTCGGCTTTTTTTTATCTGGACTTGTTCTGGGACTGTGCACGCTTGATGAAATTAATTCTACTCTGAATGCAGTGCAACTTATTATTTTTATACACATAAAACAATGCCAATCATATATACATGCAGTTTCTTTCGTTTTGAAGAGTAATGAATATTAAACACTGACCATGCACTTCCACCCTGAGAAATAATGTGACTGACTGTAATATTTTTGTAAATAATAAAAGGATATCTGAACAAAAAGAAAAAATTCTCTAGCTTCCACTAGCATCCCACATGAACTGTTGACACCTTTCTGTGCTTTCTTTCATTAAAATGGGCTCCCAAATGCCTCTTGATCTATCATCCCACACATCTACCAAAACCCAGAAATAAAATGTCTGGTGACAGCCTGTAGCCCCTTTCCTCCCAATTCCCCCGATAAGCATACTAACCCTATCCTTTGTGTCAACCAATACCAGCATATCCATAATCCTTCATTCTCCTGTCCCACTTCACTTTTATACTCCCAGGTGAATTTTATTGTGTTCGACTGATATTTTGAATATGCTAATAAAAAGTGTTCCAGAGTCTCCACTACCTCAAAATTACACATTTGGCACTCCTTTTTCACTGTCTTTCCAAATTTTTTCCCTAAGCTCCCGCAATTGTTGCTTAAACCGCAGTAACCCTTCAAAAGTGCCATCAAGGTACTTCCAAAACCTGGCTTCTTTTTCATAGGCCACCTACAGACCCTTTTGCTTTGACCAGCTCTTGACAGTTTCGGTTACAATCCAACCTAATTCTTTCTTTTACAACCATTTTACCACCGATTGTCCTAACTTCTAAGTCAAAGATCTCCATTAAATGTTCTCTATCAACTCCCTCACTTCCTCAATCCACCCTGCATTTGTATATGAATTCCAAATATTTTGGAACATTAGTTACATGAATGGCTGTCAGGAAGATTTACCAAATAGTTAAGATAACAGAGTTTCATTGCATCTATCCTGTCCTTGATCCATGTCCACCCAAGCACCCTCCTGATTACTTCTTGTGGCTGCGGCATTACTTGATGATCCTGTTATCCATTGGCCTGCATCATTCTGCAGAATACCCAAGCTCTTTACAAGCGTTGGTTTAGAGGTATCACTGCCGTACCATATGTTATATTAGGTACACCCACCATTTCCAAAATGGTTTTCCCCAATGAGGCTGAATGAGCTCATTCCAAAGAGGGGTCACATGTTTTGAAAAATATATTAATTTGTACAGTACACATAGATGCGGTCAATTTGTTGGGTAAAGGGTTAATCAAATACAATCAGATTGAACTATATGGTTTGATAGGCAATTGAATAAATAGGCACAACCCAGTATGGACAAAGTTCACTTTGGGAAACCTATGAAAGACTCTTGGTCATCTTGGAAAAAGCACATTGGCGATACAGGTCCATTGGGTTATTTCAGGGTTATTCTGTACGAAAAGCATGCCAGCAGCAGATATCAATAATCCATTCTGTACATTAACCCACTGAGAATTTTAAAAATATTTTTCAACAAATCTAGTCATGGTTGCTGTGAAGCAACCATGACTAGATTTGATGAAAAATTCATTCAAGTTTGAATGAAGAAATCACTGGTCAAAAGTTGGTACAATTTGAAGGTGAAAATTTGATTAACTGATAGAATGCTAAATTATTTTGGGCCCTCAGAATTTGTTCACATGTCTTTACCTTGTTACAATTTATGGGAGAGTGCCCATATGCACTCTCTTATAAATTCTAACAAGAGCAACGCTAACGCGTGTGCTAATGCCCCCGAAGGTACCCAAGTCGTACTCACATGTGGATAATCAGACAACAGCTTCACTGCTGATACATTGCAGAACAACACTACATTGCAGAACAACAGTAAGGAATGGCAAAGTGCCAATAAAATTATTATTACTTATATTTTGTTAATATATTTTGTAACAACAGACAACAGCTTCACTGCTGCAACATTGCAGAACAGCACTAAGGAGTCAGTAACAGAGAAAAAGTTATAAAAATAATTGCAGATGACTTGAATGGTGCCATATTGAATAATAACTGAAAGAGGCAAAAATAGGAATAGTACATACCTTTGTTAAAAATTCTCAAACCTGTGAAAAAGTAGAACTGGTCTTGCATCTTTTCCAAGTGAAAAAGGGGGCATAACTGCATCAAAAATTGCCGAGACAAACCTCAAATTGAAAACGACTTGTACTTTGACATGAGTAATCCGCATATAAAATTTGAAACTCATCGGTTCAGCCAAACAATAAAATTCTCAAACCAGTGAAAAAGTGGAACTGGTCTTGCATCTTTTCCAAGTGAAAAAGGGGGCATAACTGCATCAAAAATTTCCGAGTCAAATCTCAAATTGAAACCGACCTGTTCTTTGACATGAGTAATCAGCATATAAAATTTGAAACTCATCGGTTCAGACAAACAATTTTAATTGGTAGGAAACCAAAAAATCATCAATTTTCAAAGTAAATAAGGGACATAACTCCTGTAAGATTTATCGGACGAAACCCTAAGTACAAGGGCATCCGTTCCACCAAGCTGCCCTATCACTATACCAAAGAACATTAAAATCCGACAACTGATGTTCGAGTTATAATACAAAATGTTCGTATGGACGGACGGAAAAAGTAAATTAGGGATATAACTTCTGTAAGATTTGTCGGACGAAACCCTAGGTACAAGGGCATCTGTTCCCCCAAGCTGCCCTATCACCATACCAAAGAACATTAAAATCCGACAACTGATGTTCGAGTTATAATAAAAAATATTCGTACGGATGGACAAAAAAAGTAAAAAAGGGACATAACTCCTGTAAGATTTGTTGGACGAAACCCTAGGTACAAGGGCATCCGTTCCCCCAAGCTGCCCTATCACCATACCAAAGAACATTAAACTCCGACAACTGACGTTCGAGTTATAATACAAAATGTTTGTATGGACGGACAGACGGAGACCTCCACTATATACCCCTCGAAAAAAATTTTCGGGGGCACAATAAGGCAAATCCTTACAGATTAAATAATTTCACTTTAAAGGTGATAGGAATAACAGCCAATGAATATCAAGCCTTTAACTTGCAGTACCTGTGCTTCAAAGTAAAGCCCAAAATATGGGCTTCCAACACTCTACCAGTTAACTGGTAAAGTGCTGGAAGCCCATATTCGGGCTTCCCAAAATAAGACAGGTTGTGACTGAAATACCTACACTCTATTCATACTGACGCTGGAAAGAAGTAGATATTGTTAATGACACATTGCTCAGTCACATTTGATTGGATAGTGCCTATTGGCACTATCCAATCAAATGTAACCAAGCAATATATGATGAAATGAAATCTGTGATCAAGAAAATTGTAGCACTCTACCAGTTAAATGTGCTCAAATTTTACTTATTTTAGTGACAAGACATTTCCTGTCCTGGGCGGGAATATCAGCCAGCAGCATGCAAGGAGTTAATCAGGGAGAATAAAATGATGAGAAACCTCTCAATTTGTCAAAGTAAATTTGTTTTACTCTAATTATTTCCCATCTCCAAAACACCATCCACCCTTATTTCACTGACTTTCATATATTTTCTCTCAAAATATACCAATGGACTCTGGATGTCTGCCTACTCTATATAATATGACTATCATGTTTACTAGACTGTCCTGCAACACAAGGTATTTTCCAGAAAACTTGTAGCCATTATAATGAATAAGGCAAAACACTGCTCAGAACAGGACACCCCCACCAATCTGTGCAATAAAACTATTTGTTTTCCACTGAAAACTGGGGCATCCACGCCCACCACCTATATATTTTCTAGCATTACCACCAAGCCTGGAAATAAGTAGACTGTCATCTACAGAATGAGGTCCCCAGAGGATGAAGTTGGTGATGCTAACCTGCACAGCAGGATATCATTGCTAAATTTATCCTCTGTGCACCTCAATCAGAATGAAGGTTTCAGGCCTAAACAGAAGGAGGAACCCAGAGGATAAACTGGAGGATTCTAGCCCAATGTGTTGGATAGCATCAGCAAATTCCCGTTCTGCAGACCTCATTCTGCAAATGACAGATTACTTATTTCCAGACTTGATTACCACCACTGTGGTGATGCAACATTATCCCACAGTGTTTCCAATTATCTTTCCCCACCTTAATTTGAATCCCAACCTACTATCCAAACTAATTATGTTCACATCATTAGCGCCATTTTGATTTCACCACAGGAAGTTGTAAAATTCTTTGTAATCAATGTTGTCAGGCTCTTAGTTATGATTAATTTAGATAATTTTCATTGTTTTTATTGACTGCCACTGATTGAAACACTGACAGATACCAGAATAGTAACAGTTGGGGCAGTAGAGAGAAGTGTGTTCGTTAACATAAAATAGTACTCTATTCCAAATTCCATGATACTGTGTTGTTCATGTTGTTGTGAAAAGGCAAAGCACTGCTACTCAGAAATTCATCTGTGATGAACTGTGCTTTCCGTTTTCTCATTATCCCCCTATTTTTAAAAAAAGTGGGGATATTGTTGTGATCTCCGTCCATCTGACTGCCCGTCTGTACCACCTGTCTGTACTTCCAAACTTCACATCACCAAGAATATGTAATTTGAAACATTTAAACTACGCAGAGGTGTTCAGGTAGCATCTGTAGATACGCATAATGGTTTCAGAATTTTGACTTGGCCCAAGTGGTTCAGTGGAACCACTTTTATTGTTATTGTTGGAAAATCGGTCTCCACTGAAGGGCTCCTCGGGTGTTTAATTTGAAACTTTTAAACTATGATAAGGTGTTCAGGTACCATCTGTAGATGTGGTAGAGGTTTTGGAATTTTGATTGTTAGAAAATCAGTTTGCGGTGGAAAGATCCTTGGGGTTTTAATTCGAAACATTGAAAGTGTGTTCATATGTTCTGGTAGGTTGTATGATGTGCATAAAGGTTTCAGATTTTTGGACCCATGTGGCACCACTTATGTCATTAGAGAATCAGTTTCCGGTGGAAGGATCCTAGGGCTTTTAATTTGAAACATTGAAACTTTGAAAGAGTATTCATATGTTCCAGTAGAGTCCCTATTTATTCATGAAGGTTTTGAATTTTTGATTCCACCCTGAATGGCAACCATATTACGGTAGCACCAATTTGCATTCAAGAATTGGTTTCCAGAGAAAGACTCCTAGGGGTTTTAATTTGAAACATTTAATTTGAAGTCCATTCATACGTTCCATTAGGATGTTGGAAGTGCAGAAAGGTTTGGGATTTTTAATACAGCCCCATGTGGTGCCTGTAGTGCCACTTTTGTCATTAAGAGAATTGGTTTCTGGCAAAAACTCCTAGGGGTTTTAACCCTTTACCCAACTCAGACGATATCAAAATTTATTATTTTAAATATCATTGTTTGAAAAATAATATTTTTTCAACTGCTAAATTTGCATATTACGTGGGCGGATGTGGCCAATTCGTTGGGTAAAGAGTTAATTCGAAATGTTGAAATGTTGTTCATATGTTCCGGTAGGGTGTCTGGATGTGAATAAAGGTTTCAGCTTTTTTATTTGGTCCCATGGGCACCCATAGCACCACTTTTGTCATTAGAGAATCAGTTTTGGCAAAAGGCCCCTAGGGGTTTTAAATTCATGCGACCACAATTCTACACTCTGATTGGTTGATTCTGTTTGATGCATAATAATATATGAAATGTCGCTAATTGATGCTAATTAATTAAAGATAAATTGATACACTAATTCCATTATTTAGTAATGTTATTTGCTTGTTACCTTTACTATCATATTTAAAATACAATGCACTTTTCAGATATTACACTTAAATTATTATTAACCCTTCACCTAATGAATCGCCCGCATCCGCCTGTGTAATTTGCAAATTAAGCAGTTGAAAAAAATTATACTTTTCAAAATATTTCAACAAAACCATATCATGTGACTCCTCATTGGAACAAGCTCACCGAGCTCATTCCAATGAGGGGTCACATGGTATGGTTTTGTTGAAATTTTTGGAAAAATTTTAAAAAATAGTATTAAAATAATAAATTTTGATATTCTCTATGTTGGGTAAAGGGTTAAACGATATAGTTACTTTAAACCTTCGTGGATATCCCCTGGTGTACTTTGAACAAAATGTTTCATCACCAACAATCAAGGATGTGAAATGGGATAAACCGTTGAGGGCTTTGCACACACATACAATATTGTTTATATGTCATGTCAGATAGAGACTCCAATCGCAGATGGAGAGTCTTCAGCAGGAAAGAAATAATATTGTTGTTTATCAATCAGTTTATTGTGTCATATAATATCTTTTCATTTCTGTCTGTATCAAGCATTAACCAATAATCAAGAATGCAAATGTGGGGAAATACTATAGTGTGCTTTGCACACAAATGACACCCTCTAGTTCAAATTTGATATCAGACTTAAAAGGGTGCTACACCAATTTTTTTGTTTATACATTGGGATCCAACAACTCTTTCAACAGCTAACAAAATCATTATTAAATCAAATTTACAAATTGTCAGGAATATCTTCCAGGCCTTGCATTCTTTAGGTGTGCAGGAGTGCTGCAAGCCTACTGCATGCCTAGAAAAAATTGAGGAGCGAATTTTTTGCCCCCTTGATTTTCTGGAATCCCAGACCTGTTTGGGACTGCCTTTAAAATCTATTATCATTTGTCAATGTTGCATTGATTCGCAATAATTCATGACCCATTCTGTCGCATTTCGAAACATTCTGAGTGTAGAAGACAGTCACATAAGATTTGAATGCAACATTTTGAATAATGAGAAGATATGTGCGACAATTGTCCCACTTTTCCCAATATGTAGCTGAATGTAGTACAATTTTTCAGTCACAATAGTAATACCTTGAAGTGAATATAACTAAAATAGCATACAAGGATATGTATTAAAAATTCCAGGTACAATTGCACTCCCAAAAAATCTGAGGAGGGCAATTATTTTGCACTCCATGATTTTCTTGACTACCAGGCCTGATTTTCAAACAACTTGGAAATGAGCTCAAACAAGATGGAATGTATATTTAATAACTGTTGAAGTACAGTAATTAGACAGTGTTTATGACAGTTAAAACTAATTTGTAGAGTGGGAATAAACTTCCCACTGTGTCTTGACTGCTGGAATGTGCTGTAGTCTGAAGGTTAGTTAAATGTTCCTGAATAAGTTTATATAATTTTCAGCTCATATGAATAGAATCATATTAAAGTGAGCATATGATTCTATTCACCATAAATGTTCCCGAATAAGTTTATATAATTTTCAGCTCATATTAAAGTGAGCATATGATTCTATTCTATATACCATATATATGATAATTTTTCAAAGAAGTTGAATAAACCCATCAAAAATACTATATCAACTCTGAGAACAAGAACATTAGTGATTAACTGGTTGAAGGCTAGATTATTTTTGGTGGTCTGAATTTGTTATTCAAAACTTGCTTTATTACAAATTATTGGAGAGTGCCCACAGGCACTTTCCAATAATATATTTGTAATAAAACAAATTTATATGAACAAAATATTATTGGTGTTTGAATGAATATGAAATATGAGCAAGAAAAGTGTTGGCTTTTGCTCTGGTATTCTCATTTTTTTTAAAGTCCTGATAGTGGCTTCTAGCACTCAACCAGTTAAGAAGTCTTGACAGCACGATATTATTAATATCATGCTGTCAAGACTTCAAATATTAATATTTTATGCTGCAATAACATTTGGCTCAACAGTTGATACTGAGCACTATTCAGGAGAAAATAGAAATTGAGGTTAAAACTTTAAAAAATCGAAAGCTAATAACAAAACAAATGACCACAAAGCATCCATGTGCTGTTTGACTTCGTACAATTCAAGTATTATTTATTATTATTATTTATTTATTGGTGTTTAGGGTCACATACTGATGCACAATGGCTAATCGTGACCGTGACAGTTTTACGGGTGGAGGAAGCCGGAGTACCCAGAGAGAACCACCGAGCAACGACGAGCAGCTGTCAGCTCTCCAACATCGTAACTCTGAACTCTGCACCGCAGCACAGGCAGGGTTAGAGTGGTTGAAGACATGCGCACCATCGACGTGCAGTACGCCTCAGTGCACAGCGTCATCGTGCCCCCATGTAGGCAATCGGGGTGAAGCGTCTTGCCCAAGGACACAACGCGGTTGCCGCAGGTGGGATTCGAACCGAGGACCTCTCGGCTTGCAGCCTGCACCTCTACCACCTGAGCCACCGCGCCCCCTACAATTCAAGTATCAAAAGTATCAAAGGGTTAATGTTCCTAAATAAGTTTATATAATTTTCAGCTTCTATTAAAGTGATCAAAGATTTTAAGCTGTATATATGATAATCTTTCAATGAACCAATCAGAAATACTAAATCAACTGTGAGAACAAGGATCAGTGATTTAAGAATGTTGCAAGTAGCAAAAATGATTTTCAAGAAGTCATCTTCCTTCAAACAATGCTGTGACAATGAGAAAACATAAGCTTCAATGATTCCTCTCTACTTCCATCTGTGCTCTCTATTCTATGCTAAATGTAATCTGCCATTATCTGGAATTCTTCCCCTCGTGCCACCCGAAAGACTGAAATGGGTAACACAGGAAAATGTTTTAGTATCAGTTTTTTTGTGTCCATTCTTTTGGTAGTTTTTGATACAACCTGCATTATGGAAAAGAACACTGCATTTTTTATTGAAGATGGTTTCCATGTTTGACGGGCATGCGCAAATCACTCGATACAATGAATTTCCATCAAAAAACAAAATCTTAGAATTCTAAGAAATTTCAACAGGTGTCATGATATCTTGCATTGAATATGGCAACTGTGAAGTCTCTATGTTATATAGTAATAGTTAACTATTAAGTCTTCTACATTTAAACATGTAAACGAAAATGTTTCGTTTCACGATGATAAATGTTTACGATTTTCGTAAATGTTTACATGGGATGGAGTGATTTCCCCTCAACAATTGGCAAGGGGTTATGTAGACTCCAAATCAAGGCCTGGGAGCAAGAAGGAGCCAACTGCCATGCTTTAAGATTTAAGCAACATAAAGCGTGCTAGTTGGCAGCTCCTTGTCCTTCTCGGGCCTTGAAAAGTAGATAAGAGGCCATTTCTGGATGAACTGTTTGTAATTGCAGATGAACGATAAATTTGTTATTTCTGCCTTTTTATTTAGATAAGTGGCAGACAAACAATAAAATCATTCCTCTTAAATATTATTATGCCTCAAGTTTGTAACATCAGCCGTGATTGGTTAATCTGACACCTTCTAAAACTCATAGTACTGGAGTGTTGGGGCAAAACACGGGTACTATCAGAACGTTTTTCCCTGGAGACAAGAGAACGAAGAAAATGTAAGCGCCACTTCCATTGATCAGCGTCGATTGGAAATTCTCAACACCAAACGCTGGCTCTGTGTCCGTTTAACTTTTTTCAACAGCGGTAGACACAAACTTACCAACAAATATATCATCTTCAGCGGGTGTGTTTTCAATTTTAACTGCAAACAATGAATTCAAAAGAATCAGAAATATTAAAAAACTCACTCACGTGTTGCTCACCACTTCAGTGAATCCTGAATATGAGTCTCAGTTATGACTTGTGTTTCACTCCGCTTAATTCTATCAACTGTTGTCTGAGAAACATGAATTTATATTCTATTAATTTAAATCACTTTTCACACAAGCATTAACAATGAATTATAACACGAACAGCATGATGCAGTTGTTAACATTGGCATTTGTTGATAAAGAAACTCCCAAAGTGACGGCACTTGAGACAAGTCATTTTCGAAGAGACGTCATTCGTTCGAAACGACATCATGTTTTTGGAGTCGACTACATTGTTGTTACAAGATCGATGGCTTGTTGCAGTTAACGCTTAACAATGAAAGTCATATTTTGTTCGGCATAATAAAATAATTAGAACGTTTCTTTTCATGTTCTATCGGTCGATAGTACCTGAGTTTGTGTGATTTCTGAAATAAAACCTTCAGCAGCTGTGCTGCTTCAGGTTTTATTTCAGAAATCACACAAACTCAGGTACTATCGACCAATAGAACATGAAAAGGAACGTTCTAATATTATATTATGCCCTGCTTTTCTGTGGTTACACACTGCACAGAGGAGGCCTAAACTACATGTATATTCTGCTATAAAACTAAAAACTCCATAGAAACGATAGAATAAAAACTCTATAGGAGGCCTAAGCTACAAGTATATTCTGCTATAAAACTAAAAACTCCATAGAAATGATAGAATAAAAACTCCATAGAAATAATAGAATAGGGTTGTTTGAGTGTGCAACTTTTGCCACCATTATTATAAAATCTGCCCAACTGAAACGAGTCAGCGACTTTCCACCTAGTTTATAGCAGCAGTTATAATGTTGCTAACTACTGCATGAGTTGTCCGCCACTGCCTGCCAATATGATTTTTAGTGAACTTCAATAGATGGTTCATTGGGTCAAACGTTCTTGTTGCCAAGATATTTTGATGGTGATCAAACAAAAGATATTTCCGGCAGCAAAGTTGTGCCATCGTGAAAATCTGCCAAATACTATTTCCCAGGACTACTTTTACTCATACTAGTAGTACTAGTAGTAACACGTATGTATGTGTAAACATTTGCGTTTCTGTTTACATACGGTCGTTTAACCGTTTACAAAAATTTCTAAACACTGAAGCCTTAAATAGTATGGTGTATTAAGGCGATCTTTCTCATCATTTGATTTTAGACTGTGTTGAAAATTGATGCTTTTTCCACCCAATGCTGTTGACCGGAAATCGAAAGTAAATCCATATGTAAACAAAAGCAAAGGTTTTGGAATTTACTCCCCTGCAGCTCTGTCGCTGTGTTTTGAAGAATTTTTATACCCTAGCTTTGTTCTTGGATGTGTGAAGCACATTAGGCCACAAGTTGTTCTCATGAAATATTGTATTATCAGTTCAACTATGAATATGGTAGCAATCCTCCAGGAACCAGTGGTGCATACGGTCGACTCTTATGAGTTAGTGATGAACCAATTATCAAAGCTTGCTATTAACCGTTTACTGGTTATTTCTCTTCCAATTCCGATGGTTGAAGTAGGACATTCAAAAAAATCTGTTGGTGCTTGTTATACTACAAAATTTCGTTGATAAATCATCAATTACGAAAGCTTAATACCACATAAGTTCTCAGAGTATGCATATTTAGTGCTGGGCAGGCAATATTAGCCAAAATAATATTTGCATTTTGGTTGGGGTGTGGGGAAAAGATTATTATTAACGATACAATCAAACGATATTGTTCTCGTGAAGATTGTGTTTTATTCTGGTAAATAGTGTTAATACGGTTTTGTGTGAGGATACAATACACTTGGCTGTATTAACCAGGAATATACTGAGCACACATACTTTGTGTCTTAAATGAATAATAATTTTAATGTGTGTTGTAAAGTCGTATGAAGCATGGTTAACGCGTTTGTCAGAATGTATTATTCAGAGTTCTTTTTTTCAACTTGTTACCTCCCTTGATGTGTTTCTCTAATGTTTACATGAACTCTACAATTTCAGGAAACGCGTACCGATTGCAGTTGGTAAATTCCATAATATCTCTGCTCTGCAAATTCCTAAATTTTCTGCTATGCACTACACACATTTTTATTGGGAAACTTTATTGAAATGGCCAGATATCAAAGGGATTTTTAATAGTCAGTGTTGGGGACGTGGTGGTGTTGCAGTAGCCGGTTCTCGTCGGATCACCGAAGTTAAGCAACGTCGAGCCCGGTTAGCCCTCGGATGGGTGACCGTCTGAGTGATCGATTCGGACTCCCGTGTTGTGTCCATGGGAAAGGCACTTAACCTCGATTGTCCACATGGGGGCACGATGATGCCGAGTACTAAGGCGTACTGCACGTCGATGGTGTGCATGTCTAAACACCAATCTAACCCTACCTGTGCTGCAGTGCGGGGTTACAATGTTGATGAATTTAAGGAATATCAGAGGTGAGAATTTCAAAGTAAACAAAATTCTACTACTTATATAGCACCTTAAGGTGCTATAACTTGTACAATTATAATAAATATTTAGAGATTATTACCATTATGTGGATGTACAAAATATGTATCCGAGTCGAGCTCCGGGTTCTAAGGGTAGATCACGATGAGTCAAAAACGAGTCGTGATCTACCTTTAGAACCCGGAGCGAGACTTGGATACATATTTTGTACATCCTCATAATGCCTTAATGGTTATTTATTTATTTATTGATGTTTAAGGTCACATATTTATGCACAATGGCTAATCATGACCCTGACAGTTTTACGGGTGGAGGAAGCCGGAGTACCCGGAGAGAACCACCGAGCAACGACGAGCAGCTGCCAGCTCCCCAACATCGCAAGTCCGCACTGCAGCACAGGCAGGGTTAGATTGGTTGAAAACATGCGTACCATCGACGTGCAGTACGCCTTAGTACACGGCGTTATCGTGCCCCCACATGGGCAATGGGGGTTAGGTGTCTTGCCCAAGGACACAACGCAGTTGTCGCAGGTGGGATTCGAACCGAGGACCTCTCGGCTTGCAGCCTGCACCTCTACCTACTGAGCCACTGCGCCCCCCTGCCTTAATGGTAATAATCATTTTATCTTACAATATATTGGGGATAAGTCAAGAATGTAGACGAATATATAACAAACAATTTATTTGTGCGGATGAACAAAAAGACAAAAAGAAAAAACATGGAACTCACACGTAAGGAACATGCTTGTAGTTGTATCCAACTCCCTGATACAAACATCTGTATCTGGGGGTCGGATACACAACAGTCGCAGAGTTAATACAGACAAAATACATGTTGATTGTAAGATAAAAATAAGAAATGTCTACTGGAAAGTTATTTTGAGTCTCAGAATGGTGAGAATGGACGATACTGATATGTTATTTTCGTTGACATCAAAATCCTAAACAAAATGAAAATTTGTAATTTCCTTGCTGTCTCTCCGTATTTATGAACTACAGTCATTTTACCGATATCGAACCACTTTCAGACCATATCCGATTTTGTTTTGAAAATGTTCTCCACCAATAACTTTTCTATGCTGTTTCAATTCAGAAAAGTATCCCAAATCATGTGATAAAAATGTAAATTATTCTGAATGTTATATGTTATGGATAAGGAAATCGTTGGACCTACCCATTTTACAATTTTCGAACCAATTTATGATAATCGAATCACCACAAATCTTTTTGTAAATTGAACTTAATTGCTGGAATTTTTTGTTTTAAATGCCATAGTTTGAAACACGGTTATGTTCTTTCACATACTGAGTGAAATCGTTGGCCAGTTTTTCTGTTCCGTGCGTTGGATAACATGGATTTCAACTTGGGGGTGTATTAAAACGAAATTAGGCGACAACAATGAGTGTTACTGACGTTCCAAGGACTAAATATTCGTGTAACCAGTACTAACCACCACTGGGAACGGATTAGCACATTAAATATTTCGTTTCTGGTGCAACAGGAGACACATCAGCTTGCTTATTCTGAATATTTTGTGTCGATGAAACAGGTGCATCCTCAACTTTCATCCGCGATTATCCAGTTGAAATAATAAGTAACAAGTAAATAAACATTTACAAATACCGTTCACACTTTAGCTATGAAAAAATATATCTAATATTGTAATATTGCTACAAATTCCTGGAGAATGCCACAAGGCATTCCATAGGAATTTAGACCAATATAGGCATACTGTTAATCAATAAAAGGCTCTTCCAAGTCGAATAGGCTTCTACGACCTGCTGGTCCAACTTGGCAATGGGAACATTTGCATGGGCTGTGCTAGGAAGGATGAAGATGGTTTACCCATGCCTAGACATGGTGTGTGTAAAAGAGAATTTGGGCCTCTGATCAACTTCACATGCCTCCCAGGGGCGTAGGAAGCATACGTTATATGTGGTTAAAACCCACAACTCTGTTCATAAATATTATATTATTACAATTTTAATGTAAAGATGTCTCATGGTGTCTCACTTAACTCCTTGGAACATCAGCTAAGGCGAGGGGGGGGGGGTGGGGGGGGGGGGGGGGCACTACAAGTACATTTTTGAACAGGCAGGCAGCAAAGATGTAGAACCATTGCCAACTCATCTACAAATAAAAAGATGCAGTAAATTGAATTTAGGGGAAAGATGCCCTAAAAGGGTCCCCCTGCCCCGCTGATGGAATCTCTGGGTCAGGAGACATGTAATTTCATTTTTGTACCATGGTCGGTCTCCCATAACTCTCTCTCTCTCTCTGTGTGTGGGGGGGGGGGGGGGGGGGGGGCGGCAAAATGGCAGGAAACAATGTTATTCCTCCAGACACCACCCAAAAAGAAAAAAATGACAAAAAGTCCCCACAAACTGCTTCCACCACCCTGAGCATCCCAGTATGGCGTGTGTGTATGGGAGGGAAGGGGGGGGGGGCTTTGAGGGTGTGTGTGTGTGTGTGTGTGTATGATGCCCAGGTCACGCTACCACTAATTTAAAGTGTGACCATATAATATTGACCAAGATAACTGGCGTTTTGCCTATGACCCCCAACTCTTCCCTTGATCACAAGTGGAGAGGTGGTGGAACAGGTAAAATAGCAGGGTAACTTGATCACATTCAAAAACGTTTGGGGTTGTGCGGCCTGGGAATCACTCAAATCCCCACCCTATCCTCCCACTCCACCATTTACACAATTATTCTTTACCTTATGGAATTCTGCCATTGCAACTAACCCCCACCCCACGTATTTCGTCAGTTTGACAGAGTTGTTGCAAACACTGACACAACATACTCCACAGAGTCACCCAGATACAGTTCACGTCTCTTTGATTTACGCAGTTGTTCTAGTTGACCACGAAAAGTTCGGAAAAAACAATCAATCTCGAGTTATTTCTTATTGATCAAGTGTGGATTTTGCCGATTCGAAATAGGTAAAAATACACGCAAGCAAAACTAAATTCATCATGAAAAATAGAATGCAGATAATCTGAGATAAATATGTAATTTTCCTCCTGCTAAAAGGTGAATGAAATGGCAATGCTTTCAGCCGAAAAGTAAGTCTCGGTCCGATGGAATGACCCTGTTGTCGAAGAGTGAAAAAAATAGAACGGGGAATTCCCATACACAAAATTTGGAAACTAGAAAGGGTGCTAATGGTTTCCAACTAAATAACATAATATGCAGATGCCAGATAACACTGTAACTTTATCATTTAAAGGGTAAAATATTAAGGGCCTATATAAGTAATGAAATTGTGTTTATTTTGAAAATTCTCACCTCTGATATTCCTTCAATTCAAATTAAATATACACAAAGTGTACATCAAAATGAAGGTTGGGATATATAGAACACGAAACACATGTGCAATCAACTCATAGAGTCGACTGTAGGCACCACTGGTTCCTGGAAGTCTGGTGCCGCATTCGCACCAGAACTGATAATTTAATACTATTTCACAAAAACAACTTGTGTCCAAATATGCTTTACATATCCAAGAACAAAGCTAGGGGATAAAAATTCTTCAAAATACGGCGACAGAGCTGCATGGGGGAAAATTCCAAAGCCTTTGCTTTTGTTTACGTATGAGTATACTTTCGATTTCCGGTCGACGTCATTGGACAGAAAAAGCATGTAAAAACAACGCCGTCTAAAATCAAATAATGAAAAAGATCACCTTCATACAGTATACTGTTATTAGATAGAGATTGCACAGTTGCCATATTCAATACAAGGTATCATGATACCTGTTGAAATTTCTTAGAATTACGATTTTGTTTCTTGATGGAAATTCGTGGTAACGAGTGATTTGCGCATGTCTTTCGAGCATGGAAACCATCTTCAATAAAAAATGCAGACAGTGTTCTCCTTTTCCAAAATGCAGACCTATCACTGTATTCGAAAGTGTTTTGAATGCCTAGCTTTATTCTTGGATATATGAAACACATTTGGCCACAAGTTGTTCTGATGAAATATTATTTTATTATCAGTTCTGGTGCGAATACGGTAGCAGACTTCCAGGAACCAGTGGTGCCTACAGTCGACTCTATGAGTCGATTACATATGTGTTTCGTCTTCTATGCATCCCAACCTTCATTCTGATGTATAATTTGTGAAAATTTAATCTGAATTGAAGGAATATGAGAGGTGAGGATTTCAAAATAAACAAAATTCCATTACTTATATGGGCCCTTAATGAAACTTTTGCTTCAAAGTTTTGTTACTTTGTGTTACCTTTCGATTTTTGTGACGTGATTAAAGTTGAAGTGACCCGCATTTGGTAAAGATTCGATATCGGTAAAATGACTGTATGCCTTGGAGTTCTGAACAGCAGAAAAAGAAAAATTAATACGTGTTTTCGATTTTTGGCAGCATCGAAAACATCATGTCACCTATTTTCAAGCTAAATTTCCCATAGTTCAGCGATCTGAACGTAGTGGCTACCCCTCTACGTTCAGATTCTTCCCATTCAATCCTATAGAAAAAGTTCCCATCAAGTTTTTATGGGAACTCAAAACTCGAAATTAGGAATATATATCAAGCTTTCGCCCTTATTACCGGCTTCAATTGATAGTACACGTATTTCCTTACATTTGGGAAGAGTTTATTAATCCAAACTAGGTTTTATCCTTTAAATGTCGTCATTTGTGTACTCGTGAGGCGGCGACGGAGATTTCAAAATCGGCCATTTTGTTGTTTAAATATAAAACAGTAAAAACGATAACCCGGTAATGGCGCCGAAACGAATAGACCTTTTCATCGATGTGGAATAGGAAATTCGATCGCAATTGTGCAGAATGGGTTTGATAATCTGCTCTGTGCGAATGCGACCGAGTTTGATGGCCTCCTCTGCGTGAATGAGATCGAATTTCCTATTCCGCATCGATGAAAAGGTCTATTCGTTTCGGCGCCATTACCGGGTTATCGTTTTTACTGTTTTATATTTAAACAACAACATGGCCGATTTTGAAATCTCCGTCGCCGCCTCACGAGTACACAAATGACGACATTTAAAGGATAAAACCTAGTTTGGATTAATAAACTCTTCCCAAATGTAAGGAAATACGTGTACTATCGATTGCAGCCGGTAATAAGGGCGAAAGCTTGATATATATTCCTAATTTCGAGTTTTGAGTTCCCATAAAAACTTGATGGGAACTTTTTCTATAGGATTGAATGGGAAGAATCTGAACGTAGAGGGGTAGCCACTACGTTCAGATCACTAAACTAAATTTCCCATTACTTAAAATGAAGGCAAGCATTATTGACACATACGTATGTGGAAATAAGAGAACCACAGTGAGTTGCTTATTGACACATACGTATGTGGAAATAAGAGGACCACAGCAGGTTGCTTATTGACACATACCTATGTTTACATTATTTTGGGTGAATATTGTTACCTTATTATCCCACAAAATAATTACTTTGTAGAATAATATAACAATTAATAAAATGACTTTTGGAGGGCGTTACAGTTCATCAGAGGGGCCTGCTATAACAGTGTTAATAGTGTTATTGTTATAATGCTACTTGAGTTCAATTATGTGTTCTGCTCTTTAAAATATAGATATGACCTTTTTTTAGCTAAATTTTCAACCTACAAACGCAAGAATACTATTTAAAAAGGAAATTAAACTCTATGTAGAAAGAAAATTACAACTTGTGGTTATAATAGTAATAACATGATTTTTGAAGACATTATGGTTCATTAGTGGCCCAACAGAAATGATTAACAGCCCTCCGTTCTATTAGCGGCCCTCGACTTCGTCTCGGGCCTCTAACAGAACCTCTGGCTGTAATCATTATGTGAACAAACAAAAACAGTTAATAGACAAAACACTGATGATTTACTGGTATTTTTACACTTGAACTATCAAAATTGTCTTTGCTCAATCTCCTCAATTTTAATAAAAACACAGGCTAATTTATGAAACCCACAGCCAGTGAGATTAATATTAGAATTAGAAGCTGCATGGATTATGGATAAGTCAATTAATAATATTATGACAGTCTTCACTGAATTCATTATATTGCAGAAAATTAGGTAACAATATTCATAAATACAATGTGGTGCCACTGTGGTTCTCTTATTTTCACATATGTATGTGTCAATAAGCAACTCACTGTGGTTCTCTTATTTCCACATACGTATGTGTCAATAATGCTGTGCTTATTTCCACATACGTATGTGGAAATAAGCACTTCCTAAAATGAAAATAGTTATTTTTAAAAAAATTCTCATGTAACGAACCCCCCCCCCCTCCACACACACACTCCTGCCGCTCTCTCTCAAGACATTTACAAAAGAGCTTTATTATTTTTTTCTGAGTTTATTGAATACAATTGCTTTCTAATTTGTCTATTTACCCAAAACAACTTGAAGTAAAGCTGGATCAACGATTGTTCTTTCAATTGTCCCAAACATCAGACACACTTTTTCAAGTGTTGTTAGAAATTTACATCAGAATACAAATCTATAGGCTTTATAGGGTGGGATGGTTAATTTTCCGACATTCTGTTGACAAACTCAACAATGCATTTCAAGCCCAATATGTTGAACGTTTTTGTGTTGCATCGAAGCAATAAAAAGGGTCTCGATGAACGCTCCTGGCGACTTGGTGATTGAAAACGAAAATGTGGATCTCACTGAAAAAGTCCAGACGGAGTAGTGTCGGGTCGTCTCGCGCCAATTCAATTTGCCCCGGATTGCTTCGCCCCGGGTCGTTTCGCCCCCCCCCCCGACCTATATCGGGGCGAAACGACCCGGGTATGAGGGTCGAAACGACGAGGATTTTCTTCATTTTTTTTTTTTTTTAAATGGTTTTAAAGTACTTTTCACCACCAATTAACATTAAAATGCATATAACCAGATTTTTTTGTATAATGTTTTCTTCTCAATTTCGGACAACACTTTACACTGCCGATCATATTGTCAGTCTTTATAAACCTCCGCTACATAAGAATAAATTCATTTATTCATCTTCAGTAAAATTTGAACTACAGACAGCAAATATGTCAGAGGCTTGCACTTTGTGTGTTTTCCATGTGGCCGGACAAAAACAGCGTCTTCAAAAAAGGAAGAACAAATCCCACTCACATATGCGGAAATTGCAGCGCTGGAGGAATTCTACGAAAATCAGCATAGGAATATTGATAGTGAGGCTCCAGAAACAAGACTTACAGAATTTGAAAGCAGAGGCTCGGAGATTCCTGAATCATTTGATGAGACTTAAAGTCAATGGCCACACCCTCCTTTGATTCATCTTTTGAAATTTCGCTGTCTGATTTGGGAGCGACACTACACACCTCCACATGTGGGGCGAAACGACCCGGGGTGAATTGACCCGGGCGATGGGGTATTGGGACGAAACGACTCGGGGAGAGGGGAGGGGGGGGGGGGCGAACGGGAATTGTGGCAAAACGACTCGGGACCGACGGAGTCGGGAAAAAGTGTAGACAGGAATTCAAAAGATGGATAAAAATTAAATGCCGCTATCCTGGTTCACAATATAAACTTTATGCTACTAATATTTGTGGGAGATAGAAAAAAATGAAATTAATTTGTTTTTAGAGGTGTTATTTAAGAAAAATCGCTTTAAAAATCATGAAAAGGTTTACAAAGAAAGCCTAGTTCAGCTGTGTTGTCAGTCGTGAACTCAATTAACACCATTGGAAGCTGATTTCACTCATTGGAGATCTCGGACCTAGACATAGGGGTAAACCAGGATAATAAATCGTCAGCGAAAGGGTCATGGAGGATGGTAACCTTAACTGACGAGAGAGGGTCAAATCAAAGAGAAGCCCAGTTTTGAAGAGTACCTTGTTGGCACCTTCGGGTGGTCACTGTTCTTGTTTTCGAATCGATCCGTCCCCAAGGACGATCCGTCCCCAGACCAGCCGTACCCAGACGATGCGTCCCCAGTCGATCCGTCCCCATGCACCGTAGTCGATCCGTCCCCAGGCTATCCGGCCCCAATTAATTGTAGTTATTTTTTTATTGAAGTCTAGTTGGCAAAATTAAATATGAAATATAAATACAAAAATGAAATGAAAACTTGTATTTTAACGACTTGTTACTTAACTCCTATCATTAGTCTATTCACAACCGTTGTTTGTATAAGCCCGAATGTTTTTAACTGTGTTATAACAAATCTTTTTGACTCAAAAATGAAAAGAAGAATGAAAATCGAATGGTAATTGTTGAGAACAGCACTATAGGTATTCCAGAAAAATATTGTTTTTTTAATAATAATGTAATATCAGCAAACAATAATGATAATAATGATGATTAAATTTTCGTTTGTCTACGTTAAAATACAGAAGGGGTTTATACACAGTTCTTGAAATGTGATTTTTAAAAACGGTAAGGGTGAGGCTGCTGCGAGCCGCCTCTTGCAAACCATTCCAAAACTCGACGCAAGAAGGAAAGAAAGATCGTTCCCATAGTTCTGTCCTTAAATTATGTGGCGAATAATTTAATGAATTACGAAGTGAGTATTGCGATCGTTCGGACACAAACTGACTAATGCTATCTGCTTCGTGTGTTACGTTGAAAAAAAGGATTAAATAAAATTCAGCAGTGAACTCTTCCTTTTTAGCTAACTGTTATGATGTGTAATGTTGCCTAATGTTTCTTTGGATTTGAATTTTCCAATTATTTGTGTTTTTCTATTGTGTTTCGTAAAATAACGGCCAAAATTGGACAGCGCTATTTAAAAAAAAATAGCATTCAATTTTCCTTCTTTTTATCATTTTTATGTCTAAAAATTTTGGCTTATACTATATGTCTTGAAGCAAAAACTGAAAAATGGTTAATTAGTTCATCCCTTAGTGCTTGAATAAAATTCACTGGTGCTTGTTATGATGTAATGTTTGTATTCTCTCCATTTATTTGTGTTTTTCTGATATTTTTTTTTATTAAATAAAGTTCATCTCGGAATAATGTTTTTTAAACCATCACAAAACAATACAAGGCACAACTAATTATATTTACATGGGGCCGTATCGTCTGAGGACGGATCGACTGGGGACGGATCGTCTTGGGTGTAGACATGGCTGACGAATCCTCTTTGGGGTCTGATCGACCTGTTACCACTGTTGTTCAAGCTGAGGTTGCGGTCCCTGGTGCTGAGGGGAAAAATGGGAAAACAGCGAAAAGGAATGCCAGATTGTAATTTAGGCGTGGTGGAGACCCTGGAACACTTTCTCCTAGAATGCCCAAAATACCAGTCTAAAAGAATAATATTCACTGAGAGTTTTATGGGTAAGTGGGATGGGAGAATGAAGGGCATGTCGTTAGTGAGTGACTCAAAGGAGAGAGTTAATATGCTAATCGGAGAGATTGGAAAGAATGGGGCAAGAGAAGTCACCAAGCAGTTCGAATCCTAGTGTTGGGAGGAGAGAAGAAGCGTGGGAATTGGGAGGCAGTTGGGGGCACAGAGGTAACCAAAGACTTCTCGCCCGAGAACCGCAACAAATCAGTGGCCGGTCAAAGTGTTATTATTAATTTGATTACTTGAAATCACTTATCAAAACCTCGGCATTGATAATGAGTCAGTTTGTTGTTTTAAATGTTTTTTTACAGACTTAATTGTAACTAATAATTTATTAGTAACATTATTTTCATTGTATTTTTTGGTTTGTTATGCTGTGTGACACTCCTTTGGAAATTTCGACACCCGAGTCATTTTAAACAGAGGAAGAAAACAAAACTTAAATTCGGTGGACAAATCAAACCACCAGAGAAACTGGATGTTCAATTGTCGCTGCATTTTGGAAGTAACGATTTAAAAGAAATATAAAAAGTTTTGAGTATGTAGATTTTTTCAATATGTACTGGAAAAAGTTATCACTTTTTCAGTGTACAATCCACTGGAATTAAGGTTGTTTCCCGTACGTTAAATATTGAAAACCTACATACTACTTTTTATATTTCTTTTCAATAATTACATCCAAAACATAGCTTGGAATGAGTCATAATCTACGTTTTGCAAGTAAATATTTCAATGAAATATAAAAAGTAGTATGTAGTTTTTCAATGTGTAACCTACAGGAAAAAAATATCCCCACAGTACGGGACCCAAGCAAAAATACAGCTATTTATTTATTTATTTATTTATTTATTTATTTATTTATGTGATACATATTTTGTGCATCCACGTAAGGATAATAATACATTTACCTTATCTCGGCACATTTTTGTGTAAATTTCAATCATGGATTTCTGTGCTGTTAACTGAGTTCACGACTGACCACACAACTGAACTCGGCGTTCTGTCTATACTTTTTAGTGAGTTTTTAAACGATTTTTCTAAACTAACTCCTCTAAAAAAACAAAATAATTTCATTTTTTTCTATCTCCCACAAATATGAGTAACATAAAGTTTATATTGAAAATTTGGTCCACAAGGATAGCGGCATTCAATTTTTATCCAACTTTCAGTTTAAACAATATTTATCCATGAAAGAATATGATATCATATATACAAGTAATTGATTATCACATAATAACTGCAAAAACTGTTTTATACAAAAGTATGCATTACAGCAAGGCGCACATGATAAGAAAAACAGAGTAGATAGACAGGATTTGACAGTAAGCCATAAGCTTATAGATGCCGTCTTCTAAGGAGTTGAAACATCAATGAACTTTCCAGGCATGTTGCAAGCACGACGTAAAACATTGTTTCAACATAACGCCATAGATGGACAAGTGTAAGAGTCAAGGAACATATTGAGAAGATAGAGTAGAGGAATGTAGAATATGAAGAACAGAAGGGACAGAAACCAACCTGAATTCGAAATTCCATACTAATTGCTACTAATAAATGTAGTTGCATCTGTATTAAGACGACCGCTTTGTAATCTGCCACGCTCTTATATCGGAGCCAGAAAGACCAAATGTGTTAATATTAATTGAATTTTAATGATTGTTGCCTGCTCAGGGTCATGTACTGAAGAAACGTATCGGGACTGACAGCAACTGATGATAACTGTAGGGGACCAACGTTGGTGTAATATTGGAATACTAAGTAAGTGACGGATTTGTGTGATAAAACTACTGGCACACCGAACTCACTGAAAGCGTCCATTCAGTATGCTGAATTCCTGCACCACACTGAAGATAAGAGAATTTTTAGTGTTGTCCAATCGCTCTGATCCATACAGTAGCATTAAGGGGTCCAATCGCTCTGATCCATACAGTAGCATTAAGGGTCAAGAGTAAATGGCAGTGCGTTGATTGTAGAAGCACGTACATCGGTATAAATTGGACAGTGCAGGAGAAAATGCTCAGTTGTCTCCAGCTCACCACATTGACAAAACGGGGATGCCGAGGGGTGGTTATCGTGTAGGTGGCTTTTGTTTGATACCACTGCAATTTAAACGTAACCTACAGTGATAAATTTGAGCTGCACGGGATTTGGCCCCGGAGTAAAATAATGGTGGACGTTGATTCGTACTGCTTAGAAACCTTTTGAAATTTATGAGGGAAGAGCTTTCTCTTACTGACGGGGTAATCTATTCCACTCGTTCGTAACATTCGGGATGAAAGATGACTGATATAAATTAGTGTGGAAGAACGGAACGCGGAGGTTGTTTACCGATTGGAGGATGAGCCGTTGGTTGACAGAAAAGGTAAATGAGGGCACCTTTATGGAAATATATGGGGTGTTAGATTATAGTACATCTTGAAAAACTGGATAAGAATGATGTGCTTACGGCATCTTTTCCGCAGTGGTTTCCATTGTGTTTCGGAATAGAGAAGAAGTTTGCTGGCACTCAGAGTTGCACCAGTAACTCGTGAAGTGCCTTTATCAGTGTCCATTTGGGTTTGTATAGTGCCACACGCAGGGCAATATTTCGAACCCTCTGTAGCTTCTGAATGTTGGTTTTGCTCAGGTCACTTGTTATTATGGAATCATGTTCTAGTACCGGGCATATAAATGATTTGTAAAGCTTGAGAAGCATATGTTTGCTCCCCAATTTTTACCTCTGATCATCTTGATCACGTATCCAAATTGATAAGTTTAATAGCTCTAACCGTAATGGAGTTAACATGTTTAGACTGAGGTTGCTCTCTAGTATAAATCCAAAACATTGACCTCTTTGCTTGCTTCTTATTTGTGGTCGTATAACTGGAGATCGATCGATACTGGGGACTGTTTTTTTTCTTTGCTTCTTAAAGAACATAACTTTTTGAGTTTTGGTGGCATTGAGTTTGATGCGCGCCATTGGGCGCACCAGCTCTCAAGATCGTGAATGGTATCCTGTAGACGATTTTTAATTATGTTTCGGGACTTGCTGGCCGTCCACGTGCCTTTATTGTCTAGTTCAAGTTTTTCCCTACTTTTTCTGTCATTCACATACATTATGAAAAGAAGCGACCTTAGAACCGACCCTTGTGGTGTTCCCGCTTCGGGTATTACTTCCTCTGACACCTCGCAGTTAACCCTCGCCTTGATTTTTCGGTCAGTTAGAAATGATGATATGATCCTCAGAATATTAGTGGTAATCCCATTTTCGCTAGTTTATATCTCATGCCACTGTGCCATACTGAGTCGAACGCTTTTTCACGCTTTTCCTACATCCAGGAAAAAACGCTGGTCCGATTTCGTTTTGACTAAATGCTGTTTTCATATAATCGACCAGTCTATATATGTGTTCAAGTCCCTCTTTCTGACTCCTATACGCTCTTTGCCATTTGTTGAAAAAGTCGATTGATTCGAGATAGCTGTGAAGTCTCGTAGTGAGAATCCGCTCAAATATTTTTCCAACACAGCTAAGCAAGCTTATTGGGCGGTAGTTAGAAGGGTTTGTAAAGTCTTTGTCGAGTTTAGGTATCATGACTCCTGTGACCACTTTCCAGCATTTCGGGAAGTACCCACAGGAAAGACAGCGCTTTAGGAGTTGGGTAAGTCTACAGTTGAAGATGTTGGGGCACTGTTTCATTATTTTGTAAGAGACTTCGTCTTCTCCTGGTGACAAAGATGACTTGCATTTTTTGATTATACCCATGACAGTAGTAGGAGATGAGGTAACCGGCACACGTTGTGGGAGGGAATGGGGGAGGGGGGTGGCGGATGTGACGTTATATCACGTGACCCAGTGGCCCCCATGTTGTGTTGTCATGGTAACCCGCGTGAGCGGCCATCTTGTGACGTCGTCCCCATAGTGATACATGATGGGAGTGCGCATGCACAGCGCGTGTTGTAAGGGTGATACGTGTTTCCGTCGTTCATTTTGTATACTGGAGGCCGCCATCTTGGTTTCAATGATAGCACGTGGTTGCTATGTGACCTAAAACCTTTTTATAGGGCAGGGGTGTGTTCAGAGGGTATGTTCCTTTGTACAAGAGTAATCTCCCGATTCGCAGAATTACCCAAATAAACCCGACAAGTTTTATTATTTCGAATATTTTCAGAATTCTCTTCTTCTATCTATCTATGCAGTAGTTTTCGTCTATTTACTTTGTTAAATTAATTTTTTGGTCCGAAAAAGGCAACTATTTTAAAGGCCGCGTTTGAAGGAAAAAGAAATACGCAGTCGTGTGCTATTTTTATCTCAATTTTAAAGAGCTTTTTGCATTACTCCATATATCTATGGCTCGAACCAGGAGCCTGTAATTCAGCGTGTAATTTCCGAGTGAACTTAAAGCGTAGGGCTGCACTCGAAAACCGAAGTGTACACCAATTTAATACGGATAGGCGTATTTTCTTTAGCACAGGCTACACGCCGTAGTTCTTGTCGATCATCACGGAATTTCATATGTAGGTTCGAGGTCATGTCTAGATGAGAACGTTCCAGTTGGTCGCGATCGGTCAGCCGCAACGGCTGCGTGAGTCCGAAACCAGAAAACCTTTAGCACAGTCTACAGGTCGTATTTATGAAGGGATTTCATTGTAACCTCGTAAGATGACTCTGTATGATGTCTAGACACGAAAGCCCTTTTTGGTGGGGTTAAGTCAACTGTGACGATCGCGGGGGTGCGTTACCTAGATTACTTTAGTACAGTCTACAGCTTGCATTTATGAAGAGATTTCATTGCAAATGTGTAGGATGACTCAGCATAATGCCAAGATGACAACCACATGTTTTGGCCATGATGGGTCAACAGTGACTGCTGCACAGGCCTGTGACCTAGATTTTCTTATCACGGTCTACAGTTCATATTTACGAAGCGATTTCATTGTAACTTGGAAAGATTACTCGGTATAATGTCTCGATGAGACTTCCCTATTTTGGTCACGATCGGTCATCCGTCACCACCGCCTGATCAATTGACCTAGCTTATTTTAGCATTGTCTACAGGTTGTTTTTATGAACGGATTTCATTTTTAACTTGGTATGATAACTTGGTATGATATCCAGATGGGATTTTCCTATTTTGGTCACAGTCGGTCAATCGCGACCGCCGAACAAAGTCCCTAAGCAAAGTCTACGAGTTATATTTATGAAACGATTTCATTGTAATCTGATAGGATGACTCGTTTTGGAATATTTACTGTAAGTTGTTAATTTTTTGTTGACGTACGTTAACTGTGAGGGCCAGATTAACCCAGGCCTCAATTCTTTAGTGCAGTCTACACCTCTAATTAGTCTTACTGAAAACAGCATATATGGAACAGAAATTAGCTTAATCTCAATTATCACAATTCTTGTCGTATTTCATAATCTTTCATAAACGTTGAACATTATCCTTTTCATCAAACACTACACACAGTCAAGTTAAGCTAGAGCGTCAATGACATTTTCATTATTTATCAAACTGCAACTGCAATTTAGTAAACTGTACCTGCAATTTAGTTAAATTGTAGCTAGAATTTCATAAATTGTACCTGCAGTTTAGCTAAATTGCACATACAGTATACTAAATTGTACCTGCAAGTTAGCTAAATTGTAGCTACAATTTACTGAATTGTAGCTATAATTTACTGAATTGCAGCGACAATTCAGAATCTTCACTCTCATTGGTCAAGTTAAATTGTAGAAGCAATTCAACTCAACCAATCAGGGGCACAGACACGCCATTAAGCGCACGTGTATACTAGGGTGATGATTGCCCCAGATCATGTCGTTTTGAATTCTCAGGTCGATCAAATGACTTGGAAAATCAAAATAGAACTGTGTATAATATTATACTGGTTCCACTAATATGCGGAATTCGTTATTAAACTGGGATTCATCGCATTCAATGTTTCAATATTCGTGTTGTGTTATGCCACCTCCAAAGTTAGAAGTACTTTTTTCGTTATGTTGCATCCATCCTCGACAATATTAGACGAGATGTCTGCGTGATTATGTTCTCCCAATTCGCGATATGCTTGTAGCCTACATTTATGCATTCTGCTTTGTTTATTTGGAGTGGAGGGTGGTGTAGTTTTCGAAGCTTTCTCGAATGGAGATCTTAACCCCAAAGTGCGGGCTGCACTGCCCCCCCCCCCCCCCCCGTCTCTTCCAAATAAGCTTGAAATTCTTTTTTTTAAAAATCCCAAACCACCGCTGACCTGTCTGACCATACTTGGGGATGGTACCAGGTAGTTCCTCTCAAAAATCATCTCAGCACGGGCGTTTTGTCCCAAGTCGAGTTTCATAACGGACGATTCGTCCGTAAAGCTGGGCTTTTAGGGGAGACGGGGGTGTTTTGTGTGGAGGGTGCCTTTCATGTGTTTTCGAAGAAATATATTAACCACCATAGCCTTGAACCCTGTTGAATAAACTCGAAATTATTTTAAACTAATTTCTTGTGAATTACAAGTCAAACTGCTGTGGGATACGGTAGTCACCTTCTTTTAGTGAGACGGGACTCTACTTTGTTCACAAAATGTTTCGTGTTTATGATGTAATACGAAAAGATTGCATGATATATGCACAAAACAAGAGTTTTCATGGGCATTTCATCGCGTGCTTGTACGTGCACAAAACTTTTCTTGTCGCTACTACTGTATCTTGGAAGTTGTTACACTGTGTATGTCAGTATTTTGTACTGTACTTTTTTGGTTAACAATGAAATGTATGCATGTAACATAGATTCTAAGAATAAATATTTTTTAAACTAATCTGAGTCGAGTCCATCTTCAACTTTTAGTGGACTCGGGAGCAGAAAAATGACTGTAAAACTCAAAATATGCACTTCATGGATATAATTTTCAGGGTCAGGGTCTTTTCAACCTCTGGAACATTCGGCCCCAAGTATTTTTCCGGAAACATTCAGCCTCTATCGAGGCCGGATCCCACTTTTGAGGCCGAATGTTCCCACTTTTGGTAAACATTTTCCGAGTTTCGGAGTTGAAAAGTAACTTTAAAAAATAATTTTTTAGTTCATTTTGTTGTTTTTTGTGTATTAGGAGTTTTTCCAGAATAATTTTTTTTAAAGAATAATAATTATATACGGCATGCCTACCTTTATTCCTAAAGACGAAATATATTAAGCATGAGACCGATCCATAATGAATAATGAATTATAATGAAATATAAAATCCATTGCGTAAAATCCACTGTAATGAATAACAGAATGACAATATATGCGTTCCAATGCCGAGAATGAATGAAAAGTTTCAGTGCGCCCAAGGCGCACAGGGACTATGTGATGTGGTTTTCAGGTCATATTGGCAGGACCCCGGAAGCGACATCATGGCACGTGACCCAGTGGCGCCATGTTGTGTTGCTATGGTAACCCGCGTGAGCGGCCATCTTGTGAGGTCATCCCCATAGTGATATGCGGTGTTAATGCGCATGCGCAGCGCGTGTTGTTAGGGTGATACGTATTTCCGTCCATTTTGTATTCTGGATGCCGCCATCTTGGTTCCTATGGTAGCACGTGGTTGCTATGTTACCGAAAGGCCTACAGCAAGACGGGGGTTTGTTCGGAGGGTATGTTCGATTGAATAGGAGTAAATCTAATTATCACAAATAACCCGACAACACCTCCAAATTACCAAAACGACTTTTATCTGATATGAAGTCCCCCAGAATCCTTTTTAGGACCACAATACCATGGATTTTAATAGTAGCACGTAGTGTTTTAGTACCGATGGGGGGGGGGGGGGCCTTTGGATTATAGCCAACTGATAGACAACCCCCATGAAAGTCTACATTATTCCTAGAGCCAAGAATCTATCGAGTAGTTACTGATAAGCCATTGCTCGAACGAATCAAATCCCATCGAGCAAATAATCCACAGAGTATTTACTCGAACGAGTGACTCGCACATACGACTCTTAGCCTCATTTCGGTATTTGAGGATACCTATGACCTGGTATTGTATTATTTGAGGATTCGTATCGAGGATACCTTCTAGAGAATCCTTTTTTGTCGCGTGAGGGCCATGAAAAAATCCATCAATGAAGTCCAATTTACTATCCGTCTTAACCTCATTTCGGTATTTGAGGATACCCATGACCTGGTATTGTGTTATTTGAGGATACGTGTCGAGGATACCTTCTAGAGAATCCTTTTTGTCGTATGAGGCCATGAGAAAATCCATCAATGAAGTTCAATTTACTATCCGTCATAGCCTCATTTCGGTATTTGAGGATACCTATGACCTGGTATTGTATTATTTGAGGATACCAATCGAGAAAACCTTCTGGAGAACCCCCTTTTTGTCCTATGAAGCCATGAGAAAAATCCTCAATGAGGTCTAATTTACTATCCCTCTTAGCCGCATTTCGGTATTTGGGGATACCTATGATTGGGTATTGTATTATTTGAGGATATCTATCGAGGATACCTTCTGGAGAATCCCTTTTTTGCCGTATGAGGCCATGAGGGACATGAGAAAATTCCTCAATGAGGTCTAATTTACTATCTCTCTTAGCCTCATTTCGTTTGAGGCCATGAGGGCCATGAAAAAATCCCCCCAGTGAGGTCTAATTTACTATCCCTCTTATAGCCTCATCTCTGCATTTAACAGCCATATCCCGTGGCACCCAAATTTCAGCACCCATTTTTTGCAGAATGTCTGGCCTTAGTCGTATGAGGCCACGAGGGCTATGAGAAAGGCCCTCATGAGGTCTAATTTACTATCCCTCTTAGCCTCATTTCGTTTGATGCCATGAGGGGTATGAAAAAATCCCTCAATGAGGTCTAATTTACTATCCCTCTTAGCCTCATTCGGTATTTAAGGATACCTATGATGCAGCTCCTACAGAGTTCCTATATGGCTCCTACACAGGCTTCCATCTTATCTCCAAAGCTCCAAGGCCACTACTTGTCTATGGTCTATCTACTCTATCATTAGCTTCTACAGCAGTCTTGTGCCATTGCGGCTTTGTACCTGTACTATTGGCTACACTATCATCCATTAATATTGACTTGTAACCCTACTTCCTAGCTATACCATCGCTCAGAATTTCAAAATTTTCAATCTGATTGATAAAGTGGAAGAAGGGACTGACAGTTTTCAGGAGGAAAAGAATAAGGAGCCACCAGTCAGAACCGAACCATCTCCATTGTGTACCGTCAATCAGTTGCGTTACGTACAATCCTTGCTTGGTGTTTGTGGTTTCGTGTGTATGTTAACAGAAAAAAGATAAGTTGTTTCAATTCCTCGTACGCTTCGTCCTCTATTTCCATGCGTCTTCCAGATATGCGTGTTGCAAGAACATTAGCGAGTGTTCAATTAGAAAAGTTATAGGTAGAGAGAGACAGGAATCCGCTATTTTATATCATGACTGTTGTGTGATTCTTGCTATGGGTGGGGCGAGTGATGTGTTTCTTTGGGGCGGGCTCCCCACGCGCAGAGTTGCGATGCAGTCCCCACAGACTCGATCCTAGATTTCTTAATGGGTAGCGTGGCAATCCTCACTGACTCCACTCCATATCATTATTAGAGAAAGATTGAACTCTGTTATTGTATATAATAATAATAATAATAATAAAACTTTGGCCGGCCGCTGATTTGTCGCGGTTCCCGGATGAGAAGGCCTTGGTTAACCCTGTATTTCGAACTGCCTCCCTATTCCCAACACTCGGAGACGAACTGCTTGATGACATCTCTTGCCCCATTTTTCCCAATCTCTCCGATTAACTTATTAACTCTCTCCTTTGAGTCTTCACTAACCACATGTCCTTCATTCTCCCATCCCACTTCCCAATTATACTCCCAATGAATCTTATTCTTATAGACTCGTATTTTGGGCATTCTAGAAGAAAGTGTTCAGGGTCTCCACCACGCCCAAAGTACACATCTGACACTCTTTTTCACTGTTTCCCATTTTTCCCCTCAGCTCCAGGGACCGCGACATCAGCTTGAACAACAGCGACCCCCCAAAGGTGCCATCAAGTGTCTTCAAAACCAATCTTCTCTTTATCATGCAGGGCACCCATAGACCTCTTTGATTTGATCCCCTCTCGCCAATTGAGGTTACCATCCTTACCATCGGATATCTGCACCCACTACCCTATTGCAATTGCGCACACTCAAACCAAATAAATTTATTGGTTCTCGATTCCGACTCTCGTGGATTCGTAAGAAAATAAAGAAAACAAAGTTATCCGGGTCGCAAGAAATTTAAATGCCATATAGTCTCTGTGCGCCTTCGGCGCGCTAAAACTTTTCTTTCATTCATGTTGATGGATGACTCCCAGCTTTCAAAAACACATGTCGGTGGATTTTTTCCTTTTTGCAACCGTTATAGATAACATGCTGGGGCTGCTACCAAACCAGCGACTGTTTGGGCTTCTTTTTCTAAAACAACCAACAAACTGCAGTTTCAGTATTCATAAGGAAATAAAGTTATAATGCAAATAAAATTATTCGGGTCGCAAGGGATTGAAATCCCACACCGCCCTTGTGCGCCTTGGGAGCGCCGAAACTTTTCATTCATTCGATTTCAACCACAGGTACTCGGCACAAGCTGGGAAATTGAAAGAAAAATGATATTTAATACCATTTTTGAATCGATGCTGACGTGGCCCTATAATGGTATATAAATATTAACAAGGTACACAACTCGCTTTTCGAAAACGATAGCACTCATCTTCGTTATACCCCCCTCAAATTTGATTCACACAACGTATCCAACAGTACCCGATATCAGTGGAAAGGGGAATGAATAAGCTTTATAGTGGTGTATTATATGACCGGTGGGTTTCTTGGGTTGTTCATGATAACTGGGAGAAGTCTCAGAAAAGATCGGAAAACATTTAGTCGGACAAGATAGTGCACAGTGGGAAGTGGGTTACGAGCAACAATTATCTGATTTATTATAAATAATTCGAGGTCCCATTGTCTATGGGTGGCAGATTCAAATATTAACCTATACCTTTATCAATTTTCAATCTTGTGTTGACATTTATTCATTTCTGGAGTGGGGGCGGGGGGGGGGGGGCGGGCACGTCAGCATCGATTAAAAAATGCTACCAAATATCATTTTTCCTTCGATTTCATAGCTTGTGCCGAGTACCTGTGACCTGTGTGCTTTACCGACGTTTTTTAACGGCTCTCAAAGTGTGAAATCTTTGAAATACATCTGAAAAATCTCCAAATATCCACTCAGATGCAAGTAAATGGGGGTTTTGGGACCCTGGAATTTAACATTTTCATACCGACGACCATCCATCGCCCGATACAGCCCCGCCCACCCCCTCACTTTGAAAATCGTTCCGCCGCCCCTCATATACATATGGCGAGTAGGTCATATCTTATATCAAACTCGGCTGAAAGACATAGTTATAAGTGATGGCCATCACTCAAAATCATCTCAGAAGTGGCAGACTTTACTTGCCTGAAAATCTATCTACTTGCCTGAAAACCTAGAACCACTGCACCCTCGGGGAGAGATAGTACCTTTGTGAGAGGACCCAACCTCCCACACTGGTCATCACCCGAGGGTCCAACCGAGATATGCCAACGAAACCATCACGCCGCAACCGGAGACACCTGTCGAGTACCTGAACCTTTTCCCCCTTCAACACGCCTAGACATGTGAAAATTAATCATTTACAGTCACTGAGGGTCGAAAGGGGCTTGTTCCCCATACGTCCCTGCGCGCCTTCGGCGCGCAAAACCATTCCTTTGTGTAGTTATATTTATGGAAAGAGTTGATACTAAAGAAAAGACGAGGAAGGAGTTATCGGAAACGAAATCACTACTGAAAAGAAATTAGGGACGAGAAAAGAAATGAAATACCCAGGTTAGACAGATGATTCCCCGGTACTTGAGAGGAAATCCACGCCCCAGACATTTAATCCATCTTCTAAATGTCTTCGCACGACACAGCACAAGAATCGCTTTGTCGCTACAATAAATTCGCGTTCCCTGTAAAATATTTCATTGTTGAACGGAGGTATACTTAATTATAATCAGTAATTCAAATATTGCATGTAATAAAAAAAAACACGTTAAATCAATGCTCAGACACGAAGATAAGCGAATTTCAGAATCTCTTTAAACTCATCATTTTGGCTCGGTTTCGGTCAACAACTTTTAGTGAGGCCCCCGAATTACCTTTCACCTCTGACGTCGCACAAAATGATGGATCGGGGGACTTTGCAAAGAATGCCAAAAATGCAAAGAATCATAAAAATTAAAAAATTCGTTGAAACATTTCATTCATTCATTCGTCTGCACTCGAGGTCCGAATCGTCCAAGACTCGAGGTCCGAATCGTCCAAGACTCGAGGTCCGAATCGTCCAACACTCGACGTCCGAATCGTCCAAGGTCCGAATCGTTCAAGGTTCGAATCGTCCAGGGTCCGAATCGTCCAAGGTCCGTATGTCCGCAACCCTTTGCAAATTGGGGATTTGACAATCAGCAAATGTTCGTCAGATGAAATGGCGAAAATCGAAATAAGCCGAGGGGAAACGAAGGGACACAGTAAATACGAAAGTGACCGAGAAGAAACGAGTGGTGTGGACAAATAACACTTCCGGGTTACCCAGACCCCTTGATTCAGTTGCTATAGAAGTTGCGTAAACATGGCATCGGTAATAGACGACGCTGACGATGACTCGCTCGCGGAAGTTCACAGAACAGCTTTATTAGAAGTTATTGAAGAAAAAAACAGGACATTAAATAAGGTTACATCACCAGAAGTGCTTTGTGCTTCTGAGACAGTTAACATTTTATCTTTTGGGTCGCTTCTTTATTGCACGATTATTGGAAATTTAGTGCTCCAAATTATAGTGTAGATAAACTACAAGTATGATATTGACATAGTCATTATGTACAGTGTACAGTCTTCGAATTTAGATTCACAAACTCGCTGTAGAGCCTATTGAGCACAAAAGTCTAGGTGTATTTTAAAATTAGCCGCATAAAGTAACTCTGATTTTGAATTTGGTTGTTTTCGGCTACCGGTATCTAAAAAGTGTATACCGAGTCTGCATTTGGTGTATACAGAAATCAATTATTCAAATATCCCCCTAATGCCAAGGTGTTGTCAAGATACTTTTATCTGTATGTCGTATAAATCCATCTTCGTTCGAATTAGTGAAAGAAAATACATTTTTTTCATTTTTCTGATTTATAGCGTGAAAAATGTCTTCCAAACACACTAAAAAGTGTATACAGAAACACTATTTGGTCACGCGATTTGTCTCTCAGTTTGATCGGCGGTGTTATGAATCTTATATTTTCAGCAAGTTCTGGAAGGATACTTGTTCGAGTTACACCCTAAAATTTTGGTAGTAATTTTGTTTCCCATATTTCTAAGGTGCGTCCAAATTTTAATGTTGTGCACAAATTATTTATTGAGTTATTATCGATTGAAGCACCTGAAAATCGGGTCGGTCTATGTGCAGTAAGTAACTTTGCGGAAGTTCCTCGGTGCACGCGGAGGTGTTATTAACCTGTTGTCTTGTTGATACTTAATTGGATAACAGTGTTGTCACCTACATTAGTCTGTTGTTAATAATTGAATTTCTATTGATTGCATCCATTAATTTTTTGAATGGAAAGTTTCAGCGTGCCGAAGGTGCACAGGGACGATGTCGTACTTCCCTTGCCACCCACAGTTACTCCGCACAAGCTGGGAAATCGAAATAAAATTGTATCTGATATCATTTTTGGATCTATAAAATTTGAATATAAATGTTAACGTAATATTTATATTTCATTATGGGGGCACAACCGCATCGATCCCAAAATGCTAGACTATCGGATATCATTTTTTTTCTATTTCTCAGCTTGTGCTGAGTGTCTGTGTGCGACCCGATTAACTTTATTTGCATATAATAAATGAATCCACAGGTGGTCCTTCAAAATACTATACCCCCCCTCCCAGAACCACACAAAACCCCAAGAATCCCCCCCCCCTCCTCCCCCCCCCCCCCCCCCCCCCCCAAACACAAAAATAATACACTTGCGCAATATTTTAGTTTTGGGTGAAATATTTTTATTTCCTGTATTCATCCAAAGGTGCGTCAATTTACCCAATACTGCTAATGATAATAGAGAGTTAGCAGCAACCAGATTCACCCCATGCCTCAGGTGTGGACATCTATTGTTGGTATGAGATGGGAGTGGTCATGGTTCCTACCCATTTTATGGAAGAGCTGTGGTAGCCCCCACCTATTCATTGGGTATGGACATGGAGGGGTTGGGGGGGGGTTGCTATAGTAGTATTGCCCATGTTATTGGTATGTTGAAAGGCGGTGCCACAGTTGAATGTCTGTGTTGTATATGTGCCTCTCCGTCCAGGTGATCCTGCATGGGCAGGGGGGATTTCTTTGGTGGAAATACTGTATTATGATGGGATCATTATGGTAGAATGGTTCATGTTGGATGCAAGAAGTAGATCAGCCTTAAGTAGGTCGGAGGCTCAGGGCTCAGAATTGAAAGTGGTGCTTCCTGCAGCCTGCAAGGGTGTGATTCATACTGGAGGCCCATGGGTACTACTTCCATAGGAGGTAATTTTGGTAGGGTTTTAATGTATGCTGTCCCTTATAATAAAAAATCCCATGTTAATTTCCCATTACCTATTAAGGGGAGCGGTGATCCTATGGTAATTTACTACAGGAAAAAAATCCTATAGAGTATATTCCCATAGGGCTCCTGCAGATGCATATTTACCAGGTAATATTTACACCAGTAATGAAAATCGTTCCCACTTTGTAGTGGAATTTACAAAAATGCATTCACCACCAAACACCAAGCAAAGATTGAAAGAAGCTTACCTGGCTGAGACCAGTGTACATTTTAAATAAATAACCTTATGAATAAAGATATAACAGCCCTTTTAAGGGCTTTTGGATTTGTGTCTATGAGGGTTTTTTTTGTTCCTTCCCATCACCCTGTCATCTGTTCCCCCGAAGGCAGACCAGATGGCCAAGGCTCAGCATCCACTCTCCCTAATGGTCTGATGGATGACTCTCAGCATTCAAAAACACATGTTGGTGGATGTTTTTCTTTTTGTAACCATTATGGATAATATGCTGGGGCTGCTCCCAAACCAGTGACTGTTTGGTGTTCTCTTTTTTCTTTTTCCAAAAACAACCATGAAACTGCAGTTTCAGTATTACCACAAATATGCCTAGGTCTCCAAGCAAACACAGAGCAGAATACTTATAGTTATGCATAACTCCTCGACACCTTCCAGTTCGCAGTTTTCAGGTGTCTGAGTCTACTACCCTACTGGCGACTCTCAAACCAGATAAGATTACTTCCAACTCTTGTAGATTCATAAGCAAGTAAAGTTATTCGGGTCGCAAAGGATTTCAATCCCACATCATCTCTGTGCACCTTCGGCGTGCTGAAACCTTTCATTCATCTCTCGTAGATTCAAAGGCAAATAAAGTTATTCGGCTCACAAGGGATTTCAACCTCACATCGTCCCTGTATGGCCTTCGGTACACTGAAACTTTTCATTTATTCAAATAAGATTTGTGGTCCTTGCATCCGACCCCCGTGGATTCATAAGCAAATAAAGTTATTCAAGTCACTAGGGAAAATAAGAATTAATACAAATAAGTTATTCACGTCACAAGGGAAATCCCACACAAAATTAATGGATGCAATCAATAAAAAATCAATTATTCACAAATTGACTAATGTTGGTGACAAAACCGTAATTCGATTAAGTACCAACAAGACAAAGGATTAATAACACCTTCGTGCACACCGAGGAACATCCGCAAAGCTACTTACTGCAATTCAGGAATTTATGCAAATAGACCGACGGCGAAAATCATCAACAGCTGAGTCCAGGAAGGTGTATATAGAAATTACCACACTGAAAAGTATATGCAGTTGCCGAATTGCCAAAGTTCAAGTCATGTTGTACACAATACATGGAGAGTTGATTATAGGTAATTACTTACTCGTGGTGGGTTTGATTGTTTGGCTTTCGAGTCATTCCATAGTTTGAAGTTGAATAGATGTTTGCTTGGATTTCAATTCCCCCCCTGTCTTCTCTCTCTCTCTCTCTCCCAGAGAGAGAGACTGCTGAGAGAGGGAGAGAGAGTGTGTGCATCACAATGCGTATCTATAATTATACTTCAATTAAAAAATGTCTGAATTCTGCCTGCGCTAAACGGAAGGAAGGACAAGACTAGAACGAGGGTGGGGGGAGGGGGGCTGTAATTTCTGTACACACCTTCCCAGACTCTGACCTGGCTGTTGATGACTTTCGCCTCAGGTGCTTCAATCGATAATAACTCGATCAATAATTTGTGTACAACATTAAAATTTGGACCCATGTTAGAAATACACGAAACAAAATTACAACCGAAGTTTATGGGTGTAACTCGTGCCAGTTTTCTTCCAGAACTTGTCAAAAATATAAAATTCATAACACTGCCGATCAAAATAAGAGACAAATCACGTGACCAAATAGTATTTCTGTATACACTTCTTAGTGTGTTTGAAAGACTTTTTTCACGATACAAGTCAGAAAAATAAAAAAAAATGGATTTTCTTTCACTAATTCGAAAGAAGATGGGTTTATACGACCTATCGATAAAAATATCTCAACAACTTGGCATTAAGGTGATATTTGGATAATTGATTTCTGTATACACCAATTCCAGGCTCGGTATACACTTTTTAGTGATAGCTGTTGTTTTCTGAAGAAAAGACGTGGATAGTGTTTAGACAATTAGCCAACTAATCAACGATGATGACTCGATTACCAACCAGTGTCGATCTTAACAGATAAACCAACCAGTTAGTTGGAAAAATATGTCTTTCATGTATAGTTCTTGCTGATTGCTGAATTCAATGAGAAAACAATGAAAAGTTGATAAAAATAGTAATCTATAAGATTCATAAACCAGACGATCAAAATAAGAGATAAATCATGTGACCAAGTAATGTTCCAGTATACACTTTTTAGTGTGTTTGAAAGACATTTTTCACAATACAAGTCAGAAAAATAAAAAAAAAAAGGATTTTCTTTCACTAATTCAAAAGAAGATAGGTTTATACGACATATAGTTAAAAATATCTCATCAACACCTTGGCATTAAGGTGATATTTGAATAATTGATTTCTGTATACACCAGTTCCAGACTCGGACTCGGTATACACTTTTTAGTGATAGTTGTTGTTTTCTGCAGAAAGACATGGATAAGGATAATCAACGACGATGACTCGATTACCAACCAACGTCGATCTTAACAGATAAACCAGTCAGTTAGTTGGAAAAATATGTCTTTCATGTATAGTTCTTGCCGATTGCTGAATTCAATGAAAAGTTGATAAAAACAGTAATCTATATTCACTTATTCTATCCCTCGAATAAATGTGGAAATCATACCAGGTTCACCCATGAAGTGTAATACTAATAATGCATGCCATCACTGCTCTCATTTGAAGTTGCCACTCATAACCAGATGTGTGTTGCACAGTGGCGGCGCTACGGGCGGGGGTGGGGGGCAATTGCCCCCCCCCCCCCCCACAAAGGCTTTGACCTCCCAGTTGCCCCCCCCCCCCCCCCCCCCCCCCCCAACCATCTTGCATGCATGTCCATCCACCCTCACACACAAACACATTCAGTCACTCTCTCTCTCACACACACACACACCCCTCTCTTTTTTTATTCCCAATAATTTCCCATACACACTTAGCCCAAAGCCTCAGGCTAGCTGATGAACACATCCAGGCAGTAGAGATTTAAAGACTCGGATGCAGATACTTATAAGTTATAATTAAGTTATGAGCCAACAAAGGCATGTCTATCCATATCCCTTGTCAAAAAAAATTCATGGATTTCGCATTATGACAAACGGGCATTATGAGTCTCTCTCTCTCTCTCTCTCTCTCTCTCTCTCTCTCTCTCTCTCTCTCACGCACAGACCCACCAGACGTGGATCCAGGATTTTTTGAAAGGAGGACCATTACATTTAGTCGAAACTTGGACCCAAAGTCTGTAATATAATTTTTTGGTTTGGTACATCCACAGGACGTACCAAACCAAAAAAGTATATTACGGACTTTGGGTCCAAGTTTCGACTACCTCATAACAAAGTAATGATATGATCCTTTACGTATTTGCCCCCCTTCATGGGAGTCTGCCCCCCTAGTTGCCCCCCCCCCCCCCCCCCACAAAAAAAAATTTCTGGCGCCGCCACTGGTGTGTTGCACTGATAAGCATTTCCAGTGGCCAGAAGTCATGTGGTATCGTCGCAACAGTTACAAATTCATACTGACACTAACAAAATACTTCTGCCCTACTAGTACTGTGGGTAATCTTTTGGTAAGAATATACACAAGACAAGATGTATTGAATGGCTATATTTATTCACAATAAACAATATCTGCCTATAAACTGACGGAAATATTATCTGCCACAGGCGGATTGTTTCCCCGCCTCAAACTGAAAACATATCCGTATTGGACGGATAACACATCCGCCTCAAATAGTATATAAGAGACACAATATGTCCAAACTTACATGTTCAAAATACCACTGATGAGATAAACACTATCGAAACCGGTCTGGTTAAAATTGAATTGAATCTTTCCTACCACAATATGTTTCCACCACTCACATTTATATTTATTCACAGCCAATTTTATAAAAACAAACTCACAAAAGTACGAAAGTGCCGAATTGATTATTGACGCTTCAGACATGTTCATTTCTCAATAAATAAAGGATAACATATAGTTTGGATCAATTTACTCTGCACAAATGTACGGCTATACATGTACTATTGAATGCAGCTGGCGATAAGGGCGACAGCTTGCTATATTTTCCTATTTTCGAGATCACTGAACTATCGACTAGTCGACTCCTGAAATCAACAATCATCCGAACACTGGCCTTCTGATTGTCCAATCTTGGCAACATAGTTGCAGGGTGTTATATAGTTTTGAGGGTCACTCGTCGCCAGTGTCGGCGTACTGAAAAATCAATGAGGGCTAAAAATCACCCTCGTCAGACTGCTTTGCAGGGTCAAAAGCTCTCACAGGGGCAATCCTTATTTTCCCTTACTCTGGTACAATCTATTATCTCGGAGTACCTTAACATAGACTAGGAATTGTCCTCTGGGAGCATATTATAATGGCTAATTATTGTGTTTTTATGAATTGTCATTTTATTATTTCAGAAAGTTGAACAATAAATTGATACTATACGGAGTCAAAAAAGAAAGTATAATTGAAATAAATGTGAAAAAATAGCATAAAGGATGAAATATAATAGTTCTAATGTTGCATGTTTGTGGACAAGAAGTCGTGCGAAGAGTGTAATGACATGTTGTTGTTGTCCTCCCAACTGTATACAATTTTGCTACAGATTTCAAAATAGCATGTTCTACCCGAGAATGTCAAATTGAATGGGTGGTCAACGATTTTCTTTGTGTTATGTTGTGCTCGAGAGCCTGGGTTATTGAGAAAACCTGCTAGTTTTTGTCTTTCGACATTTTAAAAAATGCCAAGGTTAACCAAAAATCAGAGGTTGTGTGCCATTGGTATTCATGAGACTGCGGTACCTCCAGATGAGCTCGCTGCTGAGTTCAGAGTCACTGTGGCCATTATTTACCATCTCATTGGAAGGTATAGAACCACTGGATCTACTGCCGACTGACCACGTTCAGGTCGAGCAAGAGTTACAACCCCTGCACAAGACCGACACATAGGGATGTCTCACTTGCGGGGCCGTTTCCTTCCGGCGATGAGGACAGCAGCAATTACTCCTGGTAGAACTAACAATAGAATCAACACACAAACTGTCTGCAACAGACTCGCTGAACACGGCATCCGAAGTAGGCATACACATAGATATCTAATAATAGTCTTTTTTCAGATTTCTGTGGGCATACATACCAGATACCAATCTTTACCCCAATGTCATCGTACCGTCAGAATGGAATGGGTACGTCAGCATGTTTGCTGGACTCAGCAGAGTTGGAGCACAGTTCTTTTTAGTGATGAATCACGATTTTGTCTACGGTGCGCTGATGGTAGGGCAAGAGTGTATCACAGACGAGGAGAATGGTTTTCTGATGCTTGTGTGTGGGAAAGCAACCATTTTGGCCAGGGTACTGTAATGGTTTGGGCAGGAATTTCCTTGCACCATCGAACGCAATTGATCTTCATCAATGTTAAGCTGAATGGACAGTGATATAGTGACGAAATTCTTAACACTGTTGTAGTCCTGTTGTTCAACAATTTGTTTGAGATTAAAGTCGAAAATACTAAAAAGATTGCTCCTCAATGTTTATTATACTTTCTTTTTTGACTCTGTATATATACCATACATACTCACGTCTTAACTGTTGTTTGTTCCCCATGACCGTTTGACCCAATCAGAATCAATTTTGAGGAATTGTCAATTCCAGCATACTTGTCCCCGTAAAATAAAACTTGCTATTGCCATTGCAGGCATGGATCAGTGCATGATTGTTAGTATAATTCATATAATTTGAATGTAAAGTACCTACCTCAAAGTTATTCCTGAAGAAAATACAAGTTTGACATTATACAAATGGGCGGATACCCTGTAAGATTGACAGATATATACAGCTGCCATTTTCATCAATTGAACATTGAACTGCAGATCAGATCTCATGGAACACATTGGCATGTACTTGTGTCAGGGGTGGAGGGGAGGGGGCTTATAAGTAATTGACAAGTCTGACTTGTGTATTCACGGGTGCTAAATCGTCTGCATCAGATCAGAATTGCACAGACGACGTGTATGGGATAAAATTTCTCGCAGCAGATTTTCAGGCCTACTCACCATGGCCAGCCCTGTGGGCCCATACCAATGCATGATGGGATTACATATCTACAGTTTATTACTGGTACTTCCCTTACCAGAACAATACATCTTATCCCAACTCCAGGTGATCGTAAGGTATATAATTAATTATAAGTGTGCATTTTATATCAGAAACTGTCAGTCTTTTCATTATTTCATAAATAATAAGATTTCTAACTCTTGCTTCATCATCAAAAATAAAAATCAATGTCTATTTTTTGTTTTGAAAGTGTTAACCCTTTACCCAATGAATCTGCCACATCCGCCCTGTAATATGCAAATTTAACATCTAAAAAAATACCATTTTTCAAAACATTTCAACAAAACCATATCATTTGACACCTCTTTGGAATGAGCTCATTGAGCTCAATCCAGTGAGGGGGTCACATGATATGGTTTTGTTGAAATTTTTTTAAAAATTGAAAAAATGATTTTTCAAATAATAATTTTTGATATCGTCTGCATTGGATAAAGGGTTAAGCGATTGGCTTACAACAGGCATGTTTATTCTGAGATGAAAATCAAGGACATACAGATTGTGTTAATTTACTGGACATTTTTTTTGTCTTCCTATTTTGAGGGTCTGTGTTATGTTTGGCATACCACTCCTGGACTAAGGTTTCTCCTTGATGGTCCTGACCACTAGTAAGAAATCGGTAAAAGTACTGCAGTAGTATACAAGTGATGAATTTGAAAAGGGGTAACTCAAAAAAAAAAGACGATTGCTTGTGCCAGTCAACAAACTGGTTTTCAACCAAATTTGATCAGCTGACAGCTTTGCTGCAGGTCAAATTTGGTTGCTAACCATCAATTTTCTTGTAGAGAAAAGGCATTAATGTTACAAAAAACGAGACCCCACAGTTGTAAATTAGAGGGTTATAAAACATAGGGGTCTAATATCAGTGAAATAATTAAATGAAACAAGTTAACTTATATTGACCTCTCAGTGTTTCACTTTATTGGCGCTGCATTGAAACTCCCTCAATAAGTTGGAGAAAGTTGTTGAAATTATATGCATTTATCTTTGTAAGGTCATGGAATTTGAGTTAAACAGGCCACGAAAAGTTATGGAATTCCTTTTATCAAACGTTTCCTGAACCATGTGAAATTAAATTAATTAATCAGTAGTTTTGGGTGAGCAAACTTCTTTGACAAGACTAATGGTCCGATGGGTCAACTAATATCTCAGTGTCACTCCTTTGAAACATAGTCCATGACCAAATTTTGCCCAATGGACTTAATTAACCACTTTAACCCACTGCACTCTGATGTCAAAATACCAAAATGTCAAGTAGCCATTATTCCCATAATGCAACTAGAAATTTAATCAATTCAGTATTGTTTAACAGAGCTCAATGAGCTCTGTCAAACAAGACTGAATTGATTGGCCTGGATATCTTACCCCTCACCTTGTCAAAATATTTATCAACTGTGAAAACCATTTTTGGAATGCTGTAGTAATATTTGTATACTAATGAATTAGAAATGGCCTGTTTTAGAATCTTTGTAACTTTTTTTTTTCACAGTGTGAGGAGGAAGATGGAACTGTTTCTAAAATTCATTCAAAATATTTCTCTTCCCAACTTATTCCACTTTTTGTTATGTGTTCCTGAGTAATTTTATACAAGGATTTAGCTGTTTAATATCAAATGTAATCAAAGCAAAATTAGATGAATACATTTAAAAATTTAGGTGTGTGTGTGTGTGGGGGGGGGGGGGGTAGTATTCAGGGTGGGGGGTATCCTGCTCCTCCAGTATTGTATTGGTGAAAGGCATCTGTACAACTAGTGTGTGTTCTATGGCTACCTTTGTCACTCTGCTCACCCATGAGCATGTGTGTTGACCCTTAAGGGCCTACTTCTGATTTAATCACATTTCTCTACAACAAAACAGGTGCCCCATCATGCAGTTTTGAGCTAAGCTTACAATTTACATCCAAAGTGTCATAGCAGTTGTTTCTAAGCAAGCCTTGGCTGCCTACGTAGGCAGCCAAGACTTGCCAAGAAACAACTACAAAGTCATAGGATGTGGATGGTCAAAGTGAAGTAAAAATGTATAAAAAAATCTCCAGGCCCTTAAGGGGAAAGTGTCTTCCTCATGGTGCTAGTGTCTTACACTACATTTGAACTCACGACCCCTCCATTAAAAGTTTTGATAGTCAAACAAAGGAGTAGCTGTACCAACCATCCCTGCATAGTATAATACAAATACACTTGTTAGTTGTCAAGTTTTGCCTTAAAAACATAGCTTATGACTCCCTCATTGGAATGAGCCCTTTATGCTTGTTCCAGGAAGGGGGGGGGGGGCATAATAATCTATTTTTTAGGTGGAGGGGGATTGAAAAAGTGCAGGAACTGAATGTTGTCCATTTAGGGCCACTGACACTTAGACAAAGGGTTAAATGCATGCTTGCTTCTCCCTTTTTATTGGCCTTGATGTGGCTGACAATTTTGATTGAAAAAGTAATCAATGCTGCCATAAAAACAATGAATTCAATGAAAAAAAACTGATCAGACTTAAATACATTTTGGGCGAATGACCATTTCATTTGCCTTCCGTTCACTTGTGTTGAAATGATCCAGATAGCCAGGTAATGACACTGGAGTCGATTTGTCAACATCCAAAAATTGAGTCAAAGTTGACTAGTTGGCACCCCACTTTCTACTGCCAAGGTTTACATAGAAATGTCTCTGCTGTGGAATATTTTTCTCCCCTTACATACTTTACTGATGCCAGTTCATGGGCGACATACATAGGCATGATGGAATATTTCTATTCATAGAAATTTTTATTGTATGCCAAAGCCATGTACATGTATAGAGAGAGGTTCAAATAACTATGCTGTTAAGAGTATTAAGGCATGTACAGTGTGACCACTGTCAGCGAATTAAAGGAGCTGATATAACACAGTAACTTTCACATCCACTTTGATCTCAAATTCTGTGTTAGTTATCTCTTTGTTAATGTTAACGTTGTTGATTTCATTCTCTGAATGGCTTACTGACAATCATTTTAACCCTTCCTCGGTAAGTCTTGCATCAAATTTTTGTTACGTTGTAATATTTTGGTAAGAAACATGTACCGACTAGTTGGCACAGAAATCCAGATGTGGTGTTGGGCTATATCAGCATCAACAATGACTAGTCGACCAACATGCCTTAATAGAAAGAGCTTACATCATAACCCATTGGCAGGTTATACTAAATAACATGGTGGTAATCTACAAAAACAGTATGTTGTGATTCTTTTCGGTCTTCTCTGTTTTACTATGCAAGCCATGCTGTTTATGCCTTAACAGAATTTCAACCACAAAAAATAGCGACAACTAACATGTGATCTCTCCCTTGGCGAGATCACGCTTAAGTTTTTGCTATTTATTGTGACAGATATTCTGTCAAGGCATAAATGGCATAGCATTCTACTCATATGTAGATTAAATGTGAAACCAATGAGTCAAGCTAGTTCCGAGAGTTTGTCAAGTCTGACAGGCAAAACTTTGTCATTATATTGTTTTTTTGTAACCTGTAGTTCGTTCACGTATTTCACAAATAATGTATCCTCCGCATAACCTAAATGATCGTTGATGTATCATATCCAGGATGCCGTCATATCAAAAAGAAATAAGGCAGTTGATTTTTTTTTACTGTTGGACCTAAGCTTAGATGCTATAAAGAGTGAATGCTAAAACTGCTCTTACATGTTGTATTCATTTGCTAGTACTTCTATTCAGTTCGGTTTCATATCTTAAGCTGCTATTCAGTTTGATTTGAATCGGCTGCCTGATTCATTTCCTTTTGAATCTTTTCACAGGAATGTACATGTGGATCCCTTTCCAACAGTGAATAACATCACAGCCTATCATCGATTCAATGAAATAATTTGATAAAACATGTGTTGCTCATACTTTATATAGTGCTTGCTCATTGCCCATGAGTGTGTTATGACCTTAACACAGGTCACAGACCATTTTTCCATTCTTAATGTTCATCTATAAAAAGACCTTGCTCATACTTTTCGTAATGCTTACCGGTACTCATGGCTCAAAGGCATGTCATGACCTTGACCCAGGATAATAACACCAAGGTCAAGATCACAGACCATTTGTCAATTCTATTGATGTCTTGTCCATAAAATAATTCAGTGGACAGATCTTGTTCATACTTTTCACAATTCTTGCTCATGACCCAATGCTTGTCATAATCCAGGCCTGGCATTCTTAAAAATGCAGGAGGGCTAAAAATCATTCTCCTGACATGGCCTAGGGGAGCGATTAGCTCACCTCAAGCTTACAAATCTTACAAGCTAAAAATGGCAAATGAAGTTGTACTATTTATGAATTCTGCATAGTGGACTTTGTACATTTTATTTTGGTGCTGCTAACCAGGTAGTCTCTGTGAGACAGCTGCACTTCCCCTCCCACACCTCCGGGCCTTCGTAAGGCCCGGAGGGGTGGGAGGGGAGTGTGGCCATATCGCAGAGCCCACCAACATATCAGAAATCTGAAAACCTGTGGGTTTTAGGAATAGGCTGTTGTGGTAATCATTATTTTCTAAGGCTATGAGGGCTATTTTTTGCCCTCCTCAATTTTTTTAAGGCGAGCAGTAGGCGAGCGAATAAATCGCTCTCCTGAAAATGCCAAGCCTGATAATCTTGACAGCGGTTCATATCTCCAAGATCAAGATAATAGACTCTAATAGCATCCAGTCCATAAGAATGATTCACTAGGCATTATACTTAACACAATGTAATGCATGATCTTGTCTCAAGGATGTGTCATAATACTAAATGAAGGTCATACCTTCAAGTTCAAGGTTACCATTTGTCTGAACTAAGTTTGCCTTGTCCAAAAATCTGAGGACAAGAATGTGATTCAGCTGACAGCTTTTCATACCGATATGTTATACAATTCTTGTTCATTAGTTTCATTGACTCAGTGGTGGTAATAATATTCAAACAATGTCATATCTTCAACATGAGGTGAGTCGGCAACCAACTGATAGCTCATTATCAAATACTGACCAGTCCATTAAAATGATTCAATGGAAATTTAACACCTTCTTCATTCTTGTCACAGTGCTCACACATGACTCAAGGTTATGGTTTGTCCTTAACCCATGGTGGTCATAACTCCCAAGGTTGATATTGTGAACCATTTATCTGTTTCAACTTTGGACCATAAAAAAATGATTCACTGGAAAGGGGCTGTTGGTGGTGGGGCAGACACCCCTTGCCCTGGAGCAGGGACATGACATGCCTTTTTTGCCAGAAGTATACCAGTGCAAAGACTTTACTTTCCAAGAACTGCAAATGAGAGACTCTCAAGTATTCATTTTCAACATATTTTATTGTATACCGGTTATGGCAAATAAAACAAAATATAATGAAAACAAAGAAATTCAATTTGCGAGTGATTTCTACTGCTTCATATCATCCCTTGTGTGGTACAAGATACCATTAATGGCATCGATGGACAATATTTATATAATTAATGTCACTATTATTGAGTTTCACCTTACAATTTATGATACATTGTAAACTTCTGTTGTTAAGAGTTAATTGCCCATTTTTTTCTCCCTCCCCCCACTCCCATTTTTCTACCCCCTCTAGCTTTGGATCCTTCTGGCACCCTTGAATGTACAGATCTCCTTCATAAGTTACACAGTGTTTGCTCATGATTTATAGTTGTGTCATGCTCTTCTTCCTATCATCATACATGAAAGAAACCAAAACCAAAAAGTATTTTCAGGCAGTCACACAATCTATTTGGACTAAAATTTTGACAGCGACTTTACTACATGTAGTTATCAGTATATTGCTGTCATGCCTTTTCTTTTTGGCACACCTTTGGGGAGCATACCTCAGCTCTTTTGCTGATCTTCTTGTTCTATTATATCTTGTTTTACACAGTTTATGTAGCACTGTCAAAGAAGATATACATGTAAGAGATAAGGAAGTCTATAATTACGGGAAAGTGACCAAAATTCGGAGGTTAAGTGTTTTAATAAATCACAACAGTTTTATTTCATTTAAAAGAATTTGGTCTTTAATTTTTATTTATTATTTCCATTAATTCTTTACATGCTGCTGGAGGATATTCCTGTCCACGACAGAATTTCTCTTGCCACTGAAATAAGTATAATTTGGGCACATTTAATCAAATTTCCCCCTTTAAAAATTGAATGGAATTTTTTTGCAATGATTTCCTGAGAAAAATTCAGATTCATAGTTCATTCTTCAGAGCAGCCATGACATGATTTGATGAAAAATATCTTGAAAATACTCAGCGACCTAAGAGTTAAACATGTTCTAAAGTTAAACATGTTCTGAAGTGATGGTGAATGGTTTGGTTATTGGAGTTTGTATGCAATTAACATATAATTCCATTACATCATCACCAATAAAATGGCTTAAAAAAGTGCAAAATTATTTTGGGTCATTGAAATTTGTTCACATGTTTCTGTTTTAAGATTACAATTTATTGTAGATTACATCTACCTCCAGGTACTGTTTATTTATTGGGTTTAACAATACTTTTGACAGCCAGGGTCACCTGGAGTCAGACAGTTTTACTTGTTGTAGAAGTCGGAGTACCCGGAGAGAACCACTGATCAATGGCGAGTAACACCTACAGGTACGCTTCCATAAATTGGAATAAGCCAAATATATGCAGACCGAATAATTTCACTTCAAAGATGATGTGAAGCAGTACATGCAACATTATATGAAGCCTTTTATTTGTTGTGATACCTGTAGTTCAGAAGGGAGTCCAAATGTGGTCTTGCAACACCCAACCAGTTAAGTGGGCATCACTGTACTTGCTGGCACGTAGCCAGGAATTTTTGTTGGGGGTGGGCACGCTAAGTGGCAATTGTTGATCACTAGCTGTGCAAGCATCTGCAGAAAAAATTATGTGAAATTTTGGATCTAAATTAATACAAGTACTTTTGCACTATTGTATGTGAAAAATTGCACACTACGGAAGCCCATCCATCGGGGGCCAACATGTGTAGTGGGTGGATCAAGCATTGTGAATATTCGCATTCAACATCGTGAATATTCGCATTTAACATTGCGAATATTTGCATTCAGCATTAGGAATATTCAAATTCTGCATTGCGAATATTCGCATTCATTCATTTATTTATTATTATTTATTGGTGAATATTCGCATTCAGCTTTGCAAATTTCTTATCAACCTACTCACAATTGTTTACTACAGGCTTGCACCACAGTGGAAGTCCCTAACTCGGATAAAATACTCTCTATTTTTGTCTTTCCCAAGCAATTTGGGAAAGAAAAGTGGTGCAAAAGCACCAAGAGAAAAATAAGCCAAAACTGGGTCGAGAGCAACCGGCGCAGACCCAGTATGGGACGCGCTCTCCCAAGTACAACTCCATGACTTCCGTTGCCAGTGCGCATATACCGTCGCTAAAGACTCATTCTTTTTGTCATCCGCCTTGTGTCGAGATGTTTCTGCACGCTTATCAGTGTTTATCCAACTCGTTGTTTGATGATTCCTCATAGTGCATCAGTGTATCCTTTGTATTCTCAGGAACAGTTTTCTTTATATTCTCTTCAATATTATATATCCATAATGTATTTTAATTGTTCTGTCTCGAGTCGCGCGCGAATTTCGTGTGCCATGTGGTTCGGACTTATTATTTTTCACAATTATTGTTAATGCTTAATTTGCTAAATTTTTTAATTGTGTTAGAGTTAGGTGTCAGCGGAGTACCACTCCTACAGTTTTTCTTCTCTCTTTTGAGAGTAGTCATCCTGTTGTGTGGTTCTCGGTCGACCGTCTGGGGTCTTTGTTTCTGTCACCTTTCTCTCTTCTTTGGGGGTGTTCTTCTGTTTTCTGATTTCACCTTCTTTGCTCCTCGCACCTCTATCATGCCCAGGGCAATTCCTTGTGGGCAATGTCTGCTGCCGAAGCATGTGGACGATTTACATTCTTATTGTTCCTCCTGTAATGGGTGTGTGGCCGAGCGGCCATGTGGTGTCGGTGGATCATGGTCATCCACTTTCTGGGCGTCAGTTAACCGTGTCGTTCGTTCTCGTGGCCGTGCCTCCCGCTCCCACGGGAAAGGAGAACATGGTCGTTCGGGGCTCCCGAGCCGACCTTGTCTGGTGAGAGTTATTCCTTCTCCATGGGGGATGTGCAGTCTTTTCCTGTAGTGGATACTGCGGGAGCCGTTGAGTGTTCTGGTGAAGAGGTGCCTGGTTCCAGGACTACGGTCCCCCTCCAGTCGACATCTGAGGCTGTCACTAGGGTTGTGACTCCTCCTTTGAAGCCAAGCAGGTGTGCTCTCTCCACTATTCCACCAGCCTCAACGACTCCCGACGTATCTACTACTACTGCTGGTCCGTCTGCTTCGTCGTCAGTTTCAGCCGGCCTCGGCTTTTCGCTGCAGGGGACTGCAGGAATGTCTGGTACTGTAGACGTGGGATATCAGCCTCAGCCTTCCCTGACTTCAACTCGGCGAAGTTGGAAGGGGCTGCCGGCCGAACCCATCTCTGTGGTCTCTACGCCGTCGAGCACCACAGTTGTGTCTTTGGATTCGGATGTTCTTAGTGGAGACACTATGAACTACGTGGCATTTCCGTCCACTCATTCTGGCCACACGACCAGTTTTGGGGGACCAACGCCTTTTGTGCAGCCTGGACATTCTGCCCCGCAGAGGTCCGCGGTGACTCTCATGAGTTCTCGCTACATTGATCCTCGTGGTGCCTTGTACCCCTATACACGTCTACCTTCAGATGTTTCGGCTGCCGCCCATCGTCCCGCATCGGGTGTTTTGGAGGATCGTGACCCTTCGCTGGTTAAGAGGGTCAGAGGTGAAGCCACTTTGCTGGTTCGCTCCCGTCGAACCGGCCAGTACGGGCAGTGAGCTTAGGGAGGCCCTCTCCTTACTCACTCAGGTTCTATCAAAGAGCCTTCCTGTTGCTTCCAGTGCGGCAACGAGTGGTTTCCAGGCGCATCCTATGGTGCCGCCTCCCGGGATTGGAAACAGGCCGGTTACTGATCCCCCTGGTGTCCCGACACCATGGGAAGCGTCGGCTGGTTTGCCCACGATGGGCTATGTGTCTTCCGACTCTGGGGAGGAGTCCGACATGCTTGATGTCGAGGGCCAGCAGTCTTCGGACTTGGGGGCAGCTCTTGACTTTGTGTTTGGGTTTCTGCCTGATCTCAAACCAGCTAACCAGCCGACAGTGTCAGCCAGGCCGCGATCATCGGTCGCGCGCCTACAGCCTATGGAGCAACCTGCTTCTGGGCGCCTTCGACCGTGCTAGTCGGTACAGGTGGTTGAAGCTTTTTCAGCATTGGACTCCAAGCTGAATTCCAGGCTCTGAAGACTTCGTTCTTCACCAGGGTTGACACCTTTTTGCCTCCTGTGCGTTATCGTTCCTACGATTCCGCCAATCCGTCGGTCTGCCAGACTTTGACGGTTCTGGATCAGGACTCCACTTCCCTTGGGCTTTCCAAGCCCAAGTCTGCTGTCATTCCAATGACGACTCTGAAGTCCACGTTGGGCTTATCTAGAGAGATGCTTGGCATGCTTTCTCTCTCAGATCACGTTGTCTCAGCTTTGGCTTCTTATCTGCCTCCAGATAAGTTTGACGAGGTACAGGCTCCTTTGCGTGTGCTGTCCAAGGCGCTTATGCATCTTACTCACACGCATGCCTGTAACACGGCTAATCTGGAATTAGTTCGAAGGGACGCTGTGCTGGATACAGGACGATCCCTTCCCGAGGAGCAGCGTGCTGCTCTTCGATCTGCTTCTTTGGCAGGTCCGCAACTTTTCCATGGTTCCGTGTCGACGGTCCGGGATGACGTCCTACGTCATTCCAAAGATCAGCTGCTGTTTCGTCAGCTTGATCAGCCTTCTAGGGGAGGCAAGGGCCATTCCAAGCCTAACAAGTACCCTTCTGCTTCCTCTGTGAAGCAAAAGGCTGGTCCTTCTGCCGCTGCCTCTACTTCTTACTCAAGAGGTAAGGGTAAAGGTCGGCAGAATCGAGGGAAGTCTCAGGATTCTTCATTTAGTAGAGGAGGTGGTTTCTCCTCTCACGGGCCTCGTCGAAGCTCGAAACGAAGGTCCTCACCTCGACTCGTCCCAGGTTGGAGGAAGGATAGCAGAGTTCGCAGACCATTGGGCCACCATCACATCCGATCCAAGGGTGTTAGATGTTGTTCGGTCCGGGCGGCGAATATCCTTCCGACGGCACCCCACTCTGTCAAGGGTGCCTCTTCCAACCACAGTTCCTTCAGACGTTTTACGTCGGGAACTTTTGTCCATGGAGATTGGCAATCTCTTGGCAAAGGGGGCGATTGAGGTTGTCAAGAACATTCAGTCAGTGGGTTTCTATTCCCGCCTGTTCTTGGTGTCGAAGAAGGATGGCCGATTCCGACCGGTTATCGATCCGAGTATCCTGAACAGTCTATCATTGCTACCAAGTTCAGCATGGAGACTTTCAGGTCGGTCCGCCAATCAATTCACCAGGGAGATTTCGCTGCCAGCATCGACCTTCGAGACGCTTACTTCCACGTTCCGATCTATCAGGCGTCACGGAAGTATCTCAGGTTTGCTTTTCTGGGGCGAGTTTACCAGTTCAAGGCCATGCCTTTCGGCCTCAACCTGGCTCCTTGGGCCTTCACCAGACTGATGTCGCATGTGATAGCGCTCCATCGCACACAGTCCAGGGTGACTACTTTGGCATATCTGGACGATATCCTCCAGAGACATTCCAATGCTGCCTTACTGGAGTCGGATGTCGCCACTCTGTTGAGCTTGCTCACGTCGCTAGGATTCAGAGTCAACGAGGAGAAGTAGGACCTGGTCCCTTCTCAGTCGTTTTGTCATCTGGGGTTGGCTTTCCAAACCCAATTCAATTTGGTAGCGGTTCCCCAGGCCAAGGCTGTGATTCTCTCAGCTTTTGCTCTGACTCTGTCCCAGTCCACGTCCGCGACCGCTCAGAGTTTTCTCCGGCTGATCGGTCTCTGTGGTTCGGTGACGGATCTCATTCCTCTAGGTCGGTTGCATGTCAGACCTCTCCAACACTTTCTGCTCAGTCGTTGGAGGCCGAATGTAGATTCTCTGGATCAGGTGCTTCCGTTTCCGGAATCTCTTTATCCTCACCTTCTTCCCTGGACAGATGTTCAGTGGATTACGCAGGGTGTTCCATTGGACTTAACCACGTCCGATCACTTTTTGACGGCAGATGCCAGCGATCTCGGATGGGGTGCAACGTTGGATCCTCTCGGTCTTTCCCTACACGGGATGTGGGACCAGGATCAAGCAGCTCTACACATCAACCAGAAGGAGCTTCTTGCTCTTCTTCTGAGTTTCAGACAGTGGATCCCTCACCTGTCGAATCGCGAGGTCCTTCTGCTGTCCGACAATTTGACAGTGGTTGCTTACATTCGGAACCAGGGCGGCACACACTCAGTTCCGATGTACGAATTAGCTCGGGATCTTCTACTGCTCGCTCAGGATGTTCACGCCGGAGTGGTTGTTCGTCACATTCCCGGTCATCTGAACGTCCTAGCCGACTCCCTGTCCCAGCAGGGCAGGGTTATTTCCACCAAGTGGATGCTCCACAGGGCAGTGTTCCAGTCGCTTTGCGATCTCTGGGGACGTCCCCACATCGACCTCTTTGCGACTCATTGGAACCATCAGGTGGACACTTTCGTGTCCCCGTGTCCAGATCCTCTGGCTTTTGCCGTGGATGCTCTGTCACTCGATTGGAATGGTCTAGACGGCTACGCCTTCCCGCCGGTTCCGATTCTGCCTCAGGTTCTAGCCAAAATTCGAACCTGCAGTTGTCGAATCATTCTGATCATTCCCCTCTCGTCTCAGCGGGTGTGGATCAATCAGCTCCGCTCGCTGATGGTGGCGGTTCCGGCACATCTCCCGCTACGTCGCGACCTTCTTTGTCTTCGACCCGACTTCGTTGTGCCTTCGCGCATATCTTTTGTCAGGTCCTGTCTCCTCTGTAGAGGTTTTTCGAGATGAGCAGTGGAGTGCATTTCTTCTTCAAGGAGGCACTCCACTGGTTTAGCTTATGCAGCTAAATGGAAGGTCTTCTGTCGATGGTGTGCTGATCACTCTGTTGATTATGCAAATCCTTCGATTTCACAGATTGCGGAGTTTCTGGTATATCTGTTTGGTTCTCGGGGTCTCCAGCCTGTTACCATCAAGGGTTACAGGTCCATGCTTTCAGAGACTTTTTCTTATGTGGGGAAGCGTCGTATTGGCACTAATCCTTACCTCTCCAAGCTTGTTCGGCACGTTTCTTTGAAAAGGCCCCGGACTTTGCAGCTTACCCCACGATGGAATCTTTCGTGGGTGCTGCTTTGCTTGGGGGGTGGGGGGGGGGGGGGGCTCCGTTCGAACCTTTATCCCAGGTGGATATGCATTTTCTCACATATAAGACAGCTTTTCTGATGGCGTTTGCTTCGGCCAGACGGGTTAGTGAGCTTCGCGCCCTCTCAGTTGACCCTGCCTTTTTTGGAGCTCTCCCAACAGTGTTACTTTTACCACTGATTGCTCTTTTTTGGCCAAGAATCAGTTACCAGATACTACTCCTCCTATCTGTATCAGGGCTCTTCCTTCTGTTGAGGGTAATCGCCCTTTGCTCTGTCCGGTCCATGCTATTCGCATTTTTCTCGATCGGACACGTTTCATACGGAAAGGCAGGAAACGTTTTTTTCTGTCTCTTATTCCGGTTTGACAGAAGATCTCTCCTCAATCCATTTCTCGATGGATTTGTCTTGCTATTCATACGGCTTACGGTTGTTTAGCAGCTGGCGATTGTATTACCAATTGTATTTCTGCCCACGAGGTGCGGGCACTATCCACCTCTTGGGCTTATTCTAACTCCGTCAAGTTGTCGGATGTTATGCAGGCAGCCTACTGGAGGAATGCCTCTACTTTCTCCACCTTTTATCTGCGCCAGTTGCAGGAGCAGTCGGAGGACCTTTTTGCCTTGGGTCCTCTTTCTTCTGCTCAGGCTGTTGTCTGCCATAGCCATTAGGCTTCTTGAAGGTCAGTTTCAGCCTTGTGCTGTTACTGCCCTTTTTCTGTCTGTGTGTCACACAGGCCCATATGTCTCCTTTCATTGTCCTTTACCAATGATTGCGACGTTCTGCTTGATAAGCCTTGGGACCTCTTCCTTCTGCTTCACGGTTCCAGTGCACTGTGTTATGTGTGGGTTGGTTATGCGATTCCCTCCAGCCTATTGTCTATTCAGCCTGTAGTAAACAATTGTGAGTAGGTTGATAAGAAATCTAAATTTTATAGTAAATTTCCTTTCTTATTATACCTACCACAATTGTTTACATGGAGGCCCTCCCGTCTTCTTTACGGGTAAAGAATCTTTCCTCCCCGCTGATCACATAACTCTAACGTTGACGGATTCAAAAAGAATGAGTCTTTAGCGACGGTATATGCACACTGGCAACGGAAGTCGTGGAGTTGTACTTGGGAGAGAGCATCCCGTACTGGGACTGCGCCGGTTGCACTCGACCCAGTTTTGGCTTATTTTTTCTTGGTGCTTTTGCGCCACTTTTCTTTCCCAAATTGCTTGGGAAAGACAAAAATAGAGAGTATTTTATCCGAGTTAGGGACTTCCACTGTAGTGCAAGCCTGTAGTAAACAATTGTGGTAGGTATAATAAGAAAGGAAATTTACTATAAAATTTAGATATTCGCTTTCAACATTGCAAATATTTGCATTCAATTGTGAATATTTGCAATGCATTTTCAGTTGAATGCGAATATTCACAATGCTCCCACCCCTCATGTTGGCCCCAGTGGGTTGAATGCGAATATTTGCAATGTTGAATGTGAATATTCACAATGTTGAATGTGAATATTTGCAATGTGAAAGTGAATATTCGCAATGCTCCCACTACACATGTTGGCCCCAATGGGTTGAAAGCAAATATTCGCAATGTTGAATGTGAATATTCACAATGTGAATGCAAATATGCGCAATGCTCCCACTACACATGTTGGCCCCAATGGGTTGAAAGCGAATATTTGCAATGTAAAATGTGAATATTTGCAATGTGAATGCGAATTTTCGTAATATGCCCACTACACATGTTAGCCCCAATGGGCTTCTCTAGCACACAAAAAAAAATTGATAAAGTTGATATGCAAATTTTATTTCCCCAGATAATGTTTTATACCTATATGATGTGTGATGCTGGCAGAAATTAAATGGTGATAGTCTCGGTGCAACATATAGAGCCTGTAACACCTGGTCCAGGCAACTAGTTTCTGTGAACGTTTAGGCACATTGATACCTTTTTTTATAGCCTTTGCTATTTATGAAAAAAGTATCAAAATAGTGCCTAGGTATTTCACAGAAATTACCTGCAAAGGAGAACATTTACATATTGAAACTACTTAACTGGTAGAGTGCTAAATTATTTTTGGTCATCCAAATTTGTCCATGTCTCTTTGTCTTGTTACAATTTATGGGAGAGTGCCACTTGGCACTCTCCCATAAATTGTAACAAGGCAAACCTTCACAGACTAAATAATTTTAATTCCAAACTAATATGAAGCATATCCACAGAATATGAAGGCATCAAGTTGCAGCACCTGCACTTCAGAATAAAGCCCAAATATGGGCTTCCAGCACTCCATCAGTTAACTAGATCCATCATACTCTCCGTGACCATGCCACAGAGAGTTTGATGGATCGGAGTAAGTGAGGTCACTCCATTTTTATCAAAATTTTCGAATCACAAATGGGAGATATTCCCTCAAGTGGTACTCCAATTTTGTGGGGAGATGCATTTGCACCTGTTGCACCTTCTCTGGCTGTGTGACTGTACTGCATGTTTTCGCTTTTCTCAGATTGGAGACTCATCATGTGAGTGATAACTCACTCATTGTGTGTTGGGCAAAAAGCTACTTTTTTTACATACATACATATATGTATACATGTATATATTATATGCTATAATAAATGTGACTTACCTGCTATAGTTATATGCTTGAACCATTTAATAAGATATGTTCTTTAAATATTTTTAAAGTATTCAGTTGCAATAATTCTTGTGGGTATGTTGTTGAAAGCTTTCAGGTTTTGAATGATATCATGGCTTTATCTTTATTAACTGCTTGAGAGCGAGAAAGCATTATCAGGGCTAAACTGATGTGTGGTCAAGTGCCCAGATGGAAACTATATTTTCAGATAATACTTAATATTTGTTAATCCTGTTGCCTGATATAAATAACAACTAGATCCAGTCGGTGTTGTTCACCAAAATTTTGCATTTATCCCTGAAAAGTGGTGCTGTGCTTGTTTACTGCAGTAAATATGTTCAGTTTTACTGGTTATATAAGACCCATAATCAACACTTCTAAAGTGGGTAGTGTTGGCACAATTGATTGGTTATACTTCATCCCTATGTTGCAGTCATGTCACAGTCAATGATGCCAAAAGTTACCTTAAACATTAATAAATAAATAAGTTCATAAAACAGGATTCATACTGGTTATGAAAAGTCTTGGAAAAATGTAAATTGATTTTCCAGACCCTGGAAACATATGGAAAATTGGGGTAGATTTTGGAAAAGTTATGGAAAACAAACAGACACATGTAATATGGGTATTTCTCCTGTCTAATGTGACCATTCAAAAAATATTTGTACTCCCAATTTTTAGGGTTCACCAAGAATTGCTACTTGAGTCATTGGTGTTTGGGGCTTCTTAACCCCTAAATTAAAGGCCTGGTGGTTTGTACACATTTTTGCCACATTTTTATAGAGTACATCTGGTGGCCTTGCAGTTGTTTCCAGGCAAGCCTTGTAGGGTTAAAAGAGTTGTCTGGGGTGGGGGGGGGGGGGGGGGGGGAATATGATTATATATTGAGTTACATTTAACTTTTGGAATTATGGAAATTTGATGTCATAGGTATGGAAAAGTTAGGGAAGACCAAATTGACTGGTCTGTATGAATCCTGATAAAAATTTACATTCAAATTTTATTTTATGTCCCCAAAATATTGCTTATATGACTGATAGAATGCTAAATGTTTTTTAAATTACAAAATTTCTATGCATGTCTTTGCCTTCGTACAAATTGTTGCAAAGCAAATTCAAAGTCAAAATAATTTCACTTTAAAGATGAAGTGATTCACATCCATAAAAAGCCTTTGTGTTGTAGTACCCACTCTTCACAATATGTCAAAAATCAGGGCTTAAAATTCATGTGCAAATCAAGTGATTCTCGCAAATGATTCTTGCCAATACAATAATGAGAATCAACTTTGATTCTTGCAAAATGTTCAGTTGATTCATGTCATAGATTCTGAAATTGTCCTGAAAGGTATGGAGAATTCCACTTGTCTTTTGCTCCTTCATAATAAGGTAACCCTGTGCCTAGGGCTGTCACGATTAATTGATTAATTGACTGTTGATCGGTCACGGCGAAATCGATTAGTATTTTTCGTTGTCGAATAATTGGTAAATTGTATCCCGTTTTAGACGTTTAATAATTAAAAGAAAATTTGATGAAAAAACTATTGTTTCTAAAGGTAAAGAGTTAAGGACATCGATGTTAAACCCCAAGACGCTGTTGGAAGCAATAGTCTTCCAGGTACATTCATCAAAGCTTTGATGTTCTGAACTTTTGAACCGTCAGTGTAATAATCAAGACCGGTCGGCAGTTGCGAAGTTCGCAACTGCCGACCGGTCTTGATTATTACACCGACGGTTCAAAAGTTCAGAACATCAAAGCTTTGAATGCACCTAAAAAGGATCGTCTTCGTTGTTTCCTTGAGGTAGGTCAACTGACTTGAACTTCATTTTCATCGACTTCAAAGAGAGGGAGAGCAGGGGGAGGGGGGGGGGGGTCATTTAGGTACGATTAATCGTCGATTATTTGCGACGATTAATCGATTCCTAAATTAAAAAATCGTGACAGTCCTAATTGTGCCTTAGAAGTGGCGTATAGTGAAGTCCTGGCTAAACTGGCATCCAAGACTTCACTAGAAACCACAGCCGTAGATTTATGATTATGTTGCATAGTTCCACTGATTATGTTAATATCTTGATGTTTTCAAGGTGAATTAAATACTTATTGATTAGAATATTTCTAACTGGAGCATGAAAGAATATGTATATACAGTGGAGCCCACTAAATTGGATATCTCTTAACTGAATAACCCTGTTATAATGAATATAATTTCCCAACACAAAAATCATTTACCATACCTGCAGTACAAATCTGACCTATTAATTGAATACAGGTTATTGAGTACACTCATGGTAATTAAATGCAAAATCTTGTAACCTGTCAAGAAAGTACCCTGACTCTCCCCAGTTTTCCTTTATTTAAAAACCTATTTGACCTCAGTATGTTCAATTCAGGCATTTTATCTATTATATCTTGTTCGGCAGGGCACTTGGAGCTCTGTCAAGCAAGATAGAATAGAAAACATGCTAAGTTTATCTCTAGAATACAGGAATGTGACACAATCCCTGTAAATTGAATACTCCTTTCAACTGAATAATATTTTTATACTGTACCAATGACCCAGACTTAGCTGGTGCTAACTCTAACAAAACCAGGGCCAAACACAAATTTTGCCCCCCAATCCCCAAAATTTGCATCCAAAACAAAAAGAAATCATGTCCTAAAGGACCTCCATATTACGCCTCTACTGCGCATGCGCAGTGACGCAGACGTCCCGAAATTGGCGCCAATTATCATTCTCTGTTTGGCCCTTCATCAGTCAATATCTCACTGATCTTTGTGCTTGTAAATCTCAGTTTAAAGGATGCCAGACACGTAATTCTTGGAGAAAATGTGATTCTAAGGAGGATAGACGGAGGAGAGGAAAAAGAAGTGACAAAAAATAATCAGGGCTGTACTTAAAATTTTTTGATGAAATTATGTTAAGTTGCCTATTTTCGAGGCATGGGCCTCTTGTTGTCATTCTTGCTAATTGTTGCACTGCTTATTCAGTGTTTCCTCTCCCCTAGCCTTCTAAAGTCCCCCCTTGCAATTCTCCCATGCTTTTGGCATATTTTTGAGAAATTTCATTTCTAAAATTTCCTGGGAGAGTTGCTTGGTTACTGAATGTTTTCTGTTATTTTCCCCATAGTTACGTTTTCACCCATGGGTGTATAACGCTTGTGTTCTGCATCTTCCATCTGATGTTCTACAGATTCTCCCCTGGGAGTCAATGTTTTGCATCAGATAGAGTGTAATTGATGACTGATTCCGGGCCAGTTTTTTCAGTGCCTGGAGTCATGTTTTCTGGTGTTTTTACACTGTTTGTTTTCATTGGCAACAGCCTTTTTTGAGGGGGGCTGTTTGCCTTTGCTGTAGTTTATCTCACTATAAGATACATCTGTATTATCTGAATGTGTCTCATTAATTATTTAATATAAATTTAAAATTTTTGACCACACTTTGCCATCGGATCCATCGGGGCTCAACGTTACTTTTCAGCAACTTGGGCTTCGCTGAAAAAATATTTTTTCAAAATTATTTTGTTTTGCAATTGTTTTTTCATTTATTAATGGATCATGTTATTATGTATCTTTGTGTCAGGGGTTTTTGCGAGTAACTAGGACTTATTGTTGTTCTTTCACAATGAAGGGACGTTGTTCAAATTGTAATAGGAAGAAATCTTCCTCTGACTTTCATGATCATTGTATTAATTGTAGTCAGTGTTCTGGCATTAATCCCTGTCCTATATGTGAACATTGGGATGAGAAACATTGGAAACGTGTGTCACGATATGTTGTTTCTGGAGAAAGAGCGATTCCGGCTCTTTCTCCGCAAGGTCACTCTACTCTCTCAGTTTCTATTTCAGAGGAACCAGAACAGGGTGATGTTTCCATGTTATCTTCTTCAAGTGTGCGTCCGTCGTCACAAATGAATTCAGAGCTAGCGGCAAAAGTGCTCATGGAGATTAGACAAATGTCGTCCACTAGCTCGCCCGGTGTAGCGTCCATTCACCGAATGGTTCGGCAGCCGGGTTCGTCCGATGCGGTCCAAAAGGAAATGTTGGGTGATGCGAGCACTATAAACATAATAGATGCACACCCAGTGACGGCGGATAGTAAGCGAGAACGGAGGAAGCCTTTGAGTCCGGTTCCTAGCTCGTCCAGGTCCAGCCGGGCCGCGAGCGAGAGAGGCCCCTCTCTCGTACAACAACATCTGGGACCAGATGTTGTGGTACAAAATGTGTCTTTAGCGGAGCATACGTCCGTCGCTCGGGACGCTCCGTTGTATAAGCAGTCCGCAGAGACTGTTAAGGCTTCCTCTTCTCGTCAGCGCACACGACCGCACCTTGGCTGCGTGACCGCCGATATATTACCAGCTTCGCCGATCAAGGATTCTTCGGCGACCAGGTCACACCATCCGGCAGCCAGGGATTCGAGACCGATGGACTCCGGACGTTCGCATAGGAAAAGTATGCGGGAGCCATCTGATGCGGAGCTGCCCTCGGCGAAGCAGCGAAAGACTGTGCCTCCGCAGGTCTCGACGCCGGACATTCTTGTGCAGATAGCACAGCTTATCGCAGCATCCCAGCAAACCGACAGAAACGGTGTCGGATCGAGAATTATCCGACGGCGCTGGGTCGGTACGCTCCGCCGAAGCATTGGGGGCGGACGACCGGGAACATCATGAGGTCCGACCGGATGGTGAAAGGGATACGGATGACTTGGAGCTATCCCTTTCGGAACAACATAAAGCTGCCGTGGACTTCATCCGGCACTTTCTCCCTCAAGTTGTTCCGTCGGGCCAGACTGCTGCGCTTCCGGACAAGAGAATTATAGCGTCATTGGACTCTGAATTTTTTGAGCGGTTCAGGGACATCGCTCCCGAGTTTCCGTCGCAGTCCAATAATGTTGCAAGAACATTTGAATTATTGAACGACGCTATATTTAAACTTGCTTCCAGGATGGGGAAAGCAGGTTTCTTGTCCGCTAATACTCTCAACCTGCCTTTCATTAATGCAAGGAATAAATTCGATACGGCAGGACAGGGTATACCGAGAGTTCCTCTGCGTATGGACGACGAGGCGGAAGACTTAGAGCTATCATTACCGTCATCAGCTTCTATTCCAACCGCGGTGTTGGAAACAGCTATTGCGTCTAACAGAGCCAATTTAGATGCCTTATCTTACGCAGATCACCTTACTAAGGCGTTATCACTGCGCCTTTAGGGGAAAGAGTTTCAGGATATACAATCCTCTTTAAGATTTCTTTCAAGGGCAGTAGCTTATTCCACGTGTAACTCCGCCCTTTCAGTGGCAAATCTGGAGTTGGTTAGACGTGACGCAGCCCTAGCTACATCCACATTAGTGGATTCTAAGGTGAAGAACTCTCTTAGAGTCGCTTCGGTCTCAGGAGAACTTCTCTTTGACGGCAAGCTTTCCGCTATTTATGATAAAATTACAAAGAAAGCTAAGGATTCTCTGTTGTTCAAATCTGCTCCTAAGTCGGATACAGCAGACACGAATAAGACAGACACTTCTGGGTCTAATGCGCCCAAGAGAGGTTCCTATAGAGGTTCCGGTGCGTCCTCTTGGTCTTATTCGAGAGACCGTCAGGATAGCGACTCTCGTTCGGGACGTCCTTCAGGCCGGGACAATCGGTCGGACGCCCCGAGGTCGACGGGGCGAGGTGCGGGTCGTGGAAGACGTGGTTTCTCCTACCGCAGGCCTCGCAGGTCCAGGAGGTGATGGCTTAAACCTCTATCGCGTTCCGGTTGGCGGAAGGTTGTCGAGCTTTTCACAAGAATGGGCGTCGATTACGGACGACCCTTGGGTGAGAGGAGTGACTTCGGAAGGTCTAAAGATATCCTTCAAACGAAAGCCTCCATTAACTCGAAGTCCAAAGTGGACTCATCTTCCGTCAAATCCGCAGAAAAGAGACGCTCTGTTATCAGAGGTGCAGTCTCTTTTAATGAAGAACGCGGTAGAGGTCGTAGAAAACCAGGAATCTCCTGGATTCTACAGCCATCTGTTTCTGGTTCCGAAACCAGACGGCTCGTTCCGTCCAGTCATAGATTTGAGCTGGATAAACAAGCTGATCGTCGCTCCGAAGTTTTATATGGAGACGATTCGATCGGTCAGAGCGAGTATTCGGGTGAACGATTATGCAACGAGCATAGATCTCAAAGATGCGTACTTTCACGTCATGGTACATCCGACATTCCGAAAGTATCTACGCTTCGCAGTCCTAGGAGTGGTGTATCAATTCCGAGTGATGTGCTTCGGATTGAATCTAGCACCCTGGGCTTTCACTCGGGTAATGAACTCGGTAATGATCTACTTCCGAGCTCATTCATCTGCGGTAACGTCGGCCTACCTGGACGACATTCTTCAGAGGTACGGCAACGAGTTAACGCTTCAGAACGATGTTCAAAATCTTCTTCTATTGCTCCGACGTCTCGGTTTTATAGTAAACGAGGAGAAGTCGGATCTGGTGCCGTCCAAGTCATTCACTCATCTGGGAATGAGCTTCGAGACGCACAACAATCTCGTTCGTCTGCCGTTAACCAGAGCGAAATTAGTCAGTTGTTACGCTCGCTATTGTCTGCACGCAGACAAAGTCACGGCGAGAGAATTTATGAGACTGATGGGTCTGTGCGGAGCCGCCGCGGATCTCATTCCGATGGGGCGGTTACGCACACGTCCTCTTCAAATTTTCCTGACTCAGAATTGGAGTGTGAAAATTCATTCGCTCGATGTAGACGTTCTCTTGTCAGATCAAGTGAAACAAGAGATTCAGACTTGGGCAAACATTCAGTGGTTAACTCAGGGAGTTCCGCTGCAGTTGCCGGATCCGAGTTTTACCGTTATGACGGATGCCAGTCAAACAGGTTGGGGTGCATCATTAATCCCAACGGATTCGAGATGCCAGGGTCTTTGGGATCCGCAATTCCTGTGCAAGCACATAAACATCAAGGAAATGATGTCAATTTGGTTTGCGTTACGTCACTGGATGGACATTATTCACGATGCTCATGTCCAAATCCTATCCGACAATACGACAGTAGTGGCGTATATACGGAATCAGGGAGGCACTCATTCAGTTCCGTTGTTCAATCTAACGGAAAGAATCCTTCTGTTTGCGTTAGAACATCACGTTCTTCTTTTGGTCCGTCACATACCGGGTCGTCTGAATGTGCTAGCAGACTCCCTTTCACGAAAGGGTCGCTTGTTGCCGTCGGAGTGGACTCTCAACAAACAAGTATTCAATCAGATTTGCTACCAATGGGAACGGCCAATGATAGACTTATTTGCGACACATCTCAACAATCAGTTGCAGACGTATGTGTCTCCGTGTCCGGATCCAAGAGCATTTGCAGTAGACGCTCTGTCGATCCCTTGGGACGGAATGATAGGATATGCGTATCCTCTGAGCGCCGTTAATTCAACAAGTATTGCTAAAGATAAAACAATCTCAATGCAAGATTCTGTTGGTAGCATCTCTGTCACCACAGAGACCGTGGATAAATCTACTCAGGTGTCTGTTGTGGGACCTACCGCGGAAGCTTCCTCCACGGGAGGATCTTCTTTCGCAGGGGAAATCGCGCCAACTCCATCACAACCCGCAAGGTCTCAACCTTCACGTTTTTCCGTTGTGCGGTCCTTCTTGCATGGCAAGCACTTTACAGGACGAGCAGTGGACGCGATTTCTAACTGTAGGAGGACCTCCTCTTCGCTAAACTATGCGGCTAAGTGGAAGGTTTTTCGTCGTTGGTGTAGGGATCATTCTGTAGATATATTCGATCCCTCTATACCAGACATTGCAAACTTTCTAGTATACTTGTTTGACGAAATCAAACTGCAGCCTGTTACTATAAAGGGTTATAGATCTATGTTATCTGATACCTATGCACATCATGATAGTTTACAAATTGGATCTAATGTCTCTTTATCGAAGTTGGTTAGAAACTTTTCGATAAATAGACCCAGAACTCTTAGATTAATTCCTAAGTGGAATTTAGCTTGGGTTCTTCTTAAATTGAAGGAAAAGCCATTTGAACCTCTTGGGACAGTAGATTTCAAATTCTTATCTTATAAGACAGCTTTTCTCTTAGCTTTCTCTTCTGCTAGAAGAGTCAGTGAGCTTCATGCACTATCGGTGGATGATTCTCATTATCGTAGTGTTGGGAATACTATCACCTTCACTACTAACGTGGGTTTTTTTAGCTAAGAATCAGGCTCCTAATAAATATCCGGAACCTATTGTTATTAAGGCTCTTCCGTCTTCAGACGGGCATAGGCCTTTACTCTGTCCTGTTAGAGCATTACGTATCTATAAACAGAGATCTCAGTTTATCAGAAAGGGACGGAAACGTTTCTTTCTGTCTTTGATGCCTAATAGAAAGGATATTTCAGTCCATTCTATTGCTAGATGGATTCAGTTAACTATCCGTACTGCTTATGAAGATTTATCTTCTTCTCAGCAGTCTGTGCTTAAGATTTCTGCTCATGAAGTAAGAGCTCTTTCTACTTCCTGGGCTTATGCTAATAGTGTTGCTATTACAGATTTAATGAAGGCTGCTTATTGGTCTCAGCCATCCACATTTACGAATTTTTATCTCAGAAATATTGAGTCCATTTCTGGAGACCTGCATTGTTTAGGTCCGTTATCTGTTGCTCAGAATGTCGTCCACTAAACAGTTGCAACTATAGTTATGCAGGCTTTCTGTTCCGGCAGTGACTCCGTCCGGCTGCCCTCTTCGCTCTGGGCTATTTGACCCAGGGCAAGGGGAAGGGGGGGGGGGGGGTGTTCCCTTAGGTCACCTGCTTTATTGTGAAAAGCAAGGGAATGCCTCCTCCAAGTCAGTATTTCTGAGTCGCTTCCGGGATGGTTTTAAAGTGTAATATTAATGTTTAAATTCATTCATGTCTTATTTTTAAAGTGTAGCTCGGTGTGAAGCATTTGTATATGTCAAGTGTCAAACGGGCTTTAATATACAATACTCGGACACTTTTAAATGACTATAAAGAGTCTCAATTCTCTGGACTACTTTATTTATTGGCTTGCTTTAAAAATAATTAGTATAAGGGTTATACTGGATGTTAATAGAGAACATGAATGTTATTGTGCTCAATTATTAAGGGTAGTGTATCTTTCTAATTTAATATTAAATAAGAAAGATACATGTAAAGCCTAATACTCCTTTTCTCCTTAAGGGGTTACCTCTTTACTATATAGTGGAGCTTATTGGATTTTCCTCTATGTCCTAGGCCCTCCAGCCTGTTTACTATTCAGCTAAGTCTGGGTCATTGGTACAGTATAAAAATGTTAAAAAATTTATAGTAATTTATATATTTTTTATACTTACCAATGACCCAGACGGGGATGGCCCTCCCTGGAGTTGGGAACTCTTGCCTCCCCGCTGAGTACATAGCGCTGACCAGGCTCTGCCAGAAAGAATGATAATTGGCGCCAATTTCGGGACGTCTGCGTCACTGCGCATGCGCAGTAGAGGCGTAGTATGGAGGTCCTTTAGGACATGATTTCTTTTTGTTTTTGATGCAAATTTTGGGGATTGGGGGTCAAAATTTGTGTTTGGCCCTGGTTTTGTTAGAGCTAGCACCAGCTAAGTCTGGGTCATTGGTAAGTATAAAAAATATATAAATTACTATAAATTTTTTAACTTTCATTGGCAAAGTGGCTATTTAATTAACAGGGTTCCACTGTATTTGTGAGTAAAGAGACATTACATTTTATAAATGCTCATCTTAATGCAAACTCCATGAAAAGTGGGTAAACAAACAGCCCATAACAGTGTTCATTGAAATTCTATGAGCTTGGAGAGCAAGTATTGCCTTTCCTATTTTGATTTTGCTTTGGCCATAGGGAGCAAAAGCATTGGCTCTACTCAGATGACCAGGTATGATCACATTTATTAGTATACAAATATACAGTATATTTGAACCTACTTTAACTCTTAACTTGCTGAGCAATTGTAAAATATTTTTCTTCAAATCTAGTTATGTTTGCTGTATTAAAGCAGCTATTAATAGATTTTATGAAAAATTCAAGACAAAATTGACTCAAGAAACTGCTAGTGAAAATGTTGATACAATTTTCATAAGAAAAGTCAGTTAAATATGCTCTGATTTTACTTAATGTAATGGTCAGAGATTTTCTGTTCTGGATGTGAGTATCTGCCAGTAGCATGCAAGGAGTTAATTTGCAGCAGCAAATTGTTCAATAGCAAATCAAAATGTGACCCTTTTAAAAGAGCATTTTTTTTCTTTCTATTCAGAGGTTTAAGTGAAATATATACACTATGAATAATACATAGGAAGTTTCACTATTTGCATTTATTATCACCTGTACATAATAAAATTGATTGACTGCCACATAAATCCAAGCAACCCTTTTTCATATTGGTTGCTCAGCAAAATCTTTTTTTTGCCTTCATGTTCAAATAAATTTCCTCAAATTTTAACTTCCTAAGAGCTAAAGACACTGTTCATTTGTTACAAAATATGGTTTTAATCCTTTTCCTAACACGAAAAGCAGATGACACTTGCAAACAAAATTCTTGATTAACTAAATATTTTTAATTTTTTGCATCTAAAACATGCTTATGATCTCTCATTTGAACGATCTCAACAAGCTCATTCCAATGAGGGGTCATAAGCTATGTTTTTGAGATAAAAAATGAAAATTGAATGATTTTTTTAATAGCACTGTCTGGTTTTACCTGTTATGTTGGGTAAAGGGTTAAACCTTTACTTCTACTGCACCCCCCCCCCCCCTCCCATTGAGGAGTTGAAAATTTTTATTTTTTTTTAAATATTTTAATAAAACCATGTCAAGTGATCTCCCCTCCTTGGGCTTGATGAGCTCATTCCAATGAAATGTCACATGGCATGGATTTGTTGAAATTTTTTCAAAAATTAAAAAAGAAAAATCATTAAAGTATCAAATTTTAATATCGACAGCGTTTGGTAAAGGGCCAGTTAAAACTGCTACATACCTTTTGGGGTTTATTGTGAATTGATGAATGTAAAATAAGTTCTGTTGGTAAGAATTTATAAGGAATTGTTTTGTTAGAATTTATTGAATAGTGCATATACCTGGTCTCTCCAATGAATATTTATTATCTCCTGCAAAAATGAAGTTTGTGGGGGATATAGAAATGGGTTGCATCCGTCCATCCGTCCATTCGTCCATCCATCCATTCGTCCATCCATCCATCCATCCATTCATCCATCCATCTGTAATAACTTTGGTCCTTCATATCTCACTCAGTGGATGTTGGATTTAAATGATCTTTGGTATGCTGATAGACCACCTTGGGGGGAAGGATATTCCCAAGTAACAGGTTTTTCTAGAGTTATGGACCTTTTTCTACTTTTTATGGCCTCGCCAAATTTGGCGAATGTCCATCCCAAATATGGTTTCCGCATGATAACTTTAGTTTGGCCAAACGAAATGGAACAAAATTGTATATATAGGTTTATAACCACATAATACAGGTTGGGATTGCTGCGATATTTTTTGGCAGAGTTATGGCCCTTTTGCATCTTAGAAAACATGTTGATATTGGTTTCTGGATAACTTTAGTTTGACTAAATGAAATGAAACAAAATTTTATACATAGGTTTATAACCACATAATACAGGTTGGAATTGATAGAGGACTCGGTCCAATATTTTGTGGCAGAGTTATGGCCCTTTTCCAACTTAGAAGACATGTTGATATTGGTTTCCGGATGGTAACTTGTGTGATAGGTGTCTGATTGAATCAAACTTGGAATATACCTTACTGTAGACAATATACCAGTCAGGTTTGATTTTGAGTGTGGTGCGATAAATTTATCTGAGTTATGATCCCTTTTTTGTCTTTGTTAACCACTGAATATAGTTCATCATAAAGCCGGGCAATTTAGTGTCCCATGGACACATTTGGTGGCCTGTTGTATTGGTGCTATGGTTTAATGGAGATAACATAGGATATTTATTAATTCAGTGTCAAAAAAGATAAATGACTAGACACTCATCAATGACACTTTTGACAGCCAAGGTCACCTCATGTTGGACAGTTTATGGATAGAGGAAGCCAGAGTGCTCTGGAGAGAACCACTGAGCAGTGGCAAGCAACTGTCAGAGTTTCTAACATACTAACTCCACACAAGCAGGGTTAGCATTGGTTGAAGACTAGTGCACAGTCGACATCCTGCATGCTTAGTACACAGTGCCATCAAGCCCTCACATGGGCAACTGGGATTAAGTGCCTTGTTCAAGGACACAATGCAGTTACTCTGTTACTTTCTCGTTATGTTAGGTAATAATAATAACACTTTGACTGGCCTCTGATTTGTCATGGTTCCCAGGTGAGAAGGCCTTGAATTTGAAATATTTTGGATTAGTTTACACTAAAGGCTTCGGAAAGATTTACCAAACAGTTAAGATAAGAAGAGTTTCATATGGCCTTTCCTGTCCTTGATCCTCCAAATAATCCACCCAAGCTCACCTCTGACTACCTCTAGTGCTGCGGCTTAACTTGCCCACGTTATACATTGGCTTGCATCATTCTGCAGAGTTTCCAAGCTTTTACAACCACCTGGTGTAGAGGTAACACTTCTGCACCATATTTTATGCTTGGTACACCCACCATTTCCCATATGGTTTTCCCCAAGAAAATCTTATTGAGGCTGTTTCTCCCTAAAAGATTCATTTGATTCAGATTTGGCTTCCCATTCACAGATAGTTTATTCATGTGATTTGGGGAAATGCTTCTCCCTGTGATGTTTATATTTGCACCAAATACTTGGAGTCACCTGTCTCTCCCACACAAGAAGTTTGGTGCTATCTTCCAAAATACGGAACTCCCTCACTCTCCACCTTCAAGTAGCTTAAATAGGATCCACTTTATAACTTAGCTTGTGTTGTTTTCATTCCGTACGAGTCTCCATTTGTTCTCATATCGCCCAGCTCTTGCCACTTGCCAACATTTTCTCCAGGTCCTCTTCACTTTACACATATACCATATCATCTGAAAAATAGCCCTGGGATCTTCAGGCCTAGCCGCCCCACCCCCCCCCCCCCCCCCCCCCCCCCCCCCCCCCCCCCCCCCCCCCCCACCCCAACTGCTACTCCTTCTAAGTTATACACGTGAATGGGCTAATAATATCATTGCCACTTATCATGGAAACATCAGAATAACAAGAAAAAAATTATCGCTGCTAAAGTGTAACTGATTTTGTTCAACTCTTAACTTTGTTCATTCAAATTAACTGCCATGTCCTTGCAGTCATTGCTGTTCACCAGAATAACCATTTATGTATTTCATTATTATTTTTTTTCCTTTTTACTCCACAAATGTACCTTATGGCTCCCTTATTACTATAAGCTTTAATTTTTAACTAAAAATTGAAAAATTTAACAATTAAATGGTCAAATTCTACATGCATTATCATGGTGTTAATGAAAAGTGACAAAAAACACTTTAACCCTCTGCACTCTGATGTCAAAATTGCAGTTTTCAGCAGCAAATATTTCCTATAATCAGTGTTTCTGCTAGGGGAAAATAAATGAGGCCGTATAATGGGGCAACCAAGAGTCAACGCTATCATGGGCCAACGATGGTTAGGCCCGTGGGAGGAAAATTGTAAATTCAGGGGTCCCAAAACACCCATTTCGTTGCATCTGAGGGATTTTTTTTAGGTTTTTCCCAGCAATATTTGCTTAGGTTTTCACATTCCGAGAGCTAGTAATTGCATAAGATAAGGACCAATGAGAAGAAATTCAGGTGAAAAATCATTCATTTACGCAATAAATTAATCAGTGCTGTCGACTTGAGGTGCGCTGTAGCACTCATGCTTTTTCACACTTCTAAATTGGTAACAAGAAGCTCACTTTTTCGCATTTCAGTAACTTTCAAGAAAATAGATTCAAGATTTCCGTACACCTAAAAACTGTTGTGTCATTTTAATTAAGGCTGACAATGATAGTACATCTACGGAAGTTTATGTGTTTACAACACATGCTTGGTTTGGATAAATGTTGGGAGAAATAAGATTGGTCAGAAAACAAAACGTCACAAAATTATATTTACTACTGAATGAAGTTTTACAACTCGCATTACGTTGTGCACATAATAATAATGACACTTTGGCCAGCTGCTGATTTGTCGCGGTTCTCGGGTGAGAAGGCATTTGTTACCCCTGTGCTCCCAACAGCATCCCTATTCCCATGCTTCTCTCCTCCCAACACTTGGAGACGAACTGCTTGATGACATCCCTTGCCCCATTCTTCCCAATCTCTCCGATTAGCATATTAACCCTCTCCTTTGAGTCACTAATCACATGTCCTTCATTCTCCCATCCCACTTCCCCATTATACTCTCAGTGAATCTTATTCTTTTCGACTGGTATTTTTGGCATTCTAGAAGAAAGTGTTCCAAGGTCTCCACCATGCCTAAATTACACATCTGGCACTCCTTTTCACTGTTTTTCCCAATTTTTCCCCTCAGCTGCAGGGACAGTGACCTCGGTTTGAACAACAGTGACCCCCCCATGGGTGCCATCAAGGTACTCTTCAAAACCAGACTTCTCTTTATCATGGAGGCCACCCAAAGACCTCTTTGATTTGACTCCTTCTTGCCAATTGAGGTTACCATCCTCCACAACTCTTTCTCTGACGATTTTTTACCCTGGGTTGCCCCTACATCTAGGTCTGAGATCTCCAATGAGTAGTTCTCTATTATCCCCTCACTTGGATCATCCACCCTGTCTTGGTATTTGAGTTGAAAATACTCTGAAACATTACTTTACACCATCGGCTGTCAGGGAGATTTACCAAATAATTAAGATAACCAAGTTTCAATAAGTCTATCCTGTCCTTAATCCTCATCCACCCAAGCTCACCCCTGATTGCTTCTAGTACTGCGGCATTACTCTACCCCATTATCCATCAGCCTGCATCACCTACATTAGACTATTGTTTATAATTGATTTTTAGTTGAGCTGTGATGAAGTCAAACTTGACTTAAAGTTTGATGAATGGCTGACGGGTGGTTGGGTGGGCGGTGTTACGGTGTGGAAATAATAATGATATTGGTAACAGAAAGAAATCTGAGAATCAGCAACAATAACTAGGAATTTAACTATTTTGAAATTTAATTAAAAAAAATAATATAAAAAAAAGGATACAAAGATCTTTTACACTAATTGGTTTACAGAAAATAAAAGCAGTGGTACTTATCAATTATTTAATTAGTCCAAAATACAGTTTGACAGAATCCAGTAATCCAGTGGTGAAGAATCTGGTGAAGAAATTTTCTAGCTGGTAGTATTAAGTCCACAAATGTGTCTTCAGAAACAGTATCCCGTAGATTTGTGACGAAATGTTCACTTAGAAATTTCAGCAGTCTCCAATAAAATATAATAAAATGCTCAGCAAAATTCAAATGGAATGAAAATCCAATAAATATTGGCACCTCTGGTAAGTTCCAAATTTTCCAGCAGAATCCTGGCTTTTTACAAAAATATATTCTGTTTCATAGAAAGTACATACATCTTCTTTTACAAGATGAATAAATTCTTTTTAAAATTCTCTTTTGGAAACACTTTTCTCAATTCACAAAGAAGCACTTCTTCTTTTATAATAAAGATGCAATGTCCTGCAGCAATAATAATCTCCAATGTAAACAACTGCTCTATTATGAATAGAATGTCTGTTTGAAATGAGTTTAACTGGAAAGAGTTTTTCTGAAATGAGTCTTTCTGAAAATGAGTCCTTGAATTCTATTGACAAAGGTTTAAATAGTTCTCAGAATGTCCTGGAAGATGAAGTTTCTCCAAAGTTCTGTTTTCTATCAGTTTCTAGGTGTTTCTGTTTTAATTGATGTAAACAAGGATGACTTACTAAAACAATTAAACAGTCAACAGCTATATGTACAGTGATCTAAAAATAGATTATGTGTAACAAAGATGTAAACATGCACTTAAAGGTCACTTAGTTCAAATGAGTCAGACCAGCTAGAATCTGCTTTATTGTAAAAAACAAAACATGCCTTCAGAAAAATATCAATTGTGTAGAATTATCAATTAAGGATATATCAGTCTCGATATAATATGTGGGCTATAACACACCCCACCTTAAAAGAAAAAGTTTGAAGGTACTGAAAACGTTTTTTGATATAACTTATGCAGACCCTGACTGGTTTACAATATACACACATGAGAATCTTCACAAAATTTTAATAAACATATATATTCACTTAAGTAAAAGGGGACCGAATCTCATTCTTTCAGACTGGTATTTTGGGCATTCTAGAAGAAAGTGTTCCAGGGTCTCCACCACGTCTAAATTACACTTCTGGCACTCCATTTCACTGTTTTTCCCCAATTTTTCCTCTCAGCTCCAGAGACCGCGACCTCAGTTTGAAATGCAGTAACCCCCCAAAGGTGCCATCAAGGTACTCTTCAAAACCAGGCTTCTCTTTATCATGCAGGCCACCCAAAGACCTCTTTGATTTGGCCCCGTCTCACCAATTAAGGTTACCATCCTCCATGACTCTTTCTCTGATGATTTTTTTTACCCTGGGTAGCCCCAACATCTAGGTCCGAGATCTCCAATGAGTAGTTCTCTATTAACTCCCTCACGTGGACCATCCATCCTGTCTTGATATTTGAGTTGAAAATACTCTGGAATATTACTTTACACCATCGGCTGTCAGGGAGATTTTCCAAATAATTAAGATAACTGAGTTTCAATAAGTCTATCCTGTCCTTGATCCTCATCCACCCAAGCTCACCCCTGATTGCTTCTAGTGCTGCGACATTACACGACCCCGTTATCCATCGCCCTGTGTTGTTCTGCAGGGTTTCCAACCTCTTTACAGCCATTTGGTTTAGGAGTACCACTTCCGTACCATATGTTATACTTTGCAGACCCATCATTTCACAAATGATTTTCCCCATGAAAACCCTATTGAAACTGTTTCTCCCTGTAAGTTTTATTTGGTTAAGGATTCCACCCTCTCCTTCAGAATCAATTTATTTGTGTGGTTTCGGTAGATGCCTCTTCCTATGATGTTTATATTTACTCCCAGATTCTCGTAGTCATCTGTCTCTCCTACACTAAGAAGTTTGCTGCTATCAGGGCTGGGAGCAGTTAACGTTTCAAATGTTAATGTGTTAAATTATTTTAACAAAGTTATTAACGTTTAACATTGAAGTTTCCAAGGGTGCATCAGGAATGATTTTGTACTCATCGTGACTCATCATGACTCATCTAAAGTATATGCATAGGTCATCTATTCTTTCATCTCACTCAGTTAATTGAAACTGTGTCGCATTGCTGACCCTTTCATAGCCATGTGATATGTAACTTCATATATGATAGCCTCAATAGTCCACACTGCCGCACCCAACATCAATTACCTGAACAAGACAACATGAGCGACACAGAAACTAACAACCTCAATAAACATCTTTATGTAGCATTGCGTCATTATCTTATGTCCACACAAGCCGGATCGTGCATGCCGATGACGTAAAATTTTGCTCCATTTAAGTTATTTGACAAAATTGAAGAGTACGAAAAAATTTAGATGTCCGTCAATTATAGATGACCCCTTGATTTGGTGAAAAACCATGATACCCCCCTACCAGTGTTGGCAACTTTGCCTGCCAATATTTGGCGATACCAGCAATATCTTAGCTTCATCGGAATGCCTATTTTCTATATACAGACTTGTTTTTGAGCAACGGCGGATGTGTTTTTAGCTCACCTACTTCTGAAAGAAGTGGTGAGTTATTGTCATGACCTCGGGCGTCGGCGCCCGGCGTGTCCAATATTGTAAGATTTAATGTTAAGATTAATTTCTCAAACATCTGTGGGCTCAGGCCTTTGATATTGCATATCTAGGTTGTAGGGGACTATCAGAACAGTATTTAACCCTGATACTACAACTTTTTTCCAAATTTCACCTAAAATTGCTTGCCAAAACTTGTAAGAATTTGTGTTTAGGTGTTGTAAGAATTTGCGTTAAAGTCAGCTTTTGTGCAGATTGTGCTGCTTTAACTTCTCATTACTGTTGATTTTCATATTTCAATAACAACTGTAGGTATTAACCCTACTGTATGCAGAAATTTAACGGAAATTTTCTTTTTTTTCAGTCAAAATTTTCATGTTTTTCTCAGACTTAGTAAATTTTAAGTTGTAAAACTTTGTAAACTTTGTGTTTAGGTGAGTTGTGTTTCTTTCCAGGTGATTAATATTCTACACTTGGGTTACTGAACTCCATTGCAGTAATATTTAACCCTCATTACATGCATATTTGAGGAATTTGAGGCTGATTTTCTGCCAAAACTTGTTGTAAGAATTAGCGTTTAGGTGTTGTAAGAATTTGCGTTAAAGTTAGCTTTTGTGCAGATTGTGGTGCCTTCACCTCTCATTACTGTTTATTTTCTTATTTCAATAACAACTTTAGGTATTAACCCTACTGTATGCAGAAATTTAACTGATTTCTTTTCTTTTTTTCAGTTACAATGTTCACGTTTTTCTCTGACTTACTCAATTTTAAGTTCTAAAAGTTTGTGTTAAGGTGAGTTCTGTTTCTGTGTCTTTCCAGGCAATTGATATTGGACACATGGGTTACTGAACTACATTGCGGTAACGTTGCACCCTCATTACATGCATATTTGAGGAATTTGAGGGAGATTTTTGGGACTTATATTCACTTTCTTTAAAAAAGATTTTTTTTAACTTTTTTTTTTATTTAATGCTTTCTCATACTTGTTACTAGTAACATTAAGGCTTATTTTTTTAGTTGTTGATGTGATGTATTTTTGTTGGGACTTATAGTCACTTTCTTGAACGAATGTTTTTCCGCAACTCCTCTTTAACCAATGAATGTACTTCAATTACAATTTCAGTGATTCTTCATTACATAATGCCATTTTGCACCTCCTATTTTATTTTTTGATCTGATGTATTTTTATTAGCTCACCTACTTCTATTACAAGTGGTGAGCTTATATGATGACCTCAGGCATCAGCGTCGGCGTCCGGCGTGTCCAATGTTGTAAGATTTAATGTTAAGGTTATTTTTTCAAAGATCACTGGCCTCAGGCCTTTCATTTTGCATATGTACGTTGTAGGCGACTATCAGCACATTATTTAACCCTGATACTACGACTTTTTTCCAAATTTCACCTAAAATTGCTTGCCAAAACTTGTAAGAATTTGCGTTTAGGTGTTGTAAGAATTTGCGTTAAAGTCAGCTTTTGTGCACATTGCGCTGCTTTAACTTCTCATTACTGTTGATTTTCATATTTCAATAACAACTGTACGTATTAACCCGACTGTATGCAGAAATTTAACTGCAATTTCTTCTTCTAAAATAAATTTATGAAAGCCTTTCCTAATTCTTATGATTTAATATCTGGCCTCACGATTCATATTCTTAATCATAAACATTTCTAAAAGAAAAAAATGCTTTTATATCCAATGATTCTATGTTGAATTGATATATAATAATTGCAGAAATATAGACTTTCCAAAGCCATCACATAAACCACATTTATCATTTGATGCCTAGTTATTAATGATTTATATTAACTAAATATTAGGCATGTTACATTGGAACGACATTATCAAGCGCGAATGTAGGTGAGCGTTGGGATGTAACATCCCTCTTGTTCTAAGGTTACAACCGCAGTGATTGTATTCTTACATGAAAACATCGCTGAATGTTAGGATAACCTGAGAGGACTATATTAAGGTACTGTATGTAAGTTCAATCATATTCAAGTTCAAATCAATAAAAATGACCGGAATTGGTCTGTTATACTACAGTTTTGTTTATATTAACATTTAACGTCATTTAATACATTCATGCAGAATTATTTAACACATTAACTGATTAAGAAAAATTTTAACTCCTCCCAGCTCTGGCTGCTACCTTCTGGAATACTGAACTCCCCTACTCTCCACCTTCAAGAAGGATCCACTTTACGGCCCTCGGGAAAAACTTTGCTTTTGCTTTCATTTAGTTCGAGTCTCCATTTGTTCCCATATTTCCCAACAATTCCCAGCATTTTGCTAGCACCTTTTTGCTTTCTGACAATAACACCATATCATCTGCAAAAAATAGCCCTGGGATCTTCAAGTCCCCAACTTACTGACCAAACAAATCGCACCGTTGTTTACAGTTTGTCTAGGTTTTCCTTGGGGGTTAATTGAGTTATACAGGACTCATGGAACAATTGCGTCATGATGCTGTCATCAGAGTTGAGTCACCTTTCTATGAAATTTGTGTATGGAAATCATCAAAACAAGTCTGGAAATGGCACTTGTACAATCTGTGAATCAATTATTTCTCAGGGAACAGTGATTGGAGAAAATTCTGTTGCATTACCAAAGTGCTAGGGGTTAACCTTTACTTAATGAATCAGCCACACCTGCCTGCAAAATTTAAAAATTGAGCAGTTATATAAAATGAATGTTTAAAAAAATTTCAACAAAATCATATGTTCTCGTACCAACGAGGTTGTCACATGATATCTTTTTGTTGAAAATGTTCAAAAAATTTGAAGAAAAGGATAATTTAAATAAGAAATTTTGATATTGTGTGCATTGGGTAAAGGGTTATACTTATTCTGTGCACAGCAGCTGAAAAAAATGCTTATCTAAAATTGTTTTTTAACAATTTATTGGAGAGTGTCTATTGACATTCTCTGATAGAATGTAACAAAAGTAATTATGAACAAAAGCTTGTTACACTAAGGCTTGTAGCATGGTACCTTTGAAAATAAATTCTCAGGTTACAAATGAACTTTGAAAAATAATTTAGCAATCGCCCAGTTAATATATGTAAATAGTTATTTGCTTGAAAAATTTGCATGTGTTTAAGGAGAGGAGTTAATACTGTAAGGTTTCTATTCACTACAATCAGTCTTAACTCCAGTCATTTGATAAGATAGATTTAAATGCTTAAATGGCGGAGAAAAATACAAGTTCATTCAGGAATCCAGAAGGCATGGCTTTCAACAGTATTAAAGAACCGTTGTTGATCTCCAAGAAGAAAATGAGATACAAACAGGAAAATGTTGAATTGCCAGAGAAAAATTATTTGGAATCCTTAAGACCACACTGGAGAGAAGTATCTGTTCTTACGAAAACACTGTTTGCATATCACTTTTATCTCTTCACTGTTGCCTAATTTTGTTCATGATTATGGTGTAGCAGCTTTATCTTGTTGTAATGTAGAGCTGTGTAGTTTTACACTTTACCTAACGAATCAGTCAGATCTGCCCGAATAATTTACAAATTATTTTTCCAAAAAATTTAACATACACAAATTATGTGAGCCCTCATTGGAATGAGCTTCTCAAGCTCATACCAATGGGTGAGGTGGATGTTGCATGATATGGTCTTGTTCAAGGTTTTTTTCATATCGAAACAAAAATAATTAAAATTAAAGCTGGGAGGTTTTGATTTTTCAGATTTGGTTTTGGTTTCTGTTCGGTTTCAGGAAAAAACTATGGTTTTGGTTCAGTTTTTCTATGTGTTAACAGAGATAAACAATGTTTCAGGCTGCGTGAATGGAAAAAATAATCCACAACAGTTTGTATGGTGGGGTTTCACCTTAACTCTTTTAGCACGACAGGCGACTTAAGTCGAAACACGGCAGACCGCGGAAAGTTACTGCAGTAGTCATTTTAGCCAACTGTGTGTGTCCATTTCCAAGTGCTTTTCACCCTTTACCCAACGCAAACGATAAAAATAATAAAATAATAACGCTTTTGTCTAACAACCTATACTTTTTGTAAAATTCCTGATGAATATTAGGCTCAAAGAATTCTGTTTCTCAGATTATTCTGTGCCAAAAGAGTTAAAAGCCCTGTCTGTAAGTATCTCCATTGGGTTGAACCTTACTTCCCTTTAACCCTTTACCCAACGTAATGGCCAAAACCGGCCAGCGCTATTCTCAAAAATCGCCAATTAATTTTCAAAATATTTTCATTTTTTGTCTCAAAAACATAGGTTATGACCCCTCGTTGGAACGAGCTCGTCGAGCTCGTTCCAACGAGGGGTCATAACCTATGTTTTTGAGACAAAAAAATGAAAAAGTTTAGTTATTCAAGAATTTTTTTGCAAGTGTCGTCTGCTTTTCACGTTAGGTAAAGGGTTAATCATTTTTAGGGGTTCTAGGGGATGAGTTGCTAAACCTGTTCAGGCAGAAAAGAGCCATAAATTAGGGTAACAAATGAATAAAGTTTACCTTATCAGTGTTGTGTTCTGATTGTCATATCTCTCTTATTGACTTATCTGGTGAATGAGTCAATAAGGGAGAAAATGTGACAATCGGAACAGGGTGGGAATTTATTCTTTTGCCAGATATACATAGAACGACACACGCATGTGAATGGGATAATCGATATGTCACGAGTGCCAGCGCAGAAGGATAGAATGAGAGGCTGCAGGCTTCGAGTTTTATCCTTCTGTGATGGCACAAGTGCCATATTGATTAACCCATTCACACGTGTGTGTCATTCTATGTTTATTACATGCCTTGATGTCTATAAAGCAATTATTAGAAGGCCATTCGGTAATTGATTTGACAGCTATTAACACAGACAACACATTTTATCGCCAACCAAATTTGCGAGGGGAACCCGTGTTAATATTTTGTACCCTGAGTTACAATGTGTTCTATGTGCCTACTGGCACATAGAACACATTGGACCTCAGGGGACGATTTTCAACTATCGCTGACGATTCAAAGTGTAATTGCGGTGCACGATTTGTAGAAAATTCCAGTGAAATTTCGCTTCTATTTAAAAATAGTCTGTCAACGATTTCCATTCCGCACATATATGTGGAACAGATTTTTATTTTCCACACGGTTAAGTGTTGCCGAAAATGGGGATTTCCTAGAACAGGCGTGTAATAAAAACTAAGTGATAAGAGTCCATAGGGGTCTTTAGTCCTGTTCCCACCAGTGAGATAGTTTGATCAGTTTATATACAAACACGGTAAAACCACTCGGCCATTTTTTTGTGGGGGTCGTGCGGTTTGGTTTTAGTTTAAACATTATTTATTTCCAAATTGCATTATAATACAATAAAACATAGAATACATATTTGTGAATTCAACAGAAAGCTAAAATCTTATGTTAAGCTGTTTCCACACTAGTAACATATTTCACATTATTGGCAAAGGTGACAGTGATTTACAGTCAGCTTGGTTACAAAAAGAAAAAAAAAATACACAAACAGAAACAGAATTAATGGTGATCAAAAAGAAGAAAATGAAGAAGGGTATGAATGAAGTATGAGTGAGAGGGAGAGAGAGATATATAGTTATAGAAATTGAACAAAAGATAGCAGTTGGGATGGAGAGTAAAGGAGAAACAGGAGAGAGAGAGAAAGATTGCAAATGAGAAGCAAACAGAAAAAAGAAGCATCAGAAGCTTGTTAATTAACCCTTTCGCGACTCAGCGAAACCGTCCCCCCAGACTTGGGATATTGGGGTTAATTTTGGGATCATATCGTCCGTTAGATAAAGGTGTACAAAATTCCTTTCACAACAAGCTATTAATTGAAAATAGAATGTGTTTTCATTTTTGGAGTTCACGAAAAAAATCAAACTTTCCACAGTCCATTCTAATGAGGGGTCACAAACTAAGTTTGAGAACAGTACTGGCTGATTTTAGCCATTATGTGGGTAAAGAGTTGATATGGATCAGATTTACACAAAGAATGTACAGTGCATAGGGTTATTTACTTGGTTAAGGCTAAAAAAAAAATAATGTTTTGATTCTCAGGCCCTCCCTCGTTGGATTTGAACCTCCTCAGACATTTTTATTATGTCATGTTTTTTTAAGAATTTGTGAAAACTTGGAATGGTCATTTTTTCACATTTCTCGAAATATAATTATTTAGCTGTGTTTGCAGTAAATTGGTTTTTCTTCTTGCAGTTTATGGGAGAGTGCCCAGATCATGATTTAATTATTTATTTATTTGCTGGTGTTTAAGGTCATATATTTCTGCACAAGGGCTAATAATGGCCGCAACACAAATATAAACTCACTCAAGTTTAACCAATCAGTTAGAGCCATGTTTCCCATTTTAAAGGACTCCTACCCCAAGCATTTTTGACACTCACAGGGGCCTATTCTAATGGATCATATTTGACAGATCTATACCATTAAAAAGAACAATAAAATACAAATCCTCTTAGCTGTTGTTACATCAGTTAGTTATAAAAGGTATAATTACACTAAAATACAACATTTTCTCTTTTTCAAGTGGAAAGGCAGCAAAAAGATTTACTGAGTATATACAACCCTTTACAGGAAAAAAAAAAATTAAAAAAAAAAATAAAAATAAAATCCTCCCTCCCTCACTGATTTGAAAAAAAAATTGCCTGAGAATCAATTCATTTTTTTTTATTTGGCCTAATAGTGAATTTTTTTTATAACCAGAAAGTGTGACTAACCCTGTGCAATGCTCAGGGTTAGTCACACTTTCTGGTTATAAAAAAAACTGCTAACTGCCATATCACACACTACATGAAAATTTATACTGACTAAAGCTGTAAAATACACAGAGTTAGTTAGTTACATGTTGTTACATAGCGTGCAGGATTCAAGGAACTAATGGAAATACTTATACAGGATTGTGGACATTTTTTTAAAGTGAATTCCAAAAATGAAAACATTCTATTTTCAATTAATAGCTTATTTCATTTGGATTTCTCCAATTCCTTGACCACGCCAGCCCCCTATGCCATGTCCCTGACCAGAACTTCTTTTTCTGCCGCATCCCCTCCCAGTCCTATTCCAGACGTTGATGGACTCTCTCCGTCATCTGGATTATTACTGGCAACATCATCTGAACATCCAGCACTCATAGTAGTGTCATTTGTGTCAGCATGATTTGAGCCCAACTGTGCCGCAGAATCCTGTTCCACGTCACTATCATTAGAGTGATATTCGTCCATGGAATTACTGTGGTTGTGGTGCAATTTGTGCTAAGACTGTAGCCAAGCAACTAAAGGGAAATAACTCTAAATTTATTCGGGCATGAAAATTACATCCTGGAACTGATAGAGACAGCACACATGGACTGTGGTGAGAGTAGATGCATTACTATGTCATCGGCACACAGCGCGCCGATGGGTTTGTAGTGTCAGTTTACCGCTGGCGCAGCATGCCAACAAGGCACAAAAGGATTAAATGAGTAATTCTCTTCAGATTAAATATGTTATTTGGATTTGAACTGCTCACACCTGGTATCCACGCCAGCTGTCTAGGGTTTGAGGCCTGAAAGTGATAGAGTATTGTGTGCTTTGCAGAATTCCTGATCTTATTTGAAATGCTCTGTCTTCAGAATGTATGACTGGACAGTTTTAATATATTTCTGTTAGTGAAGTCATCATAAAACTCTGATGCATACAGGAGAATATCACTATCTATGAAGCACACTAGGAATCCAACAGTTTCAATCCTTATTATGTTATACATTGGACATTCTAACAAAAAATGGGCTGTAGTTTCACGCTCTCCACATACACATAAAGGCAAAATAACCAAGTTGTTCATATAGAGGTGGTCATTCAGATTACTGCAATGAAGCCGGAGTCTACAATGAAAGATTTTAGCTTTACAGGATTTAGATTTTTCAGAAAAGTTGGGAGGACATCAATTATTTCGATTGAGATGTATTTTGAAGTTCATAATTCAGTGATTTTCCCTTTTAGTTGTCGAATATCATTCCAGAGTTTTGATGTCGCTGGAAAAAATTACATTTGATGGGATGTTGTACGACAAAAGGGCACTCGAATATTTTGATTAGATCGAAGAATATATAATTGCACTTCTGAAATGAATGGGGGAATATGGCTGGAAATAAATTGTGGAGTCAAGTTATGATACATTTTAAAGAACTGGACTAGTTTATGTTTTTTTAATTGCGTCGCCAGTGGCAGAGCAGGTCTAGTAACCGCTCGACTCCATCTGTCCATCTCTCAGTCCATCCGTCCATCCATCAGTCCATCCGAAACACTTCTTCCGTCAAAGTTTTCTTGGCTTCTATGAAAGGGAATGATTTTATATTTGGTCTGCTGCTTCATAATGATGAGTTGTATTGTGTATCTAATTTTCAGATCAATTGCATGCAACGACACAGGTCCAGACCTGGTATTGGTCTTGGCTTGTTTCACCAAAATTCCAGTTTTTCTCAACCTGTTTCAATATACAAGGATGCTTTACTGGCACTTTTTGTTGCACCAGTAACAATTCTAGCAGCAGCAATTTGTTTTTGGTTAAGTTGATTTATTTCCTTTTTTGTCAAATTATTCCAGATGGTGTCTGCATATTCTAAAAGGGGCCGGATAAATGCAAAATACATTTTTATGTGTACCCATACTATGTATGGTACACATAATGCCGGCATCCGGGGTGGCCATCCATCGTTTGTCCATCCTTTGTCCATTCGTCTGTCCGTCCATCCATCCATCCGTCTGTCCATTTGTCCATCTGGCGTCCGTATCCATTTCTTTGGCATTCAATAACTTGAAAAATATTGCTTGGATTGTCAAGTTACTTTATATTTGTGTTCAGGTTACTGATGTGCCGAGCTGTATAGTTTTTGGTGTAAATCTGATAATTTGATCCTAAGATATTAACCCTTTATCCTTCAAATTGAAAATTCCTCCAATCCCTTTGGCATTCGATAACTTGAAAAATATTGCTTGGATTGTCAAGTTACTTTATATTTGTGTTCAGGTTACTGATGTTCCATGCTGTATAGTTTTTGGTGTAAATCTGATAATTTAATTGTGAGATATTAACCCTTTATCCATCAAATTGAAAATTCCTCCAATCCCTTTGGCATTCGATAACTTGAAAAATATTGCTTGGATTGTCAAGTTACTTTATATTTGTGTTCAGGTTACTGATGTACCAAGCTCTATAGTTTTTGGTGTGAATCTGTTATTTTGATCCTGAGATATTAACCCTTTATCCTTCAAATTGAAAATTCCTCCAGTCCCTTTAGCATTCCATAACTTGAAAAATATTGCTTGGATTGTCAAGTTACTTTATATTTGTGTTCAGGTTACTGATGTGCCGAGCTGTATAGTTTTGATGTAAATCTGTTATTTTGATCCTGAGATATTAACCCTTTATCCTTCAAATTGAAAATTCCTCCAATCCCTTTGGCATTCGATAACTTGAAAAATATTGCTTGGATTGTCAAGTTACTTTATATTTGTGTTCAGGTTACTGATGTGCCAAGCTGTATAGTTTTTTGTGTAAATCTGATAATTTAATCGTGAGATATTAACCCTTTATCCTTCAAATTGAAAATTCCTCCCATCCCTTTGGCATTCGATAACTTGAAAAATATTTCTGGGATTGTCAAGTTACGTTATATTTGTGTTCAGGTTACCGATGTGCCGAGCTGTATAGTTTTTGGTGTAAATCTGATCATTTGATCCTGAGATATTAACCCTTTATCCTTCAAATTGAAAATTCCTCCAATCCCTTTGGCATGAGATAACTCAAAAAATATCAATCCGATTGTCATGTTACTTTAAATATTTATTCAGGTTACTGATGTGCTGTGCTGTATAGTTTTTTATGTAAATCTGATAATTTGATCTGGAATGTTAACCCTTTATCCATCAAATTAGACACTCCTCCAATCCATTTCTTGTACCCATACCATGTATGGTGTACATAATGTCGGCATCCATGGTGGCCCTCCGTCATACAGCTTTCTACTAGTTGCGCTTATGGGTACACATCTGACAGTTTCATTGGCCTATTTTTTCTAATGTACTTCGATCAAGATTGAATTTATTTTTACGGATGAGATCAATGCATCTCCAAGCTTTAACACTAATATGGTCTATATGGTTTGTCCAGGTACCTTTTTGGTTAAAAACAATTCCCAAATGTTTCTGATCGGAAACTTCTTTTATTTGTTTGTTGGACATTATTAGTGGCGGATGAGGAACATGGCTTGTTTTACGCAAAATTAACAAAGTTTCTGTTTTCGAAGGATTGAAATCAACAAGCCAAATTCGAGCCTATTCTTCGATATTTGCAATATCCCTGTTCAGTATAAACAAAATTTGGTAATGGTCCTCTACAATCAAGTAAAGTGTAGTGTCATCAGCAAATAGCCTAATACTACTGGTCACATTTGCTGTGATATCGTTGATGTATATTAAAAACAAGAGAGGACCAAGAACAGAACCCTGTGGGACACCTGTATCGATACTTTTCCAAGTTGACGATACAGAATTGATTATAACCCTTTGCATTCGATCAGTTAGATAGGATTCAAGAAATGTTAAAAGTTTGCCAGTAATTCCAATGTTTTTGATTTTATGCAAGAGGCCTTCGTGCCAAACTTTGTCAAAAGCCTTGCTAATATCACAAAATACAATGCAGATTTCCTTGCCTTTGTCTAGTGCTGAGCTAAATATCATAAATATCAGTAAGCTGGAGAACAGTTGAGTCATGTGGCGTGAATCCAGACTGGTAGTGGCTTAGTAGTTGTTTGCACCAAGGAAATCCCAGATCTTCTAGAATATGCATTTTTCCAAGACTTTGCCAAGGCAGCTTAGTAGAGAAATGGGGTGATAATTAGGTATTAAGTTTGAAGGATCTTTCCTCAAAAGTGGAAACGCATTGGCTCTTTTCCACTAGTCCGGAAAATAAAATTGTTCCAGTAAATAGTTGAAGAGATCAAACAGGGGATCACACGATGACAAACACTCCTAATCAATCGGGGTTTTAAAGTATCTGGGCCACAAGCTTTGTTGGCCTTCATTGATTTTAGAGAATGAAAGACATCCTTGGTGTTTAACCCTTTACCCAGTTAATCGGCCGCATCTGCCTGCGTAATATGCAAATTCAGCAGTTGAAAAAATATTATTTTTCAGAACATTTCAACAAAACTATATCATGTGACCCCTCATTGGAACGAGCTCATCGAGATTGCAATTTGAGGCAGCTTGCCACCCATAAAAGTTTTTAATGTCTTCCACCATTCAAATGACTGGCTCTTTGGATTATCTAGAATATTCTGACTTCTCGAAAAATAATCTGTTTTAGACTTTCTGATATTAGTCACGACTTTGTTGCGTTTAGCGTGGTATTTTGCCTATGTATTAGGATGGTCTGAGCACTTTGCAGAGTGATATAGTCTTTTTCGTTTCCTAATTTGTGGTCTTATTTTGTTATGCATTCATTTGGGTTCATCTTTTTTCAAGGTAATAGTTTTGTTGGGAATATATTTTCCCACTAAACCAAGCAATTTGGATGTACAAGTTTCAATAACAGCATCGATACAGTTGTTAGAAGTTACGAGATTCGTGGATTCTTCTCGTACAGCATTATTTAGGTTGGCATAGTTCCCCTCATTATACAACCAGATAAGTTGCTTGGTATGTTTACGAACACGATTTTCAAGTTAATATACATAATGATATCCGATTAGGTCGGGAATAAAGGGATCAAGGACACCACTGGATATTACCTGAAGAGAGTCTGTTACTGCAGTTAATCCAAAATGGTAGAACTATGTTCAGTAAAAAAAGTTGGCTCTGCAATCAATTGTCCCAAGTTGAAGGCCTGGATAAATCTTTGAATTTATTGAAGTTAATATTCTGGTTGTCATTAAAATCTCCAGTAACAACTAAATTAAGAATGCCCGTGTCTTTAGCCTTGTCAGTTGAATCTTATATCCAACCCAGATAGCAGTGTCGGCACCTGGTAGTCGATAGAAGACACCTAAGAGAATTGGGCCTCCAAGTGTTTTTATTTCAACCCACAGACACTCTAGTAATGAGGTGTCCAGGTCATTCCTGTGCTTGAACATAAAATCTGATTTAATAAAAACTGCACCCCTCCACCTCTATGGGTGTGGTCTTTTTTAAGTGGTTCCTGATATCCACTTTGCTGGATTTCAGTATTGTTATTTAAGGATGTTAGCCATGTTTCAGTGAACACACAGACATCAGTGTCAGCCATTTCACATTGAAGGATATCGATTTTAGGTTTAAGACTTTGTATGTTAATGTGGCAGATACTTCGGCTCGGACAATTTATTTATTTATTGGTGTTTAAGGTCACATACTTATGCACAATGGCTAATCATGACCGTGACAGCTTTACGGGTGGAGGAAGCTGGAGTACCTGGAGATAACCACCGAGCAATGACGAGCAGCTGCCAGCTCCCCAACATCGTAACTCCGCACTGCAGCACAGGCAGGGTTAGATTGGTTGAAGACATGCGCACCATCGACGTGCAGGATGCCTTAGGATATGGCATCATCGTGCCCCCATGTGGACAATCGAGGTTAAGTGCCTTGCCCCAGGACACAACGTGGGAGTCCGAATTGATCATTCAGATGGTTACCCATCCGAGGACTAACCGGGCTCGACGTTGCTTAACTTCGGTGATCGGACGAGAATCGGTTACCGAGGCTCATACAATTAGCATTATAATGATGAATATCATTCAAAGGGGGGAATGCACCATGTACAGGATTTAATTCAATATCACTACACATGTAAAGATGGAAAGGAATCCAAGGCACTAAAATGAAGACCAGACACACAATAACCAGATATACCACGTGGGATTTGTTGATCTTAAAGATGGGATAAAAAAACTAAAGGTATTGAAAACTGTTTTGTTCTTCTGGGTACACAAGTACTACATGATGTAATAGTAACATGATAGTAACACCTGCCGTTCCAAATTTCAATAATAAATTCACCTTCAGAAAACACTTGAGATCAAGTCGTATATTTGCAGGTACATGCCTACAAGTTCTGGGGTGAAAGAGTCCCACCCATTAACTATATATCAATCATTTGTTAGTTTTACCACTTGGGATTTTATTTGGAAGGGAGGGGGGAGGGGACTCCTGGATGTAGACATGACCTGTGTGCACTAGTAGTTTGGTTTTACAGTTTGTTGCAAAAAACGGAACCGAACCAAAAAACTGAAACACTGAACATCTCTAATTAAAGTAGGAAATTTTGATAATGTGTGCATTAGGTCAAGGGTTAACCCTTTACCTGACACAAATAGAAGATGACACTTGGACAAATAGTTCTTGAAACACAGAGGAGCACACTTTAAATTGGATTACTCTTGAATGAATAATCCTGTCAATTGAATATAAATTCTAAACACCAAACCACTTACTATGGATTCAGTACAATTTTGACCTGTACGTTAATTGCGTATTGGTTATAAAGTAAATTCCTGTCAGTTGAATTAAAAATCGTTTGAGAAAAATTACCCAAAATCACTGAATTCCCAGTGGTTGACTTAGTACATCAAATACAGGAATTTAGTCTATTGTGGTTATTCATAAATTATTCATGAATGAACATGGCCAATTAGTCATGAATAACTATTAACATTCATGCTTTAAAAGCAAGAATAAACATGAATATTCATGATTATTAAATTGCTCATATTCATGTACCATGAATAACCACAGATATTCATCAACCATGAATATTCTTGGTAATTCATAAAATGACGAATATTCATGGTTATTCACACAAGTGTGAATGTTCAAAATAATCATAATCCTTTCAAAATGTATAAATTAATATGTTTATTGTTATCCCTGATATAAATATGTTAAAGGTAGCAACAATTGTTGTATCTAAGATAGAGCAAACTGACATAACATTGAAAAATACAACAAACCCCCGCCCCCCTGCCTCCCTTCTCCATTCAAAGCAGCTTTCAAAATTGCTACCAGTTCCCTCCAAAATAGTTTAAAATTAGATTATATAGATCATGGGTGTCTAAGTACAAATATTCATGCTCGTTTAGGCCTAAAAAAATAAAAAATCTGTTTCTCAGGCCCTCCCGCATGGTCCTTTTGGCTGCCGCATGCTCTCTTTTTATAACCAATTTAAACTTAAAAAAACTAAAAATTGAATGGTTTATGTCTGATATTTTACCCAAGTTAAAAAAATTGATGAATTTGTCCCTTGAGTGCAAGAAGGCTTTGCAATGCTTTAGCATTGCAAAGCCTTCTTGCACTGAAGGGATGAAATACACCACCACCCTTTCTATTCTGTAGATTATGAGGCCTTAAACTTGAACCAAGAACATGAACTTTTGATGGCAAAGAAGAAATTACTGAAATAAAAAATAAAATAAAAAACCGCTCGCCCACATGCAATGTCACAAATAATGGCCTGAGAAACAGAAGATCTACTTTGTGTGGCCTTATGGAAGCATGGATGATCAAAATTGTTGAAAAATTTCCCAAGTCCCAATATTCACTCTTGTTCATGGAAATTAACATGGATAAACAAAGTGGATGAAAAATGCCTTAGTCCTAATATGCATGGCTGTTTGAGGTTATCCACCATTACCACAAAAACTATGATTTAACCCTTTACCTGACATGAAAAGCAGAACACTTGCAAACAAAATTCTTGAATAACTAATTTTTTTCATTTTTTGTCTCAAAAACATAGGTTATGACCCCTCATTGGAATGATCACAATAAGCTCATTCCAAAGAGGGGTCATAACCTGTGTTTTTGAGACAAACAATGAAAATATAATAAAAATTAATTGGCGATTCTTTAGAATAGCTCAGGGCGCTTTTGGTCATTACGTTAGGTAAAGGGTTAACATCCAAAATTGGCATGCTCCATATTTTTATCTTAAAACACACTAGAAGAGATTTTTTGTGTAAGTATTTGAAGTTTAATTTCTTAGGTAAAGTATTCATACTTTATTCCATAATTTATTCATGGTCAAAACCACGAACAACCATGAAGAAAAGAAATCATGAATGCACATGATGAATAAAGTGTGAATAACCATTATTATTCATGGTTATTCAGGCTTTCTTTACAATCCATAAATATCAGGAAAATGTGGAAGAGATCTTGTAAAGTAATGCTTTCTCCAATGGGGGTCATACATTTAGATTCTGTTTTGGAAGCAACAAATATAAGTTATTATTTTGGAAAAACTATTGTGCAATTGTCGTCTTATAGCTCTGCTTGGGGATGGATTTTAAAAATATTGTGCAAATTCTTGGTAGATGTTTGCAGAGAAACCAGAAGGACGAAATTTGATTTTAGTATTCACATTATTTTGGCTTTGGTTTTTTGTCAAAATTAAAACCAGGTTGTTTTTTTGGTTAACCCTTTACCTAACATGAAAGGCAGATGACACTTGCAAACAAAATTCATGAATGACTGAATTTTTAAATTTTTTGTGTCAAAGACATAGCTTGTGAGTGACTCCCTCATTGGAATGAGCTCAATGAGCTCATTCCAATGAAGGGGTCATAATAAGCTATGTTTTTGAGACAAAAATTGAAAGAATAATGAAAATTGAAAAGTGATTTTTCAGAAAAGCACTGGCTGGTATTGTCTCTTAGGTTGAATAAGATGTTAACCCTTTACCAAACAAAGCAGCCAAAAACAGCCAGAAAATTAACCAGAACAAGCCTACCACAACCTAAAAAATTTATGAAAACCATAAAAATATAGATATCATTAGAAGTTAGAACCAGCTTGTCAAGCTGGTTCTAATAATATCCATATTTGTATGGTTTTACTGAAAAATTGTGTAATTTGTTTTCGAAAAATGTGGAATTTAATTTATTTTAAAAAATACTGTTTTAGGTAAAGGGTTAATCTTACAGCTTTATTGCAATGAAAGCTGTGATTTGACATCAGATACCTGGAGCTCATTAATTTAAAATAAAAATAAATCAAATGTATGAATGTGGTTTAATTATTTTTGATACTGCTGATTTATCTTTAAATAATTTATATTCAACAGATATCCATATCACCTTGGGCTTTCGACATTGGAAGCTTTAAAGCATTCACCTGAGCCGTGCCTTGTGGGCATGACTTAAAAAAACTAACATTTTGTGTATCTTTTTTCATTTCTTTTCTTCTCTCTCTACTTACAGAAAAGTTTGGTTCATAAGTTGGTATATATTTCCAAAATACGAGATGAAGAAGCAGACAGGACTGAAATTGGTAGTAAGTATTGAACAAATTATCAAGGTGGGTAAGATTACTGGAAGCCAGAATCTGGTCTCAGTATGAAATGTGTTGGATGCCCCATATTTGGGCTTTAAACCTTTACCTAACACAAACAGCAGATGACTCTTGAAGACAAAATTCGTGAATAACTAAATTTTTTCAGATTTTTTCTTAAAAAACATAGCTTATCACCCCTCATTGAAACAAACTCATTGACTTCATTCCAATGAGGGGTCATAAGCTATGTTTTTGAGACAAAAAATAATCAAAATTGAATGATGATTTTTGGCTCACCAAAGTTAGTTGTGTGAGCCTATGGCATAGCCCTCATGTCGGCGTCGGCGTCCGCTCTCAAATATTTTGAACTTTTGTGTACAGGTTTTGATTTTTTGGCTTTTTAATTTTTTTTTAGTTTCTGCATATTGCTATGGTGGTTCACTATAACATTTAACTCTTTTCCAGGGTATTTTGTCTTAATTTTAACCTATTGAATCAAATTTTACACTTATTTTGATGTTTGCGTGCAGGTTTTGATGGGTTTTTTTTTCCTTTCTTCCAAGTGGAGATTTACCTTGCAGCATATGTCCATGCTTTCTATTGTATGTAAACATGCATCTTAGGGCTATGTTTGTATTATTTAACCCTTTTCCTGCTGAATTACTTCAATTTTGGACTTTTATGTACAGCTTTTGGACTTAGGCTTACAGCTTCGTACTTTTATGTACAGGTTGTGATAAAAAAACCCATTTCAAGTGAGGTTGCCGTCACTGCATATTGCAGTGGTGGTTATTATAACATTGATATCTTTCCAGTGCATTTCTAAAATTTTTTTTAACCCTTTGAATAGATTTTTAGACTTATTTTGACGTTTGCGTGCAGGTTTTCATGGATTTTTTTTTTCCTTTCTTCCAAGTGTAGAGTTTCTGCATATTGCTGTGGTGGTTCACTATAACATTTAACTCTTTTCCAGGGTATTTTGTCTTAATTTTAACCCTTTGAATCAAATTTTAGACTTATTTTGACGTTTGCGTGCAGGTTTTCATGTTTTTTTTTTTCCTTTCTTCCAAGTGTAGATTTACCTTTTAGCATATGTCCATGCTTTCTATTGTATGTAAACATGCATCTTAGGGCTACGTTGTATTCTTTAACCCTTTTCCTGCTTAATTACTTCAATTTTGGACTTCTTTTGTTTACAGGTTTGGATTTTTGTGCTTTTAAAAAAAATTTTTTCTTCTTTGCATATTGCTGTGGGGGTTCACGATAACATTTAACTCTTTTCCAGAGTATTTCGTCTTAATTTTAACCCTTTGAATCAAATTTTGGACTTATTTTGACGTTTGTGTGCAGGTTTTGATGGTTTTTTTTACTTTTATGTGCAGGTTTTGAGGTTTGTCTTTCTTCTCTTCCAAGCGGCGACTTACCCTGTAGTGCTAATATTGCCATGGTTCCTATTTTATGTTAGGATGCTTCTTGGGGCTATTATTATATTATTTAACCCTTTAGCTGGTTATTTACTTTAATTTTGGACTTTTGTGTGCAGGTTTTGTACTTTTGTGTGCAGGTTTTGATATTTTTTTTTTAAGTGGAGTTTTACCTCTCTGGCATATTGCCATGGTGGTTACTGTAACGTTTTCAGGGTATTTTTCTAAATTTTAACCCTTTGAAACAAATGTGATACTTTTATGTGCAGGTTTTGAGGTTTGTCTTTCTTTTCTTCCAAGTGGATATTTTTCAAGTAGGCTTTCACCTTACTGGCATATTGCCATTGTGGTTACTGTGACAGGGTATTTTTCTCAATTTTAACCTCTTGAAACAAATGTGATACTTTTTTTTACTTTTATGTGCAGGTTTTGAGTGTCTATCTCACTGGCATATTGCCACGCTGGTTATTGTAATATTTTCAGGGTTTTTTTCTAAATTTTAACCCATTGAAACAAATGTGATACTTTTTTACTTTTATGTGCAGGTTTTGAGGTTTGTCTTTCTTTTTTTCAAAGTGGAGACTTACCTTGTAGCATATTGCCATGGTTCCTATTTTATGTTAGCATGCTTCTAAGGGGTTATTATTATATTATTTAACCCTTTGGCTGCTTATTTTCTTTAATTTTGGACTTTTGTGTGCAAGTTTTGAACTTTTTTTTTTTTTTTACTCCAGCCACCCCTTTACATTGGCCACCTGTTGGTGAGCCACGGGGTACTGATACCCCCTCTAGTTGTGAATAGTAGTGACCGGTTTTGGGTGTTTTATTGGATTGAAGGTTAAACCAATACCTGATTGAACTGCCATATCCAGTCATTGTTTTTTCACAAAAAACGCCATTGAGATTGTATTGTTCATTCTAAAGAAGGGTCATAAGCAGCCTATGTTTACTTTCTGATTCAAAAAATGAAACTCTTCTGTTATTCAAGAAAGATTTTGGCTAGTTTGATGCACTTGTTGTGTTGGACAAAGGGTTAACCTGAACAGTTCAGGATTAATTTGGTAATCAGAATTTGCCCATTTATTTTTGTTACAATTTATTGGAGAGTGCCAAAAGGTGAATATTCCACTCTATAAGGGTCTGATCTAGTGTATCAAAACTCAAAAGTGGAAATCCAGGAAGTACTTTTGTTATCCCCTGCCAAAACAAAGTTTGCGGGCGATATTGAAATGGGGTCCAACCTTCATATCTGTTAGTTGATATTGGATTTAAATTATCTCTGGTATGCTGATAGACCACAATGGGGGAAAGAATATTCACAATTAACAGGTTTTTTCCATTTTTTTTCTAAACACTTATGGCCCTTTTCCCACTTTTTTCAACTTAGATACAGGTTGCGTTGCACCCTGTTCAGTTAGTTTTGTAAAAAGAATGGTAAAATGACTAAGAGGTAATGTGCTGTTAATGGACAGTAAATCTTTTGATTTTTCCTTCCAATTTTATTGATCACGTACACCCTACCATTAAAGTAGCAACTAATGAACAATTTTAAAATTTGTTTTGGTAGAAAAAATCATAATATTGAAATTTAACATACCCTTTTGGTAGTTAACTCTCACCCCACAAATTATTTTCTTATATTTTTCATAAAATCAGGTCATGTCTGTCATTTTAGCAATCTTGACTTGATCTGATGAAAAAATTGATAGGAATATTTCATCCAGAATTGAGATGGGCAATATACTGAAAAACCGAACTGATACCAATATCATGGGGATACCGATAAACCAAACCGAATCAATCATTCAATTCTGAAACCATCTGCATTTTCAAATTTTCCTACAGTTGCAGTTCATAAGGCCTTGTTGAGGCTTGATAGCAGCTGAAGTGTTCATTTTCATGTAAGAAGTGACTGATATTTATTGGGCCTGGGGGAGTTGTTCTGAATTTCCTCTAGACTACACAACCTGTACATCTGTACATGTCCAGGTGCTTAACAGTGATTTCTGATCAAGTCTTGGCTGCCCCAATGGGCTGCAAAGATTTTTACTAGAAATCACTGCCCAGGTGATTTGTCTATTGTGAATAGGGCCTCCTAATGATGGTATGTTCAGGATACATGTTCTGAGATCACAAAAATCTGAAATAGGCCTTTAAAGATTAAGGTGTGTTTGGAACAAGTCACAACATTACTGTAGATATGATTTGTATTGGGAAAAGAATACCAATTTTGAACTCATTGCCAGTGCATGTGGCATTTATGGCACTGCATGTGGTATAATGATAAAAGAACAATGTATTCTGTAGTTTCCTGGTGTGAATTCCCCTCGTACAATTATTGACTTTCCTTGAGGTTCATACAAGGAATTATCAACCTGAGAAAAATAATATTCACAGACTCAGTGAATATTACTTTTCTCGGGTTGATAATTCTTTGTATCAACCTCAAGGAAAGTCAATTATTGTTTTATTATTTTGACAGAAAATATCGTTTTCAAATTCCTTGCTTTATTGTATATTTTATATTTTTTTAAAAAAAATTCTGCATATTCATATTGCAATAAAATAAATTTAATTTCAGCATATATATACAAGAAGCAATGTACATTAACTCATTTGTTCATGACGTAGTTGATTGTTATATTTGAACAGTTCCTAAACATTGGAACAAGGAAATTAAAGGAAGGAGCAAGTTGGAAATACCATTTCTATTTTTATTGCAAACAGGTATTTAGAATCATATCTACCTACCTGCACTATTTATAGACAAAAATGACAGAGCAGTGAATAGTGATGAACTGATAATCAGAATCAGCAATCTGAACTGGCTGGTTATGGGGCATCGGCCAATTATGACAACCGACAGTTAAAAACCGGCAGTTTACGAATATTCTATATTTAACACTGACTATTAAAATCTCTTTGATATCTGGCCATTTCAATAAAGTTTCCCCATTAAAAACGTGTGTAATGCATATGAGAATATTTAGGGGTTTGCAGAGCTGATATATTATGGAATTTACCACCTGCAATTGGTAGGTGATCACCACTATTCCCAGCTGATCGAAGTCACTGGCCTTCAGTCATGCCAGATTCATGGTGCTGTACAACGATCATTGGTACATGTATAAATAAAATGTGTTCAACCGATAGTCTGAAGTACTTCATGATGCAAGCATCACAATACAATAAGAAACTAAAATTGGGAGAAAAAACTAAAAAACCCTCTTTTTTCGATGATAGATGATTGTTAACCCTTTACCTAACGTAACGGCCAAAACCGGCCAGCGCTATTCTCAAAAATCACCAATTAATTTTCATTATTTTTTCATTTTTTGTCTCTAAAACATACGTTATGACCCCTCATTTGAACGAGCTCGTCGAGCTCGTTCCAATGAGGGGTCATAACCTATGTTTTTGAGACAAGAAATGAAAATAATAGTTATTCAAGAATTTTTTTTGCAAGTGTCATCTGCTTTTCATGTTAGGTAAAGGGTTAAGCAACATGTGATTTGCATGACTGTCACAAACACGTTTTTGGTTTGTCAAATAAATTTTTTAATTCAGTTACCTCCCTTGATATTTCTCTCTAATATTGATTGCAAAGAACATGTAAACACTGAAGAAACACATCAAGGGATGTAACAAGTTGAACAATAACCATTAAATAATATATTCTGACATGTCGCATGTGCATATGTAAACAAAGCACCATACATTTCACAACACACATTAACATCAAAGTTATTATTCAATTAAGACACAAAGTATGTGTGCTCAGTATCTTCCTGGCTGATACAGCCCAGTGTATTGTACTCTTACACAAAATTGTATTGACAGTATTTACCAGAATAACACACAATCTTCACAAGAGAACAATATCATGTGATTGTATCATTAATAACAATCTTCCCCCACCCCAACTCACAAAAATGCAAATATTATTTTGGATAATATTGCCCAGCACTAAACATGCGTACACTGAGAACTTATGTGGCATTAAGCTTTCGTAATAGGTGATTAGTCAATGAAATTCTGCAGTATAACAGGCACTAACAGATTTTCTTCTGGGTCCTATTTCAGCCATCGGAATCTGCATCAAAATTTGCATAATCGGCAGATAAATAATTGGTAATAGGTTCATAGCAACTGTTGATAATAGGTTCATCACTAGCGGTGAAATATCAACTCAATTTCAATAAAAATAGAAGAGATCAGCAATACTGGAGGATATAAACACTTCTGACCAGTGTTTTAGCCAATTAAATTTACAAGAAGTTTTCTGTCATGTACTAAAACAAAATGTACTCCAGTAAATATTGAACTGAAATTTTGCAAGAAAATTAATCTTCAGTTGATTAAGAGCTAAAATTTCACAGTAAGGCTTAGCTCTAAAACTCCTTTGTTATACCAGAGCAATGAAGGCAGTTTGAGATATTGAAATGCTGTCTGTCGAACAGCCTGTCATCCATCACAATAGCACGTCGGCATTTGCTTACTGTTTTAGTGTATTAATAATTGTCAACTCACCTACTTCACCAAAGTGGTGAGCTGTTATGATGGATATGGTGGCAGTGGCATTGGCCTCTGTTGTATGTGTCCAGTTTTGTAAGAGATTGTTTTTAGGTCATTCTCTCAAAGTCCTGTGGCCCCAGGGCTTTGATATTTCATATGTGGATAATGGGGGACCTTCCCAATAGTAACCCCCCAAACCAGGATGTTTTTCAATTTAAACAAAATTTAGGGGTAAAATCTTAGTTTTCTTGGAGTCGTAAGAGTTTGCAATTAGGTCGTATTGTATGCATGTTATGTTGCTTCAACAAACCTCTTTGGTATTTATCTGCTGCCTTCATATGACCTTCAAAGACAACTAACACCTCATTTCTACAAGATTTAAGAATATTTTTATATTTCTTTTCTCAAATTTTAATGTTTCTTTTACTGTCACAGTCCAGTGTTGTAAGAATTTCTGTTAAGGTTAGCTATTATTAGTCCCCTAAGGGAACCGTAAGAGGACTATAGGATTGCACTCCGTCCGTCCGTCCATCCGTCCATCCGTCCGTCCGTCCGTCTGTCTGTCCATCCGTCTGTCTGTCTGGGCTTAGCAGAGGTACATTGTGGGGTTCAAAATTTAGGGTCAGTGGTAGTTGTGGGGTTGGGTTAGTACAGTGGACACTTGTGGGGTTATTTTTTGCACTGTGGGGTTAATTTTTTGACCTTGTGGGGTTAGAGTTTAAAATGGGAAAAACTCCACAAGTAAGAACGTGTAAGAACATCGGTCCGTCTGTCCGTCTGTCTGTCTGTTTTTGTTACCACCTCTCCCTCCAACATGCTTTAAGCTACACCTTTCATATTTGATACATGGATAAATGGTTCTGAGGGGATGATGCACGCTCAAAATCTTTGTTTCAAAATCCAAGATGGCGGAATGGCGACCTTTTTTGTTGTGTTTTTTTAAGCTTTCTTCACTATTTTCATGTTACCACCCTTCCCTCCAATATGGTTCAAGCTACACTTTGCATATTTGGCACATGGATAGAGGGTTGGGAGGGGATGATGCACGTTCAATATTTTTTTTTCAAAATCCAAGATGGCGGCATGGCGGCCATTTTTGTTTTGTTTTTTTAAGCTTTTTTTCTCTATTTTATGTTACCACCCCTCATTCCAACATGGTTCAAGCTACACTTTTCATATTTGGCACATGGATAGAGGGTTGTGATGGGATGATGCACGTTCAATATTTTTTTTTCAAAATCCAAGATGGCGGCATGGCGGCCATTTTTGTTATGTTTTTTTAAGCTTTTTTTCTCTATTTTATGTTACCACCCCTCATTCCAACATGGTTCAAGCTACACTTTTCATATTTGGCACATGGATAGAGGGTTGTGATGGGATGATGCACGTTCAATATTTTTTTTTTCAAAATTCAAGATGGCGCCATGGCAGCCATTTTTGTGTTTTTTTAAGCTTTTTTCTCCATTTTATGTTACCACCCCTCCCTCCAACATGGTTCAAGCTACACCTTTTATATATGGTACATGGATAAAGGGTTGTGAGGGGATTATGCATGCTCAATATTTTTTTTTCAAAATATAAGATCTGTCTGTCTGTCTGTTTTTATGTTACCACCTCTCCTTCCAATATGCTTTAAGCTACACCTTTCATATTTGGTACGTGGATAAATGGTTCTGAAGAGATGATGCACGCTTAATATTTTTTTTTAAACATCCAAGATGGTGGAATGGCAGCCATTTTTGCTGTGTTTTTAAGCTTTTTTTTCTCTATTTTTATGTTACCACCCCTCCCTCCAACATGGTAAAAGCTACACTTCTCTCAATTCTCAATTTTTAGATTCCATAGAGATTAAGCCCCCCCCTCCCCCCCCCCCCCCCCCCCCCCCCCCCCCAGTCTGATACTCCTGCTGACTGTGGTCATGTCTTATGTGACAATAACACCTTATGTCAGAAAAGTGCCGTACGGAACTAATACCACCTCGGTGGTCAAACACTTGTTTATATTTTTTGTAGTCAAGCTTTTCATTTCGATTTAAGGTCAGAATTTATATTTTGTACTTCTACCTAATTTCACAGGATAGAGTTTTTATTTAGATCAAGTATAATGCAGATTTTGGTACCCTGTCTTCTGATTACCCTTTTCACATTGCTCAGACTGTATCAAGCATGAATATAGGTGAGCAGATGGGATGGGACATCCCTCTTGTTATGAAAATTGGTGTGAAGTATGAGTATTGACAAGGGTGATGGAAGCAGGGGGCGTGTGGGGCAGTGCATGCCCCTTTTTGCTGGAAGTGCACTCGTAAAAAAGAGACTTTTCAAGAGCTCTGAGAAACTCTTTAAGTATTCATTTCTAGCATATTTTACATGTGCCAGTCTTAACTCAAATGCACAGTCAAGTGCATTTTTAGTTACTGCATCCCCCTTGTCCTCCGATGCTTCTGTTACCATTGAGTTATTAAGCATAGGTGGACATGTGGAAAAGAATTTTTATTTTTACAAATATTTTCCCATCATTATTGCCATTGTTAACCCTTTACCCAACGTAACGGGAAAAACCTTCCAGTGCTATTCTAAAAAATCTCCAATTAATTTTCATTATTTTTTAATTTTTTGTCTCAAAAACATAGGTTATGACCCCTTGTTGGAATGAGCCCGTCGAGCTTATTCCAACGTGGGGTCATAACCTATGTTTTGGAGACAAAAAATGAAAAAAAATTGGTTATTCAAGAATTTTTTTTGCATGTGTCATCTGCTTTTCATGTGAGGTAAAGGGTTAATAGCTAGACTTCTATCACATATAGTTTATCCACATAACCCTTTACCTAACATGAAAAGCAGACGACACTTGCAAAAAAAATTCTTGAATAACTTATTTTTTTCATTTTTTGTCTCAAAAACATAGGTTATGACCCCTCATTGGAACGAGCTCGACGAGCTCGTTCCAATGAGGGGTTTCATAACCTATGTTTTTGAGACAAAAAATGAAAAATATAATGAAAATTAATTGGCGATTTTTGAGAATAGCGCTGGCCGGTTTTGGCTGTTACGTTGGGTAAAGGGTTAACTCCTAATTTTTATGAGATCTGTTGGAAACTTTGTATTTAGTTTGAGTACGAAGGGTATGGAAGAAATTTGGGAATTGCTGCATTTTTCCAAGGATATCATCGACTACCTTGCAATTGTTTTGACTAGACACTATCCTTATAACTCAATATCATGTTTGTACTTTACTTTTTCTTTACAGATTATTATGAGAGACTATTCAAGAATTTACAGAATCTCTACCAAACTGAAACAGTCTCTGGGTTGATGCTTATTTACCTCAAGCATATTGTACATGTTGTAGAAGTAAGTGGAAGTATAACTTTATTATTTATGTGTACAGTGTATACATTCTGTATGATATGCATAGCTGAGAAATAAGATTTTGGAAACCACTGTCATTAAGGCTACTCATCTCAATCCAAACACTGCCTATACCAGCTGGTATGTAGGAACCATGGAGCAGCAGGTACGTAGAACCGGGGAGGGTGGAGATGGGGATAGACATGTGGCATTTGCTCGTGATGAGCCAATAAAAAGAAAGCCCCATCAGATGATTTATGTATTTATTTATTGGGTATTTAATGGCACTTTTGACAGCCAGGGTCACCTCGTGGCAGACAGTTTTATCGGTGGAGGAAGCTGGTGTACCCAGAGAGAACCACCGAGCAATGATGAGCAACTGTCAGGCTCCCAACATACTAACTCCACACAAGCAGGGTTAACATAGGTTGAAGACAAGTGTACCATCGATGTGCAAGATGCCTCAGTACACAACACCACTGTGCTTCCACTTCTCCAGCGGGGGTGAAATGTCTTACCTAAAGACACAATGTGATTGCCACAGGTGGGATTCGAACTGAGAACCTCTTGGCTTGCAGCATGCACCACAACCTACTGAGCCACTGTGCACCCCCCCCCCCCACCTCCCACCCCCAATCAGATGAATGCCAATGATTTGCATGCACTTATGTCTTATTATCAATGCCAATGTCAGATGGCATTCCAATATGAAGAGTTGAGCAACTGTTGAGTCATTTTTCTATTCTAAAATGTCACATTTAATATTTTTATCCTAAAACAGCGCGTGTAATTTAATAAATCAAGTTGTAGCAGCATGAAAATGTTAATGAAATTTTCTTTTTGAGAATTGGAATTTACTGATGTTTACCTGACTTCTGATGGATGAAATGATGGTTGTGTTGTATAATTGGGGTTAATTGATATAGTGAAGATCAGTTACCAAGATCTGGCCAGTGAACAGTGTTCACAGTAATGCTTGGTTGGTTTCTCAGTATGATTGAGATGTTAGTTTGGGAGCAATTTGAGTGTGACTTTGGATGTTGATCCATTCAGATGTTTGTTTCGACTGTGTGTCAACCTATGTTTATTAATACTGCCATGTGTGCTATTCCATTTGTTATACTGCTGTGTGCAGGATGCTATCGATAATACTGCTGTGTGCGGTATTCCATCTGTTATACTGCTGTGTGCGGTATGACAACTCTTATACTGCTGTGTGAGGTATTCTGTCTGCTGTACTGCTGCGTGCAGTATGTTATCTTTTATACTGCTGTGAGCGATAAGACTGTTATGATTTCCACGTCTTTCTTAATTGATAACACCCTTAAATTTCATCCAAATTCATTGAATGTTAATCAATACTGAAAATACAACATTGGCGTCACCAACAGGATACTTAAGAGACCCGGCGGCTGAAAATACAACAGTTGGATATTGGCTTATGGCCAATCATATACAGATTAATCATCTCATCACTATAATGTTCTCCCCCCCCCCTCAATCTTTTCAAGAATATTTGTGAGAGAGTGCGAGTGTGTGTGTTTTTTTTTGTTTAGACCAACATCATTTTTACCAACCTGTAATTACAATATTATTGAAAAGTAGCTTGAAGGGGTGTACAAACTTTGATCAGATATTTCCTTTTCTGATTTGCCTTTAACTATTGTCTTTAAAATTGAGAAATAGGCATATTTTTGGCTCCATATTTAACAATTTTCCCCATTGTTAAATATGGAGCCAGAAATGAGCATTTTTCCATGTAGAGGGGTGCGTGAGTTCCAAGCATGGTTTTGTGTATGGTATCCTGCCTTGCCGCTGAGATATATATCAGTGGTGTGGTGTCCTTGTATGATCATTACCCCCTCACACTCTCCCCCTCCATTTAAAAATGCTGCCTATGTCTTTACAATCAATCATAACGTCAACTAAGTCTGGCATCTGAAAATGATTGTTAACTGGTTTTGAGCTGAGTTTTTTTTGGTTATCAAAATTTTGTTCACATGTTATTGCCTTGTTACAATTTATGGGAGAGTGCCCAAAGGCACTCTCCCATAAATTGTAACAGGGTAAATCCACCCAGACTAAATATTATAAAATCAAAATTAATCGAACGCATCTACAGAATGTGAAGTCTTCGAACTGTGGTACCCGCACTTCAGGATAATGCCCCAAAATGGGCTTCCAGCACTCAACCAGTTGAGAGATCAGGACCTACTCCTTTTAATAAGGGTATTTGTTTATACCAAGAGCCAGGGATTGTGCCTTGAACCAAAACTTGAGAACAGCATTTTTGCACTGTGCTGGTAAATACCTTTTCAACTGACAGATCAAGTCAATTTTACATAAAAAATTTTGTACTCTCTCAGACTAGATGGGGTGATTGTAGGTGTGGCTTATGGAAGGGTTAAAGTTTTATATACACAAATGAGGTGAACGAGAAAAAACATTCAGTTCAATGACAGAAAAGTAAATATTTCTGTCTTCTCTGAAACATATCATGTGACTTATCACTGGAATGCACTGGGCAGCATGAGATCATTTCCAAGAGAAGTCATTTTGTCTGTTTAACCCTTTACCATATGGGTACTATACAAATTGAGCAGTTGAAAAAAAAAAAAAAATTTTTAAATTTGAACAAAACCATATCATGTGCCCCCCTCATTGGAACAAGCTCATTCCAATGAGTGGTCACATGATCTGGTTTTGTTGAAATTTTTTTTAAAAATTAAAAAAATAATTTTTAAAATTAATAAATTTTGATATCGTGGGCATTGGGTAAAGAGATAATTAGGAAAGATCCGATTTGAAAATTCAAAACAGATTTGCTTCTGTTTCTTCAAAATATTGTGCTCCGTTACGAGTTTATAATTAATTTTTATATTGTAATATTATTTGGTGAGCTGTTCAAGTTTGAAAACCCCTCTTGTCTGCCAAGATTATTGCACCATATATTTTAGGAATGTTGGGATTCAGTGAAGAGTTCATTATAATTTTGAGAAATTCTGTTAATTAAAGTGTTTTCTGTATGTAGATTTATTTTGCTACAATTAATTGGAATTAAAAAGTCTTTATCCAATATACAGCAATAAAAACTTGTAAAATATTTTAGTGCTCCAAACCAGTTCAGTGATGTAAAAACTGCATCTACTATGATCGGGAGCGTGGTGGCTCAGTGGTAGACTGTTGGACTTCTATGCTAAAGATCCTGAGTTCGATTCCCATCCGGGATGACCCTCGTTGTGTCCTTGGGCAAGGCACATATATCCTGGTTGCCTACATGGGGGCACGATGATTCCATTTACTAAGGCGTACTGCATGTCGATGGTGCCCATGTCTGTAACCCTGCCTGAGCGGAGCTTGAACAGAGTTAGAATGTTGAGGAGCTGACAGTTGCTCATCGATGTTCGGTGGTTCTCACAGGGTACTCCGGCTTCCTCCACCCGTAAAACTGTCACGATCACGATTAGCCATTGTGCATAAGTATGTGACTGTAAACACCAATAAATAAATAAATAATCTACTATGATCGTGTTGAAACAATTTTTTTTGTTTTGCATTGTAGACTTCCACAGATATATTGACAGATATTGTGAGAGACTTGGCTAGAAGTGAAGAAAACGAGGAAGGGCTGGTTTCCAAATCAAAGATTTTAGTAATTTCACATGATATATCCTTTTTATAAAATTTCATTCCTCTAAAATGTTAAGATAAGGCAGTAATCTTTTTACTCCCCCAAAACGATCCTCTTTCTGTCTGTCTCCATCTTTCTGAATTTTGTAAGTCCTGCTGGAAATTGGTGTCTAAGTCATACCTCCACAATGGCTGCGTGGATTTTCACAAAGCTTCACACAGTGGTAGAGGATAAAGGGAAGGTGTGTTGTACAGCACCCCCAGGTCAGCATGACAAAGGTCAAGGTTGCAAGGTAGGGGAATTTTATCTGTCCATTAATATCTGTGAAGTGAAATTATTTATTTTGTGCGGATTGGCTTTGTTTATAGTTTATGAGAGATAGCTTATAGGCACTCTCCCATAAATTGTAACAAAGCAAAGACATAACAATTTTGTTGACCAAAAATAATTTCACACTCTATCAATTATTAAGGGTTAACCCTTTACCTAAGGTGAAAAGGCAGACAACACTTGACACTTGATAACAAAACTTATTTTTTTCATTTTTTTGCATCATTATGAGCTTGTTCCAATGAGGGAGTAACCTGATCTGTTTCTGAGACAGAAAAGAAACGTAATGAAAATTGATGGTGGATTTTTGCCAAAAGTGCTTGCTGATTATTTCTGTTACCTATGTACAAGATGGTACTGAGAAAAGGCTCATGGTAAAGTGACTTAAATTATAGTTTGACTTCCACTGATCTAGGCGGGTTGTTACTGTTTTTTGATTTTCAAAACTACAGGTTTCATGGCTATTTTTGTGAATTTGGTTGGGTGGATGATAAAAACTTGGCCATATCATGAGTTTTGGGAGAACAAAATGGAAAATATTTTTGTTTTAATTTGAGTACCACACTGTTTGAAGTATGTATCTGTTCCTGATGAATTGTTTAGAAATTAGGGTTCTCTCCCTTAGATAAGTTAATAACAACCAGGTTGCAGCTACCTGGACAGTCACTCGTGTTGAGAAAGAGGTGGACAACTTGAATAGGTACAGAATCACAGACACACTGTGATGGAAATGGATGATTAACATTTAAGTTGCAAGCCAGGTGTGTCATTGAGAGGTCTGAACTAGGCTTAGTTCTATGATCCCTGTGTTATTTATTTATTTATTTATTGGTGTTTAAGGTCACATACTTATGCACAATGGCTAATGATGACCGTGACAGTTTTATGGGTGGAGGAAGCCGGAGTACCCGGAGAGAACCACCAAGCAACGACGAGTAGATGCCAACTCCCCAACATCGTAACTCCACACTGCAGCACAGGCAGGGTTAGATTGGTTGAAGACATGCGCACCATCGACGTGCAGTACGCCTTAGTGCACGGCGTCATCGTGCCCCCATGTGGACAATCGGGGTTAGGTGCCTTGCCCAAGGACACAACGTGGGAGTCCGAATCAATCGCTCAGATGGTCACCCATCTGAGGACTAACCAGGCTCGATGTTGCTTAACTTCGGTGATCTGACGAGAACCAGTTACCACAACCGCACCCCCAATGTGATCCCTGTGAGAACTCCATAAAGTGGAATAGTGTTTTATTACTATGGTAAACAAATACTGATCTGCCCATAAAGTAGGTCCTGGTGACCAGTGCTTTGAGTGGACATACTGTAAAATGGGCAGCATAGATTTAAACAACTGACTAAATTTGACTTCTTACTTGTGTTGCAGTCATGATGTAGCCATAGCTGCTGCAACTTGGCTCTATTCATTACGGTGGTCTTTGTGATATCAGTTCAGTTGTCTCTGCACAAGTGCTTAGCTCAAGCTGAGATGTCAAAAATCATATTTCATAACATTTTTGGATCAATACTGTGCAGAATGGTTACAAAATTTTTATCAAGTATCATATTTTCATTTCCCTACAACTGGATTGTGCTAAACATCCATGATTACAGAAATTTGGTGTGCACTTTTTGGAAATAGTAACATTTTCATACATGTGATAAATTATCAATATGTTATAGCTGTGGTGTAGCTCCATGTCAACCAATTCATGTTCCAAGATGGACGAACCTACAGAATGCAGGAACAGCATGATGCTTTAATCAGAGCCTGTACTAACCTGAGAGACAAAATCTCCATCAGAGAGAGTGTTCGGGATAAATCATGCCACAGCAGTCATGGCCAGTGAAATGACTGGAAACCGACCCCAGACTTCTTCCTGGATAAGATCCAGAACACCTGTGTAGAATATGGCCACGATGGCCTCTGGAATGCAGAACAGTACCAAGTCACTGACATCAATAATGACATGAAGGCATGCTACCATGCAAGCTTTCAGTCCACAATCCTTCTTTGAGTGCTTTAGTTCCCCAAATGCCAGAATGACTTGGATAGCAATCAATGGCGCTTTGCTGAAAGACATAAGTACTGGTTTCACCTGAGTACATATGTGGACAGTCCACCCTACTGTCCACACCGTAATATCTGCATGGTTTGGAGGCATTTTGAGGAGCAGGGTTGGACTCAGTCGTCCTCTTGTATCTCATCGAGTCGGTATCCTGTCTGAGGTAGAGGTTGGAGAAGCCATCATCACATTTGAAAAGTAGAAGGAAGTATGGTTGCCCCAAAGATTGAGACAAGGACTGTTATATCATTGGGAAGTTAACTCAGTGTGCAAATGTTGATGGAAAGTGTCTCACTCACCAATTGGTTACAGACAAAGGTGAACTTGATTATCTTGTGAAAGACACTTGCCGAAGTGCTGCCTGCCTCCCCCCTTTAAGCCTTTACCCAACGCAGACGATACCAAAAGTTATTATTTTAAATATCCTTTTTCAAATTTTTCCAAAAACTTTCAACAAAACCATATCATGTGACCCCTCTTTGGAACGAGCTCAACGAGCTCGTTCCAAAGAGGGGTCACATGCTATGATTTTGTTGACATTTTTCGAAAAAAAATATTTTTTCACCTGCTGAATTTGCATATTACGCGGGTGGATGTGGGCGATTTGTTGGGTAAAGGGTTAATTGTTGGAGCATCGGAAAGTTGTCCCCTGGGACATGTGTTATCATACTATGACTGAGGCCAGCCCCAGTGTGACCCTCTGAGGGAGAGTTTGCACGCCTATACCCATATCAACTTTCTTACCATGCTGCAAGACTGAATCAAGAAAAACAAATGAAAATAGCATCTGAGATTCAGTGTTCTCACATTTCCATTTTTGACTAGTGAGCATGTAGAGCATTGTTTGGGGTAAGCGGACTGAGCATTTTGGCTGAATCATGACTCAATTGTGATCTGGTCGAATTTCTTTGGAAGACAATACTTGCAGTGTTCAATAACTGAATATTTTCATTTTTTGGCCTTCAAAATATAAATATGAACACCTCACTCATTGAAACAAGCTTGTTCCAATGATGTGTCCCAAACTATGTTTTGGAGGCAAAAATTGAAAAAATAACAATTTGAATGGCTATTTCTGTTAGTTGTTCTGAATGAAATTGATCATTAACTTCTTGCTTGCTGCTGTTGCATATTCCTGTCAAGGACAGGATTTCTCTTGTCACTGACATAAGTATAATTTGGGCACATTTCATCAAATTATCTCCCTGTAAGTTAAAATGATTTTTTCATCATTGATTCCCTGTGTTAAAATTAGATGATTTTTTCATCAAATCTAGTCATAACTGCTTCTCAGCAACCATGCAATAACTAGATTTGTTGAAAAATATCTTGAAAATACTCAGCGGATTAAAAGTTAAGATAGATAAAGGGTTGACCATTGATTTACCACATTGACCTTAACCATATATACGTTCCACACAGACAGTATCAGCAGTGGAGTTTCCGGACACTGGATATTCAAGCACCAAGATTAGAAGCATATGAACCCTCAGAGTCAAATGAAAAGCTAGTAGTGGATTTATTGACACAGCTGCTGAAACTTGGTAACCATCTAGCAATGCAGCCAAAGGTAATATTTTTTATTGACTGGTAGAGTTCTAGCAGTGATGGGGGTGGGGGTGCTTGTGCTCAAGGCTAAGGTATTCCCTGACAAGCACACAATAAAGGAGGCAGTTTCCCAGATGGGGAGGGTATGCTAACCCTCCCCAATGTGTGATCTGTAGACCCTTGTGGTGCCATGCCTGAGTGCTAGAAACTGCTATCATGACTACTAAAAAACCCTGAGAGCCACTTTAGCGGCTTTATACTGTATGCATTAGCTCGTTTTCTTAGCAGTAGAAAAAAAATTGTTTAGATAGAATTGCTTTGTTGCAATCTGTTGGAGAGTGCCCATCAGGCACTCTCTAATACATTGTATCATGCCAATTATTTTGCACAAACTCTTACTAAACAATGGCTTCCATTGCTGGTAGCATGGTATCCTTGAAAAAAAATTTGCATTACAAATCACTTTTGAAAAATAATTGAGCCTTCTGCCAGTTAAGAAATCGGCTATTCCACAAAGAGATTTTTGGTTTTCCAAAGATCAAAAGAAAACAAAGCTGATTGAAACTACGAATGAATAATAAAAACATTGTCACATCAACCTCTGACCTAATACTATCATAGACATACAGACATATAAGATCTTTGTCTTTGTCATCATCATCATGTCTTGAGAGTTTGTAGAGTTTTAGGGTGGTATGGAACCCACATTATAAATTATTGTGATGAGTTGACGGTAACATGGTCTGAGGTTTGCGGCTCGGAGCTTATTTTCAATTGAGATACGAAGCGTCGAGGTTGAACATACGCTCTTAGCCGCAAACCTCAGACCATGTTACTGTCAACTCAGCACAATAATGTATATGTTCCAATAAAACACTACCTATAGCCTAAAACCTACATCGTGAAGCACGAGGCACTTATTTACTAAACTTGTGATTGTTAAAAGTTGCTTTGTTCAAGGCAACTTTTAACAATCACAGGTTTAGTAAATAAATCTCTCATGTATCCACGATGGCACTGGATGAATAATCAATAAACCAGATAAACTCATTCCATCTTAGTTCAAATCGTATATCGGTTTGTAATTTAAACAACACTTCATCCGGAACACCGTCTGCTGCACACGTAAAACATCCAGAAAAATGAAGTGGCTTGCTGGTCACTCCGTTGATGAAGCAGTTACGAAATGGGTGATGTCATTTCAAATATTTCGCGTTGTGACATCAGACAGTAACATTTGCTACTTGAGCCGTAAACATAGAATATACTAACCGAGCTCTCGTCCAATCAGAGGAGGAGGATTTTATTGGAACATATTTTAATGCTCTGGTTCATTGGAATCTACAACAAAAAATCTCATGAACCACTGGGCAACATGCTCTCATATTTTAACAGATCATTTTCTTGTCTTGATAAGCTTCAAGTCTGTTTCTATCGCTCCTTAATAGGGTCATATTGTCCAGGTGTATCTGGAGAAGGACAGTTTTCAGCAATATAATGTATGGCATTTTTATGGGTTTAACTTTAAAAATCTACTCCAGCCCCACTGGTCCAAACCTCTCTTGCATGTTACATGTTTGTCATGATGAGTGACAAATGTGTTGAAAATCAGCCTGTGAGAAAACAGAGATTGCTTGTGGGCCTCACACTTGCAAATTTTTAACATTGGTTACAACCTGTTTTACCATGAGCTGAAAGTTTGACTCTTTTTGTACTGTTCTCAGAAAATGTAAGTATCCATTGAGAGAAAAACTCAACACCATAATTAAGTAGTAAAGTGCATGCCCTGTTCTTCAGTGGAACAAATTCTAAAAATATTTGTTTCTCATAAACCTTTGGTCATGTAGTCTCATATAGTTGACATACATTATTCAATGCCTGTTTACTTTTCCTCTAGTTCCATATTTACCAAACTGTATGGAATGTGTGTTCTGTACAGATTTCAATTGCAGACAATTTATCCACCTGATGTCATGGACCCAGCAAAAGAACAAAACACCATCCATTTTTGTAATCATTCATCAATCTGGCTCCAATGCCATTGCAGAAAGATACAGCTTGCAGCTTTGCCTCGCCTTCTATCCTTCCCCACTGGCACACATGCCATATTGACAAATGCATTCACAAATTGTGATGTTCTGTGTACATATACGGTCTTTGTCATGGTGAGTGAAAAATTTGAATCAAGCCTTTGTTGCACATGCTTGGTTGCAGCATGGAACACACCTGTATTTAACTCTGAATGATGCAGAAATGTTCTCATTGGTTATGCAGGTTATTTAGGTTGGATTAATTTTGAGGGTAGATGATTCAAATTGTTTAAAAATGAAGATTCAGAGACAGAATGTTTTTTTTTAAGTTTACTGAACTCAATTCTTTTTTTTTTACCTCAATAGAACTGTTTTATTAACCCTTTGAAACCTGATTGTGGCTTTCAAGTCAGTTCAAGACAGCAATTAGAAAAGTCCATATTTATACCTGGGGGTAGACCATTCAATATTTTCAACATGCAGCCTTCAGGCTGCACCTTGAAAATATTGCTTGTTACCCCACACATTCACTAAGTAGTCATCCTACTCAGTGAAAATAACTGACGCTTTTTCTTCTTTTTTTTTAAGTCTCAACAAAACCTTATCATGTATCCCATCATTGAAATAATCTTGCACAATCATCATGTGACCCCTCATTGGAACAAGCTTATTCCACTCAGGGAGTCACATAATATGGTTTTGTTGAAATTTTGGAAAAAAAATTTAATTTAACAAATTTTGATATTGTGTGCATTGGCCAACCGGTGTCTCATTCTCACGAACTTCAATTTACATAGCTGGTTCATAAATGGAATGATAAATGGAAGGAACATTCTCATCAAAATTTTCATTCTCAGTTTTATTTTAATTTTGAATTAATATTATGCTATACATGTATTACAGTCAGCAGCAAACAACCCTGAAATCAGTGTAAGTATGGTGCAAAGGCAGAATACTTTTGTAGTTTTTTGATAACAACTATCACTTGTAGTGAATTTCAGGAATTTTGTAGTGATAAATTCACATTCCATTATTAATACCTCTACTGATGAGCTTGTAGTTAATTACACTTAACCTTAAATTCCCCATACAACTTCAAACTAAGGACTAATTCCAGGAACAGGAATTTCACAGCTCTGCAGCTCCAGGTTCTGATAGTCAGTTCACAGCTCTGTGGATCCAGGTTCTGAAAGTCAATCATAATGCTGGGCAAATTCTTAGACCATGATATCCATGATTACGTATAGCTTATGAGATTACAGCAATTATCAGTTTTTCTGAGACCAGGATCATCGTTGAAGCTATGGTTTTATCTCATGAATGGTAATTTCCTGGTCTGTTTACCAGTTCTGAAAATTAGTGCAAATACCTAGGAAAGTCATAGACCAAAACTGGGAATCAAAGGTTGTGGAATGCAGTCTTTGATTCCTGGTTTTGTTCTATGAATATCCCAGGTAACGGGACTGATATTCAGAAACAAAAACCAGAAAATTCCCAGTATCATCTCTTGACTTTCAAAAACGAGAATCCCATTCCCAAGATTCAACCTTACCCCAAACTGCCACCTTTGCATGGTTTTGAAAAAGTAACCTCCTGCCCCCACCCCCCCCCCCACCCCCAAGTGTATTCTTCCTTCAGAACTCTCTTGGTAGGCTGTATTTACCTGAACAATGTTTTTACATTATTGTTGTCTGCCTGCATAGGCAGCCAACAAGAATGTAGAAACACTGTCAAGTAAAAGGCCTGAAGATTTAATAATCCTAACCAGTGATATATTAGAATTATTCAGTAGATCCATAAGCGCATAGTTGGGAAAATTACCAATTTATAAGCAAATCAATACATATTTCCAGGATTGGTTGGTGTGTGTGGTGGGATAGTTGGGAAGGTTTGAGATGAAAACACCTGACCAACAGGTGTACTTGCAGAGATCTGTGTGTCTCAAAATGTGAAAAATAAGCTCTTTTCTAATCACATTTGGAATATTATATCAAGGTTATGGTAATCCTTTACCCAACATTACAGCCAAATATATGGCCAGAGCTTTTCACAAAAAACTGACTTTCATTTTATTATTTTTGAACATTTTGCCTGTGAAAGCCCACTACCCCTCTTTGGAATGAGTTTGTTCAGCTTTGTGTCATAAGCTTCTGAAACAGTGGTTCAAAAACTCTTTTCCTGCTAGTGTCACACCCTCACTGGAAGCATCGAGAAGATCAGTGGGGAGGTAATCCTGATTTGTTGTGAATGCGATTACCCATATTCTGGCTGATGAAATATCCTAAATATTTCATCCAGGTATATGCCTCCATTGAATGCATATCTTGATCATGATGTAGTTGGAATATTTGTCAGTTGGGATTATAGTTAAAATTTCAAGAGTTCTTTGAAGTGTTTTAGTGTGTAAGTATATGTAGTAGTTGTGACCTACAGAACAGTCACCGAGGTCTGTCGTAATCCATGCGTGGATAGTGATTTCCACACATATGTTTATGAGGAAATAAAAATCATCTTCAGCAAAATTTCAATTAATGAAGCACTGGGTTGTACCCAGTGCTTCATTATTTAAATTTTTGATGATTATTCCCTGCATTAGTGACTGGTATCTAATATTATTGTGTCCTTTGAAAGGTCTCATTTCCTATTAAAAGGTCATTTCCGAGGTTATTGGATATCCTCAGCCAAAATATAAGCTATTTGAGCTAAAGTTTTAGTTTATGATGGGTGGATTTAGTAAATAATTCTCATTGATGGTGATATGGCCAAAATAATCTGTTGATGGTCTTGATTCAAACTGTGTATTGTCAAGTGCATTTCAGTTGGGGATCAAGGTCACATGGAAGTGTTAAATGACTAACCCAGACCTGTTTGGGACCTGATAATTTGCAGTTTACAAATGGGACAATTTTTGTGTAAATTTGCTTTGAGAAAGCCTTCTGAAAAAATGAATAAGAAACCCATATGTTTTTTATTTGTCAGAATGATCATTTTATGCTGTAAAATCCTCACTGGAGGAATGAGGAATTCCTATAACACAGTTTTATCACTATCGATGCACGAAATTTGGAGATTTATCCCCAAAATGAGAAAATTTTGACCATTTTGAGCCATTTTTTTAGCCATCAACTGTGTCATTCGGCTGGGTGTATTTGAGAGATATTGTAAGATTTTTGTTGTGTACAGTTGTCTCCAGAAAGGGCCATATTCAGAGCTTCCAGAAACTATATACATTGTGAGTATTGTGAATAGGGGAGGTAATTTAAATGCGAAATATCCTCGGCCATGTTAATCAGAAGCTGAACATTTCTTGAAAAGCCGACATTTTCACCTGAATAACTGTAACGAGACCATACATTGCCCATCTGTGGAAAGTGACCAGTCCACAGCGGCTGTACTATTTAGGCTTCTCAAATTCTTATTTACTAAACATGTACCATACTGAAAAATGGTCTTACTGTGCCGCCAGAAGCTCCAGTTAGGTATCTCAGACCTTCATTTGTATGACCAACTGTGTGTATAGTGTAAGTACCAGTATCGAATATTATCCCAGAAGAAAGTATGTGATAACTAGTTAGAGGGAATCAATAACTCCAACCCAGACAGAAATGTCCCAGCTGGAAATATTACAGTGGGTGTGGGGAGGCTGACGGCTGTAATGATCTTTATCCACTATTTAACTAAAAATGCAACCGCAAACTGCAGTATCAGTGCAGATAAAAATTTGGCGATAAAAGATATTGTATCTCGATTACAGTAGTGATAAATGTCACATGACATCATGAAAAATGAATGCATGTGTGCCTGACTGACTAATTCAGTGGTAATGTTAATGACTAGTCATTTCTTTCAAAAATTTGTAATGCTGCGATGAATGATGCATCGAGTTTACCTAAACATACATTCCATGTTGCAGACAATTGCACAATCCAGTACATAACAATCCACCATGCAAAACACCGAAAAGATGAATGCTATTTGATAAAAATTGAAAGTTTCAGTGAGAAAATTTTGAAACATAACATCAGTGTCATTGTATTTTGCACGCTTTTAAAAATTGTGAATGAAGTAAAGAGATTCTTGAACACTACAAAAATATAATTCCCAAGCTGTTTTCGCAGACTATCCACCTATCCCTTGGCTGAGCTCATGAAATGAATTGTATTTTGTTTGAAATACCATTGCCCGATTTGATCTGAGTTCGATTAATTTTTAACACTGTTTTAGTGTTCAACCGATGACTGGAACCAGCCACCACGATCGGCCGATCGTGGGCAATCAGATGACAATTGCAACGGCTCCTGGAATATTGGTTCAACTGATTGTTTCCAAGCATTTTGTGATGATTCATAAACCACATTTTATTATCTTCTGCAATTGTTTAATTGTCAATGTACAATGATGTCAATGATGCCATGCAATAAAGTTGAAAAACCACCACAAGGTTTATTCTTAATCTCTCTAGACAGCCATTTATGGGATATACAAGTTAAACGACATGTAAAGCTTAAAATTGAGTATACTTGCGGCAAGCGCCAGTTCATACCGGAAAAGTGAAGGTTGCACTTCATTGACTCAGGTTGCAGTAAACATTAACAGTTGCGTGCACTTGGGTGGTAAACTTTGCTCTGAGAGCAATGTTTACTGCCCAAGTGTGTGCGACTGGTAATTTTAATCAGTGGAGTTTAACACTGAAATATGTTCAATTTAATGTAGTTCTTTCGAGTCTCGACTTATCTAGTAGTGAACGGACTGTAAACACTAAAATATGTTCAATTTGATGTAGTTCTTTGCGAGCCTCGACTTGTTTAGTAGTGCACTGTATTACAATTGGAATCGGCCAATTGTGAGCTCAAATAACCAGTAATCGGTCAGCGGCAATTTTGGGTGATCGGTTGAACACTGCACTGTGTTTAATTTCATTCATGTTGAAGGAATTTCCTCACAGGCTGCTGGGATGAGAGAATTAAAAATGGAGTCCCATTATTTTGATCAGTTGACTGCATGTGGATTTTTGTTTGTTAACTGGTAGAGTACTAAATTATTTTCACGTATCCAAATTTGTCCATGTCTCTTTGCCTTGTTACAATTTATGAGAGAGTGCCCAATGGCACGCTCCCATAAATTGTAACAAGGCTAGTACTCAGACTAAATAATTTTAATTCAAAAATAATATGAAGCATATCCACAGAATATGAAGCCTTTAAGTTGTGGCACCTGCACTTTAGAGTAAAGCCCAAATATGGGCTTCCAGTAGTTAATGACAATTTTTGATGGATGTATAGCTATGAGTTGCACTTGCTATATGTCCCCAGAAACAAGTCTCATCAGGATAAAAGATTCTGCACAAACACAATGTGCGCATAACAGATATGTAAATTCACCTTGTTGGCAGTAAGAATTCTTAATGCATTTTTTATGCCATTAATAGTTTCAAGTGCTTTTTCATCTCATTCATTTAGATCAATACTCGGATCATCAAGTAACACCTGGTTCAGTTGGGTGTATTCATCTGAAGGTACTGCCCCTGCCTCACTTTCCACATACTTCTCCATTCAAGGTAGTTTAAAAATTGATGCCACTTCCACTAGCTATGTGATGAAAAGTGTGCAAAGAAACGCACACCATGATGGAGACTTTGTATTCTTGAGGTGTGCCTTCAATGGCCCTTCATCTTCACATATTCAACAATATGCAAATCATATTTTCTCCACATGGTTTTACTTTTTATAATTAATTGAAAATTGGCTTCTGCGGTAAATGAGAACATAACAAACCAGTAAAGAGTTCTGACTATGAATATTAATACAGAACTCTTAACATTTAAATTTTGAAACACCAAGAATTGGAGGGGTGCATGTGTGAGAGGGGTGGAAGTGATTTTTGATGAACACACCTTACCAAACCAAGATTGACATGGTGATCAGTATCGATCTGAAGACATGGGATGCAAGCACTTGGGGGCATGGTGGTGGCACTGTGTATTAAGGCATACTGCACATCAATAGTGCACTTCTCTTCAATCATAACCCTACTTGTGTGGTATTAGTCCGTTGCGGAGTCTTGACAGTTGCTCACCATTGGTTGGTGGTTCTCTCTGTGTACTCTGACTTCCTCCACTGGCTGACATGAGGTGACCCTGGCTGTTAACTGGTAGAGTGCTGGAAGCCCATATTTGGGCTTTACTCTGAAGTGTCAGTACCAGCACGTAAGGGCTTCATATTTTGTGGATGTTGTTCATACAACCTTTGAAGTGAAATTATTTAGTCTGTTATGATTTGCCTTGTTACAATTTATGGGAGAGTGCCTATTGGCACTCTCCTATCAATTGTAACTTGGCAAACGTATGTGAACAAATTTTGATGACCAAAAATAATTCAGCACTCTACCAGTTAAGTGTCATTAAACCTAAATAAAGAAAAATGCAAGCACTTGAAATCTCTTTCAAAATAGAATTACACCATAGGATTATAAACACTGATAAGGAGAAATAACTCTGTTTTTGTTTAGTCTATTTTCACATTGCTGAACACCCGACTACACAAATAAAATTGTATTTTAAAGTTATTGGTGTATGGAAATTTACACTGGTTTGAAAACAGATGCACCCGGAGGCTGTGCTTCAGGTGTATCAGTTTTCAAATTAGTGTAAATTCCCATACACCCAAGAATATTCATGCTTCAATGTTTACTCAATGCAATACAGAGCATGGTGGCTCACTGGTTATAGAATTGGACTTCAAATCGAAAGGTCCACAGTTTGATTCCAGCCAGAGATAACTGCATTGTGTCCTTGGGCAAGGCACTTAATTCTGATTGCCCCTCTGGGGACATAGTGGTGCTGTGTACTAAGGCATACTGCACGTCAATGGTGCACTTTTCTTCAACCAATGCTAACCCTGTGTGTGGAGTTAGTATGTTGGGGAGTCTTGACAGTTGCTCATTGGCTCTATCCGGGTATGTCTGCTTCCTCCACCTGTAAAACTGTCTGACACAAGGTAACCCTAGCTGTCGAAAGTGTTGTTAAATCCCAAGAACTAAATAAATTACTGAATGCAATGGCCAGCACTGTTCGCCAAACATGCCATTCAAATTCTATTATTCTTTTTAGTCCCCTACGGGAACCGTAAGGGGGACTTTAGGATTGCACTCCGTCCGTCTGTTTTTATGTTACCACCTCTCCCTCCAACATGCTTTAAGCTACACCTTTCATATTTGGTACATGGATAAATGGTTCTGAGGGGATGATGCACGCTCAATTTTTTTTTTGCAAAATCCACGATGGCAGAATGGTGGCCATTTTTGTTGTTTTTTAAGCTTTTTTTCTCTATTTTCATGTTACCACCCCTCCCTCCAACATGGTTGAAGATACACTTTGCATATTTGGCACATGGATAGAGGGTTGGGAGGGGATGATGCACGTTCAATATTTGTTTTCAAAATCCAAGATGGCGGCCATTTTTGTTATGTTTTTTAAGCTTTGTTCTCTATTTTATGTTACCACCCCTTCCTCCAACATGGTTCAAGCTACACCTTTCCCATATGGTACATGGATAAAGGGTTGTGAGGGGATTATGCATGCTCAATATTTTTTTTTCAAATTCCAAGATGGCGAAATGACGGCCATTTTTGTTGTGTTTTTTAAGCTTTTTTTTCTCTATTTTCATGTTACCACCCCTCCCTCCAACATGGTTCAAGCTACACTTTGGGTATTTGGCACATGGATAGAGGATTGGGAGGGGATGATGTATGTTCAATTTTTTTTTTTCAAAATCCAAGATGGCGGCATGGCGGCCATTTTTGTTTTGTTTTTTAAGCTTTGTTCTCTATTTTATGTTACCACCCCTCACTCCAACATGGTTCAAGCTACACTTTTCATATTTGGCACATGGATAGAGGGTTATGATGGGATGATGCATGTTGAATATTTTTTTTTTTTAAATTCAAGATGGTGCCATGGCAACCATTTTTGTTGTGTTTTTTAAGCTTTGTTCTCTATTTTATGTTACCACCCCTCCCTCCAACATGGTTCAAGCTACACCTTTCATTTATGGTACATGGATAAAGGGTTGTGAGGGGATTATGCACGCTCAATATTTTTTTTTCAAAATCTAAGAGCTGTCTGTCTGTCCATCCGTCTGTCTGTCTGTTTTTTATGTTACAACCTCTCCCTCCAACATGCTTTAAGCTACACCTTTCATATGTGGTACGTGGATAAATGATTCTGAGGGGATGATGCAGTCTCAATATTTTTTTTTCAAAATCCAAGATGGCGGAATGGCCGCCATTTTTGCTGTGTTTTTTAAGCTTTTTTTTCTCTATTTTTATGTTACCACCCCTCCCTCCAACATGGTTCAAGCTCCACTTCTCTTAATTCTCAATTTTTAGGTTCCATTCACATTTGAAATCCTGTCTGATAACCTGTATTTTACCCAAACCACCCCCCAGGTCTGACACTCCTGTTCACTGTTGTCATGAAACCCAAATTGTCCCCAAGCCGAACTGTCCCCAGGCTGAACCGTCCCAATTATTTTACCAAAACTGCCTCCCAGGTCTGATACTCCTGCTGACTGTGATCATATCTTATGTGACAAAAACACCTTATGTCACAAAAGCACCGTAGGGGACTAATACCACCTCGGTGGTCAAACACTTGTTCATATTATGCCTCCAACACATAGTTTATGACACCTCATTGTAATGATCTTGCTGATCGTGCTCTAATGAGATTTCATGAGCTATGTTTTGGGGACAAAAAATGAAAATATTTCAGATAATCAAGCATTTCTTATCAACCTACCTTACAAATGTTTACTACAGGCATGCATTACAGTGGAAGTCCCTAACTCAGAAAATATACTGTCTATTTTGATCTTTCCCTAGCGATTTGGGAAAGAAAAGTGGCGCAAAAGCACCAAGAAAAAATAAGCCCAAACTGGGTCGAGGGTCACCGGTGCTCGCCCAATAGGGGAAGCTCTTCTCTTGGTACAAATCCATGGTTTCCGGTCCAGTGCGCACCCACATAGCTAATGACTCATTCTTTTTCGTCCGCCCATGTGGCGAGACGTCCATATTTGCATTCAGAAACTGATATTTCAACTTCTTGTTAATGGTTACCTGTGACTGGAATTATGGATCTGAGGATCGTATGATAACTGGACTATGTTTTCTATATTCTCGTTATTAATTTCACCCACATTTTCATTGTATTTTATATATTCTCTGTGTTCGCGCACGACTTACGCGTACCGTGCGGTTCAGACATAAAATTTTTCGGTTGATAAATTTATGTTATCCTTTTGGATATTATTAGCTCACCTGACTGAAAGTCAGGGTGAGCTTTTCTTATCACTCTTCGTCCGTCGTCCTGCGTGAAGGTGGTGTTTGAGCCTCTTTCTCCTAAACCACTGGCCACATTTTAATTAAATTTCATGTAAGTAGTGGTTATAGGGGCATTTTGATTTTTATGCAAATTAGGTTTCGGCTCATATTGAGCAGAGGGGTGTGGAAAAAATGGCCAATTTTTTAAAAATCTTCTTCTAATGAACCACCAGTAGCAGAGACTTGATATGTGGTATACAGAGTCTTTTTTGACTTTAGAATCAAGTATGTTCAAGAGAAATTTGTCGGGCATTATTTGCCTTCGTTATGGGAGGGGCAAACATCTTGGCCACGCCTAAAATTTCTGTTTTCAGAACCGTGAGGTCGATTTGAACCAAATTTGATATGAGATGATAAAGGGCCATAAGTAGTTGATTGATGTAAAAAAAAATTTTCTCATTGCCCCATGGGAACCTCGGGAGCTAAAAATAGGAAAAACCTTAAAACTGCCATATCTCCAAAACTACACGGCACAGAGAATTCTTATTTTGTATAAAGCTTACTTTTATCCAGTAGAATAGAATGGTTAAAATGAATCGCTATCGGTTTGATCACAAAGTACTTTTTTCAGGACTTTGAAAAAGTGCTGAGTCAGCACTTTTTTAACACTGTAGGCAATAGGAAAAACATTAAAAAATCTTCTCCAGATCCAGCAGGCAGAATCTTTTGATATTTGGTATGCAACATTGTAGGGTGGATCTGATTCAAGTTTGTTCAAATCGGCACCCTATATTCATATTTGGGTTCACTATAGAAGCTCGAATTCGAACTTTGTGCATTTCAGTCAAATTTCTTCAAAAATCTTCTTCCCCAGATCCAGCAGGCAGAATCTTTTGATATTTGGTATGCAACATTGTGGGGTGGATCTGATTCAAGTTGTTCAAATTGCCCCCCTGGTTTCATATTTGGGCTCACTATAGAAGCCCGAATTCGAACTTAGTGCATTTCAGGCAAATTTCTTAAAAAATCTTCTTCTCCAGATCCAGCAGGCAGAATCTTTTGAAATTTGGTATGCAAAATTGTGGGGTGGATTTGTTCAAATCGGCCCCCTGGGTTTATATTTGTGCTCAATATAGGAGCCCAAATTTGAACTTAGTGCATTTCAGACAAGTTTCTTTGAAAATCTTCTTCTCAAGATCCAGCAGGCAGAATCTTTTGATATTTGGTATGCACCATGCTTAGGGGTGGTGAGATTCAAGTTTGTTCCTGGGTTCATATTTGGGCTCACTTTGGTAGCCCGAATTATAACTTAGTTCAAAATGAGGAATTTTCTTTAAAAATCTTCTTCAGATCCAGCAGTTGGAATGTTTTGATATTTGGTATGCAGCATCCTTAGGGGGGTGAGATTCAAGTTTGTTCAAGCCATGTCCCTAGATCCATATTTGGGCTCACTGTGGGAGCCCGAATGATAACCTAGTTCAAAATGAGGAATTTTCGTTAAAAATCTTCTTCTTCAGATCCAGCAGTCGGAATGTTTTGATATTTGGTATGCAACATCCTTAGGGGGTGAGATTCAAATTTGTTCAAGCCATGTCCCTAGCTAGGTCCATATTTGTACTCACTGTGGGAGCTCAAATTGTAACTTGGTTCAAAATGAGGAATTTTCTTTAAAAGTCTTCTTCTTCTGATCCAGCAGTTGGAATGTTTTGATATTTGGTGTGCAGCATCCTTAGGGGGTGAGATTCAAGTTTGTTCAAGCCATGTCCCTAGATCCATATTTGGGCTCACTGTGGGAGCCTGAATGATAACTTAGTTCAAAATGAGGAATTTTCTTTAAAAATCTTCTTCTTCAGATCCAGCAGTCGGAATGTTTTGATATTTGGTATGCAGCATCCTTAGGGGGTGAGATTCAAGTTTGTTCAAGCCATGCCCTAGGTCCATATTTGTACTCACTGTGGGAGCTCAAATTGTAACTTAGTTCAAAATGAGGAATTTTCTTTAAAAGTCTTCTTCTTCTGATCCAGCAGTTGGAATGTTTTGATATTTGGTGTGCAGCATCCTTGTGGGGGGGGGGGGGGGGGGGGGGAGCTTCAAGTTTGTTAAAGCCAAGTCCCTGGGTTCATATATGGGCTCCCTGTGGGAGCCCGAATTATAACTTAGTTCAATATGAGGAATATTCTTTAAAAATCCTTTTTTTTTTTTAGATCCACTGGTCAAAATCTTTGGATATTTGGTATAAGGTTTTCTAAGGAGGAGCAGATACAACTTGTTGAAATCAATTCTCTTGGTTGATATTTAGGCTACCATGTCAGATGAGCACCCTCAGGCCCTCTGGGGCCTCCTGTTATTATTATTGGAGTTAGGTGTCAATGGGGTCTGTATGGACAGGATTTCTCCTCTCTGTTGAGGGCAGAATTTCTGTTTTTTGGGTCCCTGTCGGCCGTCTGAGTTCAGTTGTGTTCCTGCCGGTCCTTTATTTTTATTTTTATTTTTTTTTGCCACCTTTCTCTCGTAGTTGGGGGTGTTCTACTTTCTACATCTGTTGAGTTCACCTTTTTCTTCTACTGCTCTCACCTCTGTTATGCCCAGAACTGCATTGCATTTTGCCCAAGCTTGCGGTGCATTCTCATGGCCGTTCCTACTGCACCCACTGGAGGGGGGGGGAACACTGTCGTTCGGGGCCTCCCGACACGACCACGTCTGGTGAGAGTTATACCCCGTCCGTGGGGGATGTGCAGTCTTTTCTGTGGTGTATACTGCGGGAGCTGTTGAGTTGTCTGGTGAAGAGATGCCTGGTTCAGGGACTATGGTCCCTCTCCAGTCGACATCTGAGGCTGTCACTAGGATTGTGGCTCTTCCTTTGGAGCCGAGCTCGGTTGCTCTCTCCCCTTTTCCACCAGTTTCAACAGCTCCCGTCATATCTGCTGCTACTGCTGTTCCATCTGCAATGTCATCAGTCACCGTTTCAGTTGGCCTCAGCTTATCCCTGCAGGGTCTGCAGCGATGTCTAGTAGAGTGGACGTGGGGTATCGGCCTCGGCATTCCCTGACTTCAACTCGGCGAAGTCGGAAGGGGCTGCCGACCGAACACTCTGCTGTAGCCTCTCAGCCATCGAGCACAGCAGTTTTATCCCTGCAGGGTTCTGCAGAGATGTCTGGTAGTGTGGATGTGGGGTATCGGCCTCAGCTTTCCCTGACTTCAACTCGGCGAAGTCGGAAGGGGCTGTCGGCCGAACCCTCTGCTGTGGTATCTCAGCCGTCGAGCACCGCAGTTTACTCATTGGATTCAGATGTTCATGGTGGGGCCCACCATGAACTCCGTGGCATTTCCGTCCATGCACTCTGGTCCCATGGCCAGTTTTGCGGGACTAATGCCTTTTGTGCAGCCTGGACCTTCTGACCCTCTGAGGTCCACGGCGACTCTCCTGAGTTCCTGCTCTGTAAATCCTCGAGGTATGTCATACTCCTATACGCATCTGCCTTCAGATGTTTCGGCTGCCACCCGTCGCCCTGCATTGGTTGTATTTGAGGATCGTGACCCTTCGCTGGTTAAAAGGGTCAGGAGTGGAGCCACTTTGCCAGTTCATTCCCACGTCGAACCGGCTGACACGGGCCGTGAGCTTAGGAAGGCCCTCTCCTTGCTTACTCAGGATCTTTCAAAGAGCCTTCCTGTTGCTTCCAGCGAGGCTACTAGTGGTTTCCAGGTGCTCCCTGCGGCGCTGCCTACCGGGATTGGAAGCAGGCCACTTTCTGATCCCTCAGGTGTGCCTACACCATGGGAGGCATCGGCTGGTTTGCCCATGATGGGCTATGTGTCCTCCGACTCAGGGGATGAGTCCGACATACCTGACGTCGAGAGCCAACAGTCTTTCTGACTTGATGGCAGCTCTTGACTTTGTGTTTGGGTTCCTTCCAGATCTCAAACCGTCAAACCAGCCGACAGTGTCGGCCAGGCCTTGATAATCGGTCGTGCGCATCCAGCCTGTGGAGCAACCCAATTCTGGGCTCCTTCGAGTGTGCCAGTCGGTACAGGTGGTTGAAGCGTTAACAGCTTTGGACTCTAAACTGAGTTCCAAGGCTTTGAAGACTTTGTTCTTCACCAGGGTTGACACTTTTTTGCCTCCAGTGCGTTATCATTCCTTCAATTCTGCCAATCCGTCAGTCTGCCAGACTTTGATGGTCTTGGATCAGGACTCCACCTCCCTCGGGCTTTCCAAGCCCAAGTCGGCCGTTTTTCCTATGGTGAATCTGGAGTCCCTGTTGGGCTATCGAGAGAAATGCTGGGCATGCTTTCTCTCTCAGATCACGTTGTCTCTCAGCTTTCGCTGCTTATCTGCCTCCAGATGAGTTTGTTGACATATGACATACAGGCTCCTTTGCATATGCTTTCCAAGGTGCTCATGCATCTTACTTACATGCATGCCTGTAATATGGCTAACTTGGAATTAGTTCGCTGGGACGCTGTGTTGGACGCAAGCCATTCCCTTCCTGAGGGGCAGCCTGCTGCTCTTCGATCTGCTTCTTTGGCGGGTCCGCAACTATTCCATGGTTCCATGGCGATGGTCCAAGATGATGTCCTATGTCATTCCAAAGATCAGCTGTTGCTTCATCAGCTTGATCAGCCTTCTGTTGGAGGCAGGGACCATCCAAACAAGTACCCTTCTGCTTCCTCTGCGAAACCAAGGGCTGATCCTCCTGCCGCCGCTTCAGCTTCTTACTCACGGGGTAAGGGTTAGCGTAGGCAGGCTAGAGGGAGGACTCAGGTTTCTTCATTTAGTAGAGGAGGTGGTTTCTCCTCTCGCCGGGGCTCGAAATGAAGGTCCTCACCTTGATTCGTCCCAGGTTGGAGGAAGGATATCAGAATTCGCAGACCATTGGGCCACAATCACCTCCGATCCTTGGGTGTTAGATGTTGTTCGGTCCAGGCTGCGAATATCCTTCTGGAGGCACCCCACTCTGTCGAGAGTGCCTCTTCCAACACAAGTTCCTTCAGACGTTTCTCGTTGGGAGCTTTTGATCATGGAGATAGACAGTCTCCTGTCAAAGGGGGTGATCGAGGTCGTCAAGAACATTCATTCAGTGGGATTTTATTCCGGCCTGTTCTTGGTGCCGAAGAAGGGCAGCCGACTCTGACCAGTTATTGATCTGAGTATCCTGAACCAGTCTATCATTGCTCCCAAGTTCAGCATGGAGACTTTCAGGTCGGCTTGCTGCTCCATTCACCAGGGAGATTTCGCTTCCATTCCAGCATCGACCTGCGAGGCGCTTACTTTTACGTTCCGATTCATTGGACATCGCAAAAGTATCTCAGGTTCGCTTTTCTGGGGCGGGTTTACCAGTTCAAGGCCATGACTTTCGGCCTCAACCTGGCTCTTTGGGCCTTCACCCGACTGATGTCGCATGTGATAGCCTTACATCGCACACAGTCCAGGGTGACTACTTCGGCATATCTAGGATGATATCCTCCAGAGGAATTCCAATGCTGCCTTTCTGGAGTCATATGTCGACACACTGTTGAGCCTGCTTACGTCGCTAGGGTTCAGAGTCAATGACGAGATGTTGGACCTGGCCCCTTCTCAGTCGTTTTGTCATCTGGGGATGGACTTCCGTACTCAACTGAATACGGTGACGGTTCCACGAACAAGGGCTGTGATTCTCTCAGCTTTTGCCCTGACTCTATCCCAGTCCACGTTCGCGACAGCTCGGAGTATTCTACGATTGCTCGGTCTGTGCAGTTCGGTGATGGATCTCATTCCTCTAGGTCGGTTGCATGTCAGACCTCACCAACACTTTCTGCTCAGTCGTTGGAGGGCGAATGTCGATCCTCTGGATCTGGTGCTTCAGTTACCAGAGTCTCTTCATTGCCACCTTCTCTCCTGGACGGATGTTCAGTGGATTATGCAGCGGGGTTCCGCTGGACTTACCCATGTCCAATCGTGTTCTGACAGCAGACACCAGCGATCTCGGATGGGGTGCAACGTTGGATCCTCTAGGTCTTTCCCTTCATGGGCCATGGGACCAGGATCAAGCAGCTCTTCACATCAACCAGAAGGAGCTTCTTGCTCTTCTAATGAGTTTCCGGCTGTGGATCCCCACCTTTCGAATCGCCAGGTCCTTCTGTTATCTGACAAATTGACAGTAGTTGCTTACATTCGGAACCAGGGAGGCACGCACTCGGTTCCCATGTACGAATTGGCTCTTTTTCTCTGCTCCCTCAGGATGTCAGTGCCGGATTGGTGGTTCGTCACATTCCCGGTCATCTGAACGTCCTAGCCCACTCCCTGTCCCAATGGGGCAGGCTCATTTCCACCGAGTGAATGCTCCACAGGGCAGAGTTCCAGTCGCTTTGCGATCTCTGGGATCGTCCCCACATCGATATCTTTGTGCTTATTGGAACCATCAGGTGGACACTTTCTCGTGTCCAAATCCTCTGGCTTTCGCAGTGGACGCTCTGTCACTTGATTGGAATGGTCTTGTCGGCTACGCCTTCCTGACGGTTCCGACTCTGCCTCAGGTTCTAGCCAAGATACGAACCTGTAGTTGTCAAATCATTGTGATCACTCCCCTGTCGCCTCAGGGGGTGTGGATCAATCAGCTCCGCTCTCTGTTGGCGGCGGTTCCGGCACGTCTCCCTCTATGTCACGACCTTCTTTGCCAAGGTCACCTGAGGAGGTTTCAGGTCGACCTGACTTCATTTGTGCCTTCACGCATATCTTTTGTCAGGTCCTGTCTCATCCGTAGAGGTTTTTTCGAGACGGGCAGTGGAGTGTTTTTCTTCTTCAAGGAGGCATTCCTCTGGTTTAGCCAGTGCGGCTAAGTGGGAGGTCTTCTGTCGATGGTGTGCTGATCACTCTGTTGATTTTGCCAATCCTTCAATTTCACTGATTAAGGAGTTTCTGGTATATCTGTTTCATTCTCAGGGTCTCCAGCCTGTTACCATCAAAGGGTACATGCTTTCAGAGACCTTTTCGTATGTGGGACAGCGTCGTATCGGCACTAATCCTTACCTCTCCAAGCTTGTTCGGCACTTTTCCTTGAAAAGGTCTAGGTCTTTGCAGCTTATCCCAAGATGGAATCTTCCTTGGGTGCAGCTTTGCTTGGGGGGGGGGGGGGGGGGGGGGGGGGGGCTGGCGTGCCGTTTAAACCTTTATCCCAGGGGGATATGAGTTTTATCACATACAAGACAGCTTAATCAGAAAAGCAGACGGGTTAGTGAGCTTCATGCCTCTCGGTTGATCCAGCCTTTTTCAGGCGCTCTCCCAATTGCAACAGTGTTATGTTTACCACTGATTGCTCCTTTCTGGCCAAGAATCAGATACCAGACACAACTCCACCTCCTCTCTGTATCAGGGCTCTTCCTTCTGCTGAGGGTTACCGCCCTTTGCTCTGTCCGGTTTGTGCAATTCGCATTTATCTCAATCAGACGCAGTTCATGAGGAAAGGCAGGAAATGATGTTTTCTGTCTCTAATTCCTGGTCGACAGAAGATCTCTCCTCAATCCACTTCTCGATGGATATGTCTTGCTATTCGCATGGCATATGCTCGTTTTGCGACTGACAATTGTATTACCAATCGTATTTCTGCCCACGAGGTGCGTGCATTGTCTACCTCTTGGACTTATACTAACTCCGTCAGGTTGTCGGATGTTATGCAAGCAACCTACTGGAGAAATGCTTCTACTTTCTCCACCTTCTATCTGCGTCAGTTGCAGGAGCAGTCAGAGGACCTTTTTGCTATGGGCCCTCTTTATTCTGCTCAGGCTGTTGTTTACCCTAGCCATTAGGCTTCTTACAAGGTCAGTTCCAACTCTGTGCTGTTACTGCCCTTTCTGCGCATCGCATTGTCTTTTTCTAATGATTGTTATACTATGGTTTGATAGGCCTCGGGACCGCTTCCTCTGTCCACGGTTCCAGGACAATTGGGTTATGTGGGGTTTGGTTATATGATTCCCGCCATCCTATTGTCTATTCAGCCTGTAGTAAACAATTGTAAGGTAGGTTGATAAGAAATTTAAATTTTATAGTAAATTTCCTTTCTTATTATACCTACCACAATTGTTTACATGGAGGCCCTCCCATCTTCTTATTCGGGTAAGAATCATTCCTCCCAGCTGATCACATAACTCCAATGCTGGCAGATTCAAAAGAATGAGTCACTAGCTACGTGTGTGCGCACTGGACCGGAAGCCGTGGATTTGTACTAAGAGAAGATCATCCCCTACTGGGTGTGCACTGGTGGCGCTCGACCCAGTTTTGGCTTATTTTTTCTTGGTGCTTTTGCACCACTTTTCTTTCCCAAATTGCTTGGGAAAGATCAAAATAGAGAGTATATGTTCCGAGTTAGGGATTTCCACTGTAGTGCAAGCCTGTAGTAAACAACTGTGGTAGGTATAATAAGAAAGGAAATTTACTATAAAATTTAAATTTTTTTATCATCTGCTGTTCGTCTTTACGACACACCTACAAATTATTGTGATCAAAGGGTTAATTCAGAGTGTGTGTAGGGTGTTTTTTGTGCACTTGACTGTTCATGTTTAACTTAGTGTTTATCTATGGATTCATTCCCTATTTGTGCATGTAGAGAGAATGTGTAGACACGGAGAGATGGACAAACAAAATTTATAATAATTGTAGTGTAATTCTTAAAAAAAAAATGCATTCTAATTAACATAATATCACATTTAACTTCATTTTTATGTTTAAGCACAAAACCATTTACTGAATATTCAGTACACATTTAACCAATCATTTACATATTAAATTATGTAGAGCATTTTGAATAAGTGAATGATTTAATCCTTTGAACCTGAGCGGCCCCTTTTTCTGGCCTCTCAATCATGACACGTCATAATTTCATTAAGTAGGATGGCTGCTAAGTGAATGTGTGGGGTAGACCAATTAAATTTTCAACATGCAGCCCTACAGCTGCACATTGAAAATTTAATTGGTCTACCCTGAAATAATGAATATGGACTCTTCTGGTTGCTGTCATTGAACTGACATGGAATATACCACCAGGGTTCAAAGGATTAAATGTATTCTTTGCTTGAATAACACACCACTTATCATTAGATCAAACCCTTTTCCTGACCAATAAATGCCTACTTTAAGAGTTGATAAAGCATGATCATTTAGTCACATAAAAGAAATAGTTCCAAATCCACAAAACTGTATTCGTAAGAAAAACTTGAACCCTGATATCTAATCATCTATTTACAGTTCAAATAAAAACACTTCCAGTGACTTCATTTAATATGCTTTGAACGATTGGTTCAATGAAATCTTTTATTGAATGCTTCAACATATCAAGGCCTGGAAATAACCGTGGACTATTATTTATGTTTCGTGAAGGTTACTTCAGGGGTTGATTTAATTTTTAAAAATTGAATAGCAGTTTACTAACTCAGATAAATTTCGGTTAGCATTTCCTATTATTTATATGTTTTTGTCATGTGAAATTGATTAGCTATTGTTTAAAATTGATTAAGAAATCACTATACAAATCCCGTTAAATTGAGCCCTGTACTTCACTTGTAAAATATGTGAATGAACCAGGCATGTCAATCAGTACCTGTACCAGTACCGGGCCTTCGGCCGCTGATTATACCATTGTTACTGTCACCTATGTTTTCAGCGCTTTTGAGCAGCGTTTTGCTGGGAAAAGCGCTATATAAATAAGTTATTATTATTATTATACAAATCCCGTTAAATAGAGCCCTGTACTTCACTTATAAAATATGTGAATGAACCAGGCATGTCAATCAGTACCTGTACCAGTACCAGTACTGCCAGTTTTCTTATGCCTTACCTGGTACCGGTACTGAATCTACTGTCCCGCCAGTACGGGACAAAATTGTTTTATGGGGAAGTTCCTAATTGAACGAGGACTAATAATCATGTATGGCACACTTGTACGACAGACTTTCAACTTATTTGCGAATGAGTATATCAAAACACTTTAAAGGTGCATGTTCTGTCTGCACCACGACCTTGATAGGGCAGACCATTTTGACTTTTCAAATGGGGTATCAAAGACAATGAAAGCTCCGTCATCGGCTACTTCAGAGACATTATTTTGTGGCGACATCAAAGTAATCATAATGCATGATCCTTGTGCATTATGATTGCTTTGATGTCGACGCAGAATAATCAGCACAATGCCATGTTTGTCTTGCGATCTTGGGGACTGGGGCGGTTTAAATGGGAATTTCTACCATCTGACTGCGATATGCCAGCCAATTGTTAATGTGTCCAGGTACTGGTACTGGTTTCGCCGGGACAGACTCAGTCCCCTCCTGGTACCGGTTATGTTGGTACTGACGGTACTTTGACATGTCTGGAATGAACTACAGGTTATTACAAAATAATACAGCACAAATTAAATCCCTAATCCCACATGATTTCACATTCTGACTTTACAATCTTTTGGGACTAACTTGACGTGAATAATGCTCATTTCATCCACAAAGGTGGCACACTGCACCCATCTTAATGAATTTCCATCAAAATATATAGTAACAACTAATATGCGATCTCGCCAAAGCAAGATCACATGCTAGCTGGTGCTATTTATTTTTGACAGAATTTCTGTTGCGATGTATTATTACCACTTTAGCGGGTGTTCCCTAGTATATTAACTCCTAACCTGCTGAGTATTTTCAAGATATTTTTTAGTAAATCTAGTCATGGCTGCTGTTAACTGGTAGAGTGCTGAATTATTTTTGGTCATCAAAATTTGTTCACATATCTTTGCCTTGTTACAATTTATGGGAGAGTGTCAATAGGCACTCTCTCATAAAATGTAGCAAGACAAATCCACACAGACTAAATAATTTCACTTCAAAGGTGGTATGGCGAACATCCACTGAATATGAAGCCTTCAAGTTGTGGTACCGACACTTCAGAATAAAGCCCAGATATGGGCTTCCAGCACTCTACCAGTTAAGCAGCCATGAAAAGATTTGATGAAAAATTCATCAGAATTTATCTCAAGAAATCATTGGCAACGAAATCTTCAAATCTATTTAGTCTGCAGGGAGGAAATTTGATTAAATGTACCCAAATTATACTAATTTTAGTAGCAAGAGAAATCCTGTCCTGGGCAGGAATATCCACCAGCAGCATGCAAGGAGTTAACAGAGTTTAGCGGGGTGGTAAATTCATGGCATATTTCAACTGGAAATGGGAGGCGGGCCGTTAATGAATTTTATTTTCATTAATGGCCTGCCACCGCTTCCGGTCATGGTAATAATAGTAATAACATGATTTTGTCTGGCATTCTGGTTTATTAACAGCCCTCAAGGACTGAATAACAGCCCTCTCACTTATTAACAGCCCTCGACTTTGTCTCAGGCCTTAACTGGTTGAGTGCTGGAAGCCCATATTTGGGCTTTACTCTAAAGTGTAGGTACTGCAACTCAGAGGCTTCAAACTCTGTAGGTGTCCTTCATATTACCTTTGAATCTAAATTATTTGATCTGTATGGATTTTCCTTGTTAAAATTTATGGGAGAGTGCCTTTAGGCACTCTTCCATAAATTGTAACAAGGCAATGATTTGTGAATAAATTTTGATGACTAAAAATAATTTAGCACTCTACCAGTTAAATAAACCCTCAGGCTTTTATTCATTTCTCTTTGGCCGTTAATAAACCATAATGCCCTCTGAACTCATATTATTGTTATATAAACAGCATATGTAGTTGGTGTAGTAAAAACAGATAAAGGTGGAAAAAGCACCATAACAGTTTGTTCAATCCTACAGGTTACCACCTTGTTGTGTGGTGTAACCTGCTTACATGTTACGATGTAAGCTCTTTATTTCCAGGCCTTCATATCTTAAGTCGATCATCAGAATCTATTTTTCGTTGAGTTGTGACAAAATCAAACTCGACTTATTGTTTGGTGAATGGTGGGCGTGCGGGCATTTGGCGGCTGGGTTTTTCAGGTGGTGGGCTGGCAGGTGGGCAGGTATTGGGCTTGCGGGCAGGGTAATGGGCGTAAACAATTGGTTTCTGGATGATAACTTGATAATGGTTTGACCCATGTTCATGTTACTTCATAGGTGGGTTGGCATCACTGAGAGGAAGAATCCTATTTATTTTGGCTTGCTTGGTCAAAGGTCAAGGTCACAGTGACCTTGAACATAGTAAATTGTAAACAATTGGTTTCCGGATGATAACGACTATGATTCAACCCACATTCATGAAACTTCATATATAGGTTGGACTTCATGAGAGGAAGAACCCTATTTATTTCCACTCACTAGGTCAAAGGTCAAGGTCACAATGACCCTGAACATAGTAAATCAAAACAATTGGTTTTCGGATGATAACTTCATAATGGTTCGACCCACGTTCATGAAACTTCATAGGTAGGTTAGCATCTGAGTGAGAGGAAGAACCTTATTTATTTTGGACTCGCTAGGTGAAAGGTCAAGGTTGCAGTGACCTTCAACATAGTAAATCATAAACAATTGGTTTCCGGATGATAACTTGATAATGGTTTGACCCACATTCATGAAACTTCATAGGTAGGTTGGCCTAGGTGAGTCAATACCCCTATTTATTTTGGACTCACTAGGTCAAAGGTCAAGGTCACAGTAACCTTGAACATAATAAATCATAAACAATTGGTTTCCAGATGATAATTTGACAATGGTTCCACCCACATTCATGAAACTTCATAGGGAGGTTGGCATTGTCACAAGAAAGAGCCCTATTTATTTTGGAATCACCAGGTCAAAGGTCAAGATCACAATGACACTTCAAATTGTAAGTTGTAAACAATTGGTTTCTGGATGATAAGTTGATAATGATAAAACCCACTTTTGGGCTGTCACAGCTAGCTCGACATTGGATTGGTGATCCTATCAGTATTTAAAAAAAATTTTAGTAGATGCTACCTAAACAGTTTTCAACAACATAATTTGAGTCTCTATAGGAAGCACTGTATGTTTCTCGATCCATTTACACATCTTTCATTGGTTTTTGGATTGAGTAATAAATAGTATTTTCAGCTCATCTCCAGTTTATAGTGAAACTTACAAAACATGTCCAGTTGGTTGAGCCTCTACCAACCCAAATGTTTGGTTTAATGATCAAACATAGTTTTGTGGACTCATTTGTTTCATTTGACTATAAACTGGTGACTCATTGGAGATCATCTGTATGTATAAAACTGAAATATTATGTACCCTCACATTTCTTCAGTGTTTTTGCAGTGTCTTAAAAGTTTCTTTTCAGTGTGGGCAGGATATGCTTCAACAATGTGCACACAGCCATGGCAGTGTAGAGAGTAGTAGTGTACTAGCAGTGTGTTTGAACTGTGACAGCAGTTTCATTGGTGTGGTCTGTCAGTATTGTTCCAAAAATTTAAATGAGCTTGGAGGTGGTCCAGCAGTGTGCCTGCAGTATCTCGACAGTCTAGAGTGTGGCAGTGTATTAGCAGTGCCACTGCAGTGGCCTAGTATTGTGCTTGCATTATCTTGTCAGTGTAGGGAATGGCAGTCTGTTAGCATTGTCATTGTAGTGGTCTGGCAGTATCGTTTCAAATATTTAACTCTTTGCATGCTGCTGGCAGGTATTCCTGCCCAGAATGGGAAATCTCTGGCCAACAGAATAAGTATCCGGTACATTTAACCAAATATTCCCCCCTGTAAATTGAATTGACTTTTTACTAATGATTTTGAGAGTTATATTTCAATGCATTTTTCATCAAATCTTGTCGGGGCTGCTTCAAAGCACCCAAAACTAGATCTGATAAAAAATAGTTTGCAAATACTCAGTGGGTTAAGAGTTAAATGAGCTTGGCAGTGACCTGGCAGTATGCTTGCTTGCAGTGTCTTTGCAGTGTAGAGTATAGCAGTGTTCTAGTAGTGTACCAGAAGTGTTCTGGCTGTGTAGCCTTTTGGCAGTAGCCATTGCAGGATTTGGTCACTAAGAATCTGGCAGTGTTATTGCAGTGTCCACTGGCAGTGTAAGAGTTTTGGGATCGATCAAGTCTTCATTGTGGGAATATCTCTAGTGAGTGCACCACCATTATTGGATTTGACAGTATACCTAGTCTTGGCAGTGTCCACATCTGGACAGTATCCGGAAATGCATCTATCTCATGGCAGTTGCATTTTGTCCTTGAACAGGTCAGTTAACCATCATTGCTCAATGGAAGCACAGGTACTAAGGTGGAGTATACATGCCTTCCACCTGTACTATTCCAGCTGGGTTATTAAGTTGCAGGGTTCAACATTAGGTGATCATGGGAGTCAAAAATGTCGTTAAACCCCAATAAAAAAAGAGTTGGAAGGTGATCATCACTTGCCTCTTCGTGGTGGTTCTATTTAGGTACTCAAGCTTCTACAGAAGTGTCTTTAGCAATGAATATTTACCAATGTGAAACAACTTCTGGAAATGTATGTAATATATATGCAAATAGATAATGATTTCTGAAGCTTATAAAATATGGAACTGTGTGTAGAAATATGAATAGTTGTGTGAGTAGTTTAAAATATGGAACTATGTGTGGAAATATGAATATTTGTGTGGGTATAGTTTAAAATATTTAACTGTGTGTGGAATTCTGAATATTTGTATGAGTAGATTAAAATATGGAACCGTGTGTGGAAATCTGAATATATATATGAGTAATAAAAAATATGGAACTGTGTCTGGAAATCTGAATATTTATATGAGTAGATTAAAATATGGAACCGTGTGTGGAAATCTGAATATTTATATGAGTAGATTAAAATATGGAACTGTATGTGGAAATCTGAATATTTAGATGAGTTGTAAAAAATATGGAACTGTGTCTGGAAATCTGAATATTTATATGAGTAGATTAAAATATGGCACCGTGCGTGGAAATCTGAATATTTATATGTGTAGTAAAAAATATGAAACCGTGTGTGGAAATCTGAATATTTATATGAGTAGTAAAAAATATGGAACCGTGTGTGGAAATCTGAATATATATATGAGTAGTAAAAAATATGGAACTGTGTCTGGAAATCTGAATATTTATATGAGTAGATAAAAATATGGAACCGTGTGTGGAAATCTGAATATTTATATGAGTAGTAAAAAATATGGAACTGTGTGTGGAAGTATGAATGTTTGTATGAGTAGTTTTTTTTTTTCTTAGGGTTTAATGACACATTAACAGCCAGAGTCATATTATGTCGGTGACAGTTTTATGGGTGGAGGAAGCCAGAGTACCCGGAGAGAACCACCGAGAAATGACGAGCAGCTGTCAGCTCTCTAACATCGTAACTCTGAACTCTGCACTGCGGCACAGGCAGGGTTAAATTGGTTGAAGACATGCGCACCTTCGACGTGCAGTACGCCTTAGTACACAGCATCATCGTGCCCCCATGTAGGCAATCAAGGTTAAGTGCCTTTCCCAAGGACACAACGCGGGAGTGCGAATCAGTCGCTGAAATGGTCACCCATCCAACTACTAACCGTGCTCGACGTTGCTTAACATCAGTGATCTGACGAGAACCGGTTACCGCGACACCACCACGCCCCCGTGTGGGTACTTTAACATGCTTTTGTATCATAATATTTACAGAATCTTGCATATCCACTAGTAGTATAGTGAAAATCATTAATGAATAACAACCACAGTCACTTCCACTGAAAAAAACCAATATATTCATACCCCTATCAGAATGGCGAGCTTCATTCCAAGCTCTCAGAGAGCATGTCGTAAGCTCACACAAGTTGGCTTGAGCTCTACCTAACTGTTAATCACAAGCTTTTTAGCATGCAAATGAAACAAATATTAGCTTGCAGAGAGCTTGCGTGAGATCATGGTGAGGTTGCAGCAACAAGCTCGTAGCTGCAAGTTCATGTTGCTACCTTATAAGCATACATTTGGAAGAAATATTAGCATGTGCGAGTTTGCACGAGCTCACTGCAGCGAGCTCATATAAGTTTGCTGCAAGCTTGCACAGGCTCGCAAGCACATATTTGGAAGAAATACAAGCTCAAACATGCTTATGCAAGCTCATGCAATCATATATTTGGAAAAAAATACAAGCTCAAGTGAGCTCACATTAGCTTGCAGGTGCTGCAATCTAGCTTTTAGCTGAAAGCACATGCAAGCCTGAGCAAGCTCAAAATTGCAAGCTTATAGATGCAATTTTGTGCAAGCTCACAAGTGTTCATTTGGAACAAAGTGTGAGCTCATGCATGCAAACTTATCGCAATTGCAGGTACATGTAGCCTCAGAAAAGTAATTGAATTTGCAAAATCAGTTAATATGTAAATTTCCCTTCCAGAATGCTGATGAGAATCAAATAAGAAAGCTTTGTATACTTCAGTTTTGTGAATAAATGATCTTAAAGCTTCATCCAGATGTTTTGTGTACTTAATTGCTACCTGAATGTAATTCCTTATGACCTCATGCATGTGAAGGCATAAAATGCTGTGTCATATTATGTAGTGATATTACATAACAGTGGAGAGCGCGGTGGCTCTGTGGTAGACTGTTGGACTTCTATGCTAGAGGTCCGGAGTTCGATCCCCATCCGGGACAACCTGCATTGTGTCCATAGGCAAGACACTTTATCCCGGCTGCCTACATGGGGACACGATGATACCATGTACTAAGTCATACTGCATGTCGATGGTGCTCATGTCTTCAACTGCTGTAACCCTGCTTGAGCGAAGCTCAACAGAGTAAGAATGTTGAGGAGCTGACAGCTGCTCGTCGCTTCTCAATGGTTCTCTCCGGGTACTCCGGCTTCCTCCATCCATAAAACTGTCACAGTCACGATTAGCCATTGTGCATAAGTATGTGACCTTAAACACCAATAAATAAATAAATAAAATTACATAACAGTGGAATTTATAATTTGGTTGAAATTTATGCAGCAGTGGGAGTTTACAGAAGCTAAAGTGTTAAAGTAGAGCCCACTTAATTGTATATCTCTTACTGAATTACGCCTGTTAACTGAATATAATTTCCCAGAACAAAACTATTTACCATACCTCCAGTACAAATTTTACCTGTCAATTGAATATAGGTTACAGAGTAAACTCCTGTAGATGGAATAAAAAATCTTGTAACCTGTTCAGCTGACCTGTTGAGAAATTACCCTGATTCTCCCCAGTTTTCCTTTGTTTATTTACCTATTTGGCCTCAGGACATCCAGTGCAGGCATTTAATCTATTATATCTTGTTTGACAGAGCTCATTGAGCTCTGTCAAACAAGATATAATAGAATAAATGCTAAGTTTATCTCCAGAATACAGGAAAGTGACTCAGTTCCTGTTAAATGAATACTCCTATTAATTGAATGGTTTTCATGGGCAAAGTGACCATTCAATTAACAGGGTTCCACTGTACTATTTAACCGATTATCATTTAAGTCCAGAAACAACAGGAACAAGAGAAAATGTAGAAAACTTGCAGACCTTATCTAACTGCAAGATGCCCATGCAAACCAATCTGAATTCTAACAGTTGTATCTGGAGCCTTGAATGGAGCAAAATCACATGTGTTCTGTGCAACAGGCATCCTGCATACATTCTAAGCATGGCAGTGTCTCTGCAGTGTGTTGAATTTACTCCTTGAATCAGTTTGCAGTGTTTCACCTGTGTATTAAAATCAATGTTTGTTTTTGATATATGTGGCAGCAGTGTCTGAACAGCATTCCTAAATAGTTCCAAAGGCAAGGCAGTGTCTCTGCAGTTTACTGATTTTATACACTTTGCTCAGTCAGCCTATCAAAATGTCTAGTCTTTGTATTACACTGAGAGATCCATCAGTTGAAAATTTGTTTCTTAACGTTTTATCATAGAATATTATTTAATCAGTTTGAAACCAGTCACCTACCTTACCGATTAGAAAAACCATCAACCAGTTATCCAAAATATCAGAAGTGAGCGTCACTCCACGGTTAAAATGTGTAAATCTGCCGCTTCTTCTCTGAGATAGATTACACCTCAAAGCCATGTTGTGTATATGAGAAATAATCTACTTTGGTATTCAAGACTTCGTTAATGATCGGCAATTTCTGTGAGTACAGAGTAATCACAGAAACTATTCCACAGCATGTATACAAATGAATATTATTGAGTACTCGACAAATGTTCATTTGTATACATACTATGGAATAGTTTATGCGAATACTGCTTTTTATTACTTTCCAAAGTGTGATTTACTGGGATTTCCAGGTTTGATTATAAACGATGACTTCACAAGTGAATTATGCTATCAACAATTGGGTCATGTATCCGTGTGCGCAAATGAAGATGCTTTGACGTGGGTGTAATGGGGACTTCATTGTTTTTTGTTTTTTTTTAACCCTTTACCTAACATGAAAAGCAGAAAGATTCTTGAATAACTATTATTTTAATTTTTTCCCTCAAAAACATAGGTTATGACCCCTCATTGGAACGAGCTCGATGAGCTCGTTCCAATGAGGGGTCATAACCTATGTTTTAGAGACAAAAAATGAAAAAATAATGAAAATTAATTGGCGAATTTTAAGAATAGCGTTGGCCGGTTTTGGCTGTTACATTAAGTAAAGGGTTAATTATAATTATCGTTAATAATGAAAAGTAATAAACAGAGTAATCGGTTGACTGGACTGGTTACGTGAAATAATTCATTCGAGGCAAGGGACTATATTGTAAAACACTCGTGCGCATTCGCACACTCATGTTTGTACAATATCCCTCACCTCTCATGAATTATTTCACGTAACCAGTCCAGTCAAGCGATCACTCTCTATCAAATTCGTGGATTTTTATCCCAAATTCAGTTACAGCTCTCTTTTAGTCAGTTGTGAAAAAGAGCCAACAATTTCGTCCCTAGACCATTTGGACTATGGTTTAGAGGTTAGTACTTGGTTAGTTTCATTACGGCTGAGATAGCAGCCTGAGGTAACTTCATATCAACCTGAGACTGAAGGCCAAAGCCAATGAGAAGTTAACCAGGACTGATATCTCAACTGACAGGAAACTAACCAAGTAATAAACTCTTTATTTATTAAATCAAAACAAATAATTACAAAATAGTCTCATATAGGGTCCAGTTTTCTGATAGTGTTATTATTTCTCAGTTTTTTCATAAAGTCTGAAGTTTCCTCTTCTCCTAATTCAGCTATCCAAACATTGTGGCTTCCCCATTTGGGATAGTTGAACTATCTCTTCTCTCACTTTGCTGTTCACTGCGGTAAACAGGTGCTGTTTTACTAGTAAAATAGGACCCAGTCACCAATGTTTGGGAGGTGCAAACCCTCTCTAAAATGGGCAGCATGGCTTATTAACGCTCACCCCTGGTCTTGAGTTGATACTCATGTTGTCATGATTAGCCAGTGTGCAAAAATATGTGACTTTAAACACCAGTAAATAAATAAATTCTCTTACTTTGACAAATCTCTCCTTATGACCATGAATCTTAGTTTACATTCCATTTTGTGTAGAAGTCTTCTTTTTTCTCTTCATCCACCTCATCCTTACTCATTGCCATCATTATTTCCTCTTCATACAAAAACTACTCCGTTTTGAGAGGTAACGTTAATTTTACTGATTGATTACTTTTGACGAATAGCGGTGAATGATTTCTCTGTGCCTATTAATGCATCAAAGGGAACAACTCTAGCATGGTTAATATCGGCTGAGATCAACAGCACCTCAGCTAAGTTTGAAGTCCTATCAACTGAGCTTGATAATAGGCAATTTGGGGAAAGAAATCACATCTAATAATAAATGCACAATACTGTACCAAATTGGCAACCCATATTCTTACTTGAGCTTATGATGAGGTGTTGTCACTTTGCAATAATTTGTTTTGAATGTGAATATTTTTTCTTAAAATTGCTGGACATATAAATTTACATGTTTGAAAAGTGGTATTTGTCGGCTGTGCATTTTATAATTATTATAAAAATGGATAAAAATCTTAAGTTATTGAAAACTGAATGTCCCATTATAAATTCTGTGGCAATACTGAAAATCAGAAATCCAAAACATGGTAAGATGCTGTTGGATTGCCACATCCAGTACTGGTAATAACCATAAACGATGTACATTATACACAGTGGATTAATGTTGTAAAAATAAAAACTCCAAGATATCACAAACTTACTAACTTTGTTTGTTGCTTGCTTGTGAAAATTTAAAAAAGGATTGCTGGGAGCGTGGTGGCTTAGTAGGTGGGGATGCTGGCTGCAAGCCGAGAAGTCCTCGGTTCAAATTCCTTCTGCAGCAACCATGTTGTGTCCTTGGGCAAGACACTTAATCCCAAGCCCTTAATGGTTAAAAATAATGACTTTTGACATTGTCTGTATTGGGTAAAAAGGTTAAACAAAGCTGAACTACATATGGACTTCTAGTGCTTAACACTTATCCCAACATAATGGCCAAAACTGCCCAGAACTATTCACAATTAGCACTATTCAATTTTCTTTAATCTTTTATTTTTTGTCTCAAAAACATAGCCTATGACCCCTCTTTGGAATGAGCTCATTGGAAATTTAGTTATCCGGGAATTTTGTTTTTTACAGTGTCGTCAGCCTTTCGAGTTAAGTAATGGGTCAACCCTTTACCCAACATAACGGCCAAAACCGGCCACCGCTATTCATAAAAATCATCATTCAATTTTCATTATTTTTTTTCATTTTTGTCTCAAAACCATAGCTTATGACCCTTCATTGGAATGAGCTCATTCCAATGAGGGGTCATAAGCCATGGTTTTGACGCAAAAAGTCAAAAAAATTAGTTATTCAAGAATTTCATTTGCAAGTGTTGTCTGCTTTTCGTGTTAGGTAAAGGGTTAATGAACTATCTATATTGCTTCCAACAGGTTCAGAGTTTACTCCTGGAATCAGTGTTTTATTCTCATTAAATTTTGTAGTTGATGTTGAAAGGAACTATGGACAATTTACACGAGAGAGTTCCAGAGTTGTTGCCTCAACAAGGTATGTTGTAAATTCTGTGTTAGTGGGCATGTATATGTGTAGTGGCTTTTCTCACAAGTGACATAAATAAACAACAACTGAGGTAAGGTCTTGGTTTAGACTTTGTCCCCAATATGATTACCGGTGTAACAGTTTATCTGGCTCATTAATATGCATTATATGACCTATGTAGAATGTAAATAATATAATTTTTTGAGAAAAAATAATTGTAGAAGGGTAAGTGGTGTGGGGTGGTTGGAGAAGATACAATATCTTCTCCCACCCCCTGCACCCATTCAAATGTTTCCGAATAATTTTTTGAGAATTTTTTTTTTCATTAATCAGATGTCCAGGTGGGAGGGAGGATATGCAGGCCATGATATCTTCTCGCCCCCCTCAAATTTTTTCTCAACACAATAGCACCCCAAGCCTCATCAAAATGCATCATATGGGCTGTGTACACTCCAAATAATAACAAGAAAAGTTTTGTGCAGAGCACAAGCACGCAGACAAAGGAACATGAAAAAAATACAATTCGTGAAAACATTCAATAAGATTTCACATTAGATTTATAGGTTTAAAAATAATTTACATTAAAATAAACATTGTTTGTGCTATATTAAAAAATGATATCTATAACATTTCATAAATTGTTTTAATTTAAATTGCATTATCTTATATGTGATTTTTTTATTAGTCTTTCATGTTATCAGCATCTGTGCTATACCATGAGAGAACATGAGCATAGATTAAAGTTTTGCCAATTGTTTATGTTGCCCATTTACTAAAACGTTTGCACCCCATCTGTGTTGATCATATTTTACCATTGTATGAGAACAAATATAATCAAATCTATAACCCTATGTGCCTAATATGCCAGTCTTGGGAGAAAAATAATAATGTATATTAAATTTAATTACATCACCTTTAGGCTTTGGTAAACTGGCAAGATTTAAAAAAAATTAACAGCAATTGTGTTCAATTAGTCTTGACCTAAAGGTTTAATGTATTGGAATTATATAGTTCATTATTAAACAAAATCAGAAATTCATGTTTGTGACAAAAATATCTTTTATTAAGAACATGAGCATAAAAATAAAATTACATAATATACAATAATAAAATTCTCGATGACACTCTAGCTCAACTTCAATATGATAGGAATTTAATATTTCTGTGACCAAGTCAACAATAATTAATATGACATTAAATATTATTTGCTGTGACCAAGTTAACAACAATAAAAGAATTACAAGTTGACTGCAATAGACTAAAGATTATGACCAATCATTCGAGTCAAGTTTCGAAAAAAATTAGATGGGAAATTGTCTTCAACCCTTTTCAGAGATAAAGAAGTCACAAAATATCATATTGGTGATAATGGGAACAACATTTTATGGCAGGCAAACCAAAAACCCTGCTACATATCAATTTGTAGATATGACCTCTAGCCCGATCTTTATTGACATGTGCACTTACTTTGTGTAAGTGGCAGGGAATAATTCAAAGTTAATCCAATTTGCATAATTTATTCACGAGAAAAACACGCGTATTATGTGTAATGCATGCCAAGTTACTAAACATTCATATACAAAAATTTATTCAAATCACTACTTTCATATAGAAGTTCTGTACAAAAAACTGATTGCACCTTATTTCATTAAAAAATGGTTGCCGGAGACTTAAATTTTGTATCTGAACCCAAAACACTTGTTCTTATCCCACAATGATAACAAAGGCTCCCAGAAGTTTTGTGAAGATGGGTTCATAAGTAAGGCCTCTAGCTCGAGCCTTATTGACATGTGCACTTACTGTGTACAAGTTGCTCTGAATAAGTCAAAGTTCTCATCTAATTTACATAATTTATGCATGAAAAAAAACCCATATCTGATGTTTTCCATGTTTCTAAACATTCACACAAAAATTTATTCAAATCACAACTTTCATGGCCTCTAGCCCGAGCCTTATTGGCATTTGCACTTACATTGCTGAAATTAATACTAAATAAATCAAATTTAGTCTAATTTGCATAATTTATGAACGAGAAAAAATAATTATATGTGATCTATCTCATGTACTAAACATTCATATAAAAAAATTATTCAAATCAGAGTTTTCATGTGGAAGTTCTGCACAAAAATCTGATTGCACCTAATTTTGTACAAAATGGCTTGCAGCGGCGATCTTGAATTTTAGAATGGATATAAACACTCGTTCTCGTCCCACGGTGATAACAAAGATATCCAAAAAGTTTCGTAAAGATCGATTCATAAATATGGCCTCTAGCCTGAGCGTGTTCGCATTTGCAGTTACAGTGCTAAAAGTAACATTAAATAGATCAAAGTTAGTCTAATTTGCATAATTTATGCAAGAGAAAAAAACCCATATTATATGCTATATATCCTCATATTACTAAACATTCCTACAAAAATGATTCAAATCAGAGCTTTCATATGGAAGTTCTGCGCAAAAATCTGATTGCACCCAATTTTTGTACAAAACGGCGGTCAGCGGCTATGTTGAATTTCAGACCATACCCAAAAAACACTTGTTCTCGTCCCACGTTGATAAAAAAAGTTACCCCAGAAGTTTCGTAAAGATTGGTTCATAAATACGGCCTCTAGCCCGAGCCTTACTGGCATTTTCACTTACACTTCTGAAAGCAACACTAAATAAATCAAAGTTAGTCTAATTTCCATAATTTACGCATGAGAAAAAAATCCTTATTAATGTGATATATCTCATGTTACTAAACATTCACACAAAAATATATTCAAATCAACACTTTCATACAGAAGTTCTGTACAAAAAACTGATTTGACCAATTTCGGTAAAAAAATTTCGGCTGGCAGCCATTTTGAATTTCGGACTGCACCCAAAAACATTCGTTCTCGTTCCATGTTGATAGCAAAGGTACAAATAAGTTTCGTAAAAAATCGGTTCATAAATATGGCCTCTAGAACGAGCCTTATCCAATTGTTGACGTACATACAGACAAACAGACAAACTGACAGGTGGACAACGGGCCATGACAAAACCTGAAATTTTGACTTTGTCCGTCAATGTTGAGCTAATGATACAAAGGTAAAATATAAAATAAAAAAATACAAATGCAAATAAAAAAAAAACTTTTAGTAAACAACAAGTTTCAAAAAGAAACAAAAATCATGAGTCATTGACAGATATATCATAATTACACAATATACAATAATCATATAAAGTTAAAAACTTTTTATTAATATAAAAAAAAAATTATGTATACAAGGAAAAATCTGAAGTCAACAATAAACAGTTTCAAATCCTTCAAGTCAACAATAAACTGTTTCAAAAATGTAACCAAATCATAAATCAACAATGTCAAAAAGAAAAGCAAATATCAGATCTTTTTCAGATACTTTATAATTAAATAAAATCGGCTCATTTTTTCGAACGAATCAAACCAGTTTTGAAGACAACCCGGATAAACTTTTAAAGGCTTGTGGGAAGAAATCATGAGACATATCGAGCTGCTCTTCAAGTCTTGAAAACAAAAAAAAGTGTATGTAAGGTACAACTACGGAGAGGGAGGAGAGAAATAATTCTATCCTGCCAGAGCTTAAGCTTAATTCCTTTACAAATTTTCACCCACGGGGTGGGTACACATGTTCCATACTCTATCCCACTCTATCCTGTTCTCAGCCTCCGTCCTTCAACAGCGGTATCTAGATTTTGCTCCCCTACAATATATTGGAATCCCCCACCCCACCCATGATTTGGCATTATGGATCAACAAATGGTACATGCTAATTCTAAATGCGTCTCAATCTGAATGTAGGGTGTGTGGTTATGGAGGGGGTGGGCTCATAATTAGTTTTACAGTGATGATCCTGACGCAACATATTCATTATATCCACAATATTCTCGGGTAAAAGAATTTTCCTGCGCATGCTTACTCCTGTTCCAAAATTTTAACCCAAGTTAGTTGCCGTTAGAAGTGGAAGTTTCAGCTTGATATCTTTGCATAATGTAGGAGTGCATCGCAACATTGCTCTTGTTGAAGGGTGAAAACGACGTTGCACATAAAATATCGAACAGTGATGACTTTGGTGCAAATATGAGTAACATGTACACTATATCGCATGTTCCCAAGTTGAAAGGTTAAATTTTCAGCTACGCATGCTTATTCATGTCAAAAATAAATTACTCCCCCTCCCCCCCCCCCCCCCCCCACACTTATAAAAAGTACAATGGTATGGTTAATCCCAAAATAATTGGTAATATCAGGTATTTTTGGGACGTACCATGCTTTACCATGGTACATTTTTTATAAGGGCAAAGTCAGCTGAGTTTGAAAGTGCCAGATTTTTGACATCTCTGTATACGTAGGAGTGCAACCTAGGTTTATACTTGTTGAAGGGTTGACACAAGTTTACACGTAAAATGCAACTTCCCATGTTTGCCCTGCTCAAGATTAAAAAATATATAAACCTCAGTGTGAAATTTCAACTAAAATTCAAATGTAGGTGCTAAACTTCCGCTAGTAAACTCTAAAAGTGCATACGTACATTCAGGCTCCTCTTGTTAAAGGGTTAATGAGTGAAGGGTTATTGTAGCTGGTAATATTCACTCCGCCCAGATTACTCCTTATCAAAAAAGATTTACACACAGACGACAGCTCAATATTTCTGAAAAAGTTCAAGCTCCTTTTGTTAAAGGGTTAATGAGTGGAAGGTTATCGTAGCAGGTAATATTCACTCTGCCCACATTACTCCTTATCAAAAATATTTTACCCACAGATGTCAGCTCAATATTTCTGAAAATGTTGGAACCAATTCCACATCGCTGTTGTGGATGAAAGGTTAATGCGACGCATAACTCGAAGGAAACCTCTCATTGAACCTGAAATATTGTGCATATGTTGACAAAACTGTCCAAAATACAACAGAGGGCAGTCTTCACAGAACACACAAACCAGATTCTTAAGCCAACTGTTGAATGCACCAAGTTACACCATGGCGATATTTTTTTCCCTGTATCTCTTCTGAAATCGATAAGAGTACTGCAGAGTTTATCAAAGGAACAAGTCCCATCCGCCAACCTATTTTAAAGCAATTATTATGTCAGTTAAGCCAACAGTGAATTTTTTTAATAATACTGACCATCAAAAAGTGATATGTGCAAACATTCGCTAAACTAATTAAACAAATCCAATGCATTTTAAACGCCCTACACACATAAAACGTATACGAAACATACACATATTACAATTTGAAGCAAGTGACTTTGACCTGCATAATGAATATATTTTATAAAATGACGTATCAATAATGAGAAGGTGAATTCTATAATTTGAGAGTACGGCAGCCTTTATAAGAGAAACGCATCCCAACCTATTTTTAAAACCCATTATGTATAATCGTTTTCGGACTTTGAAACTGAAAACTGATGATATCGTTTATAATATATTTAAGTATGCCATGAATGCAGAACTATTTATTGCAAGCTTTTATGGTTGTGTAATATTGTAACAAATTGTATATAAAATAACAGGCCAAAATCAATTAAACCAACGAAAGTTAATATCGAATGTGTCCACAACAACAGGATTCCGTTTTTTTTATATTTGAAGTCGATTCAAAATATCGAGAGAATTCAATTTCTCTCATAATAATGTCAAAGAGTGTACCGCATGCATGCACGCTAAATTAAAATTAAAAAAAAATAAAATTCCAGGACTCAGATACCCGAGGTTGGCAGGAAGATTCACAGACCACGATATCTTCTTCCCACTCCCAAAAGATATTCTCAACACAGTTAGTGCCCCAAGTCTCATCAATATGCATTCTAAGGGAGAAACAGTTTTGAGGACTCAAATGCTCAAGTTTGGGTGAGGAGGGGGGTGGGTGGGTGGGTGGTGTGGGGGTGGGTAGGGGAAGGATTGGGTTGAGATATGCTGGCCTCAATATATTCCTGCCCTCCCCCCCTACCCCCTACCCCCACTATAAATTTTCCCTCAAAATTGCCCTCAGCCTCATCAATATGCATTATGGTACCCATCTCCAACCTTGACCTACAAATTTCTAATTATGAGCTGGTTGATTTCTGATATCATAAGTTCCAATATCAAGTTCTGAAAAGATAACAAAAACAAATTCAGGTTAGGGAATATATGGTTCTTGTCAGATCACTGAAGTTAAGCAATGTCAAGCACGGTTAGTAGTTGGATGGGTGACCATTTCAGTGACTGATTTGCGCTCCCGCGTGGTGTCCTTGGGCAAGAACCCCGATTGCCTACATTAGTACAGGCGTTGAACCAAGTAAAGTGGTAGTACCCAGAAAAAATTTGGGACAAGCTGATTTTTGTGTCATTCTGAAGAGGAATGTCTCCCGAAGAACATATCCAAAATCTGCAAAAATCTGCTTTGGGGAAATTTTTTTATAGCATTTATACTGATGGTGGTGTTTGAACGAATTTCGATCAATTTTCTGAAACCAGCATTCCAACATATGCGAACGTGAGGACATGGATTTGTGTGAATCCAGTTTTTTCCTACTCACTAACACACAGGGTATACAGAGTGTATCATCACAGTCCATACACCAGTGCACATCCCTTTCTAGCTCAGAAATGGCTGAACCTGATGCCGCTCTGAGGAGTTCATATAGCGTCAGGAGTGGACAGAAATCTACCAACAGGGAAGATTTAGATAGTGTCAAGGAGTTGTATGATAATGTGCTGGACAGCTCGATAGCTCTTTCCAATGTTGCAAACTCAGCAGCTCTGGTAAGGGTAAACACTTGCCTCGACGAGTATAAAGCCAAACTGGCTGAACAATCGCGCACTGCTAAGCTATGGATACAATATCTAGAATATGTTCAGACACTGAAAATGATCATCAGAGGTGAACGCCTTGGCAATTGGAATCTCCACCTTATTGCTGTTAGTAATATGTTAAACCTCTTAGCTGCCACGGGACAAGTACACTACGCTAAGAGTTGCAGGTAGTATCTGAAAATGATGCTTGAGCTCCCTGAGAAACATTCGTGGTTGTATGATAGGTTCTTCGTTGATGGTTTCCATGCTGTATGCCGGAGTTCCAGGGTTTGGGCAGGCCTTTCAAGTGACCTTGTGATTGAACAAGTCCTCATGCGCTCAATTAAAAGTTGAGGTGGACTAATGCGAGGTCGTGGGGTGGCCGAATCAGTGTGTCAGGAGTGGATTTACACCAATCATAAATGTGCTGAAATACACGAAGCTATGATAACGCTGACTGACATGAAACTCAGTACCAGTGAACAACATGTAGACATGGGCACTTCTCGTCGTAAATGAGACAACTCCGACATGATGAAAATACTAGACTTGTTTGACTTGTACGATCCTTTCGATGAGAATGAAAGATTGTGCTCCCTGTCCTCCGAATTGTCAGCTTCCTTGGGTGATGGTATTAACTGCGACAATACCAAGTCGGTAGGGGCAGAGATACACTCTAAACTAGACAATGTTGTTGTTTCTGATGCCTCCATCAAAAGGAGTGATCAAATTCACACTTTAGACTGAACCCCAGGGTGAAGTTGGTTAACCAGAGGGTATCAATAGACCCATCAGCTCTGTTCTCTCGCTTGATAGCTATATTGCTCAGAGGGAGCACGACGTGGCACAGTTCTTCGAGTACGAACTGACTGTGATGCCAACAGCCCTCTTCAAAGACTTCTTTCTCAGAAAAGCAAACAAGGCAGACCTAGCAGCTGTAATAACAGATCAAGTAGCACTTTCGAAGCTGCCATCTGACGTGCTTGACGGAGGGGCTCTCCTCCACAGAGTCAAATAGAAGGTGAAGGCTACCTACTCAGAAGTAGCCCATCAGTATGTTGGATAGGTGGCCAACAAATATGGGCAGAATTGCTGTCGTCTTCGATGGTTAGGGACATTGACCAAACACGAATAGTCATGAGCATAGAAGGAGAGCTGTCAACGTGTGTGCCGATATCCATTTGACAGACACCATGACTGCACACAAGAACCAGGAAAGGTTCTTGTCGAATGAGAATAACAAAATGCAGTTCATAAGATTGCTGTCCACATTACTGAGAGCGGGTGGACTTACTGTTAACTGCAATTCGGGCGATGCTGATACCCTGATTGTTGAAAGTGTCATCAAACTTTCATCTCAAGGGAATTCAGTTGTCATTGCCGCAGATGATACTGACGTACTAGTGCTATCCATTCACCATTGGAATCATACTTCAACTGATGTTTATTTCCAATCAGAAGTACGGAAGTCACATAGGGGAGGGGAGGCATGGAAGATCGCAGATATAATAGCGAAGATTGGACAAACAACTAGGTGACACCTCCTGTTCATACATGCATGGAGTGGGTGTGATGTTACTTCGGCAACGTTTGGCCATGGAAAAACACAGCATCTGAAGAGGTTAGAAAAGTCAAGGGAGATTCAGAAGATATCAGCAACAATGCACGACAGCGCCGTATCTCAAGTAGAAATTTGAAGAATCAGCACTGAACTGTTTGTTATGCTGTACTCTGGCAAGCAGTCAGACACATTGAATGGCTTGAGATACTCAAAAGTTCATGACAATGGTCACTTCCAGCAAGACAGGAATTGAACGTCAGAAACTACCTCCAACTGAACGCACGGCATACTTTCACAGCCTGCACGTCCACCTACAAATGGTGGAATGGAAGCAATTGGATATTGATATCCTAGATCCTCAGAAATGGGGCTGGGAAATTCTCGAAAATGAGTTGATACCTGTGATGACTGACCTGGATGTAGCACCTGAAGCTCTCCTGAAATTTATACGTTGCAAATGCAAAATGACCTCCAAACATCCCTGCGGAATGAATATATGCTCTTGTAGAAAGAATGCAATCAAATGTGTCTCTGCTTGTGGAGACTGTCGACGGGAGAATTGCCTGAACTCCGAGCCTTTTGAGATTGGAGACGCAACTGGCAACAGCAGAGTGCCTTGAGAAACACCGGCATGATTTAATCATTGTGAAGAAAGTTGTTTGATATCATCATTCTTTGCCATCTTGGGAGTTATGAAAAACATCGGCAGCAGAATTATAGCTTGTTTTTTCTGTTCTATTCAGACTCAACTTCGTATGGGTGTGAAAATTGAAGAAAATGGTATTTTAGGACCATTTCCCTAACAATTGTGAATTTTCTCATTCATTTTTCCACTTTATAGGATTGGCATTCGTGCTTAAAGTATGAATGACACACAAAACTTCTCCAGATCACACACAAAATATCAAGACTATTGAGAAATTGATGCCACTAAAGATTTTTTTTCTCTATGAAACCCCTCCTTGCGGCCATCTTGCATGAAAACTTTTCCCCAAAGCAGATTTTGGATATGTTGTTCCCAGATAAATTCCGCGTCGAATGACACCAAAATTAGCTTGTCCCAAATTTTTTCTGGGTCAAACCATATTGTGCCTGGACTCCATGGGGGCATGATGACGCTGTGTACTAAGGCGTACTGCACATCGATGGTGCGCATGTCTTCAACCAATCTAACCCTGCCTGTGCCGCAGTGCAGAGTTCAGAGTTATGATGTTGGAGAGCAAAAACTGCTCACCGTTGCTCGAAGGTTCTCTCCGCATACTCCGGCTTCCTCCACCCGTAAAATTGTCGCCAACATGATATGACCCTGGCTGTTAAAGTGTCGTTAAACCCTAATAAACAAATCAATAAATAAATAAATAGGGAATAAGATCAACTAGGTAAATGGGGAGGAAAGGTATGGTACACCAGTAATAGTTCAGAGTTTTTTATCCAAACAATGTACAACCCTCAGATTCTCCAAGAGGTTGAGCAGAGCTTGCTTATTGTGATAACTTTTACTTTATAAAGGTAAAATAGGTCCCGTTAACCAATGTCTGAGGTAGAAGTCCTCAAAAGTAGGCGACACATAGGTATAAACAATTGGGTAGTTTTGACTTCATAGAGTTGTTTTGCAGGTCATGATATAGCCCTAGATGGGGAAAGTGACCTTAAACACACTAAATAAATAAATAAATAAATGGATAATTAAAATCATCCAAATCCTTAATATTTTTCAATATTTATGACAAGCTCTTGCTTTCGCTACCAAGATTTTTAAATGCATTTGGTCAAGAAGGGGCACGGTGGCTCAGTTGGTAGAGGTGCAGGCTGCAAGCCGAGAGGTCCTCGGTTCGAATCCCACCTGCGGCAACCGCGTTGTGTCCTGGGGCAAGACACTTCACCCCCATTGCTCAAGTGGGGGCACAGTGACGCTGTGTACTAAGGCGTACTGCATGTCGATGGTGCACCTGTCTTCAACCAGTGCTAACCCTGCTTGTGTGGAGTTGGTATGTTGGGGAGCTGACAGTTGCTCGCCATTGCTCGGTGGTTCTCTCCGGCTTCCTCCACCTGTAAAACTGTCACGGTCATGGTTAGCCATTGTGCAGAAATATGTGACCTTAAACACCAATAAATAAATAATGGTCAAGAAAATTATTTATGATTTATTGGAGACTTCAAGCAATTACTGTTAACCTTGAAACTTTTACCCAATGAATCAGCTGCATCTGGTTGTATAATATACAATTTCAGAAGTAGAAAAAAATTTCAACAAATATTTGAAAAAAAAATAATATTTAAAATCTTAAATTTTTATACTGTCTGTGTCAAGTGTTAAATATTTACTCAGTGTAATGGCCAAACCCAGCCAACACTGTTTAAAAAAACTTGACATTCAAATTTTATAATTTCTTTCAGTTTTTTCCTCCAAAACATTTATGAGCTAAAAATGACCTCTCATTGGAATGAGCTTGCCGGGTTCTTTTGAATGAGGAGCCATAAGCTATGTTTTTGAGTTGAAAAATGAAAGATTTTAGTTATTCAATCCACATAATTTACAAATTGATCAGTTGGAAAAAATAATATCATGTGACTCCTCATTGGAATGATCCTGTCAAGTTCATTCTAATGAGGGGTCACATGTTATGCTTTTGTTGGAATTTTTTGAAACTTTAAAAAACAAAAATAATAAGATCTAAAAAAGTTAAAAATCTGCTTCTCAGGCCCTCCTGCATGGTCCTTTTGGCTGCCGCATCATCTATTTTTATAACCAATGCAAACTTAGAAAAATAAAAATATTTTACCTAAGTTAATAAATTTGATAAATTTGTCCCTGGAGTGCAAGAAGACTTTGCAATGCTTTAGCATTGCAAAGTCTTCTTGCACTCAAGGGACGAATTACACCTCCACCCACACTATTATGTACATTATGAGGCCTAAAGCATAAAACAAACAAAGAACATGAACTTTGGGTGGCAAAGAAATAATTACAAAATTGAAAAATAAAATAAAAAAATGCCCGCTCGCATGCAGTTTGACAAAAAGTGGCCTGAGAAACAGAAGATCTACTTTGAGGGGCCTAAAATAGCAAATGTTGATACCGTGTGTTTTGGGTAAATGATTAAACTGATGCTGACATAATAATTGCAAAGTGAAACTTATGTTTAATCAAATAAATTGCAAGTAAATGTGTGGGATGTTAATGCCCAAATGTGTGCTTCTTACATTTCCAGGTTAAGCCCACATTATGTGGACATCTAGCTTTGAACTCTATAAAATTATTTTTTCAGCTGTTGTCCATTATTTATTAGAAGAGGATGAACCTGGATTGTTGTTGCCAAATGATTATTTGGAAATGTATGATACACCATTTGATATTGTTCTGGACAGCGGTATGTTGTATATATAAGTTCTTGATCTTTTTAGCTCACCTGACTGAAAGTCAGGATGAGCTATAGTGATCACTCACTGTCCGTCGTCTGTCATCCGCGAACATGGTGTTTGTATCTGCTCATCCTAAACCACTGAACAAAGTTTAGTTAAATTTGAGGTGATTGCTTGTTCTGAGATCACATTTTCTTATTGTTCAAATCAACATGCCCAGCCCCATAAGGAGGAGGTGGCAGACAATGCTAAAAAAAATTTGTTTAAAATCTTCTCATGAACCAGTGGATACAATGACTTGATATTTGGTATGGAGCTTCCTTTTGGGGTGTAGAATAAAGCTTGTTCAAACAAAGTTTGTGGAGCAATATTTGCCATTGTAATGGGAGGGGCAAGATTTTTGGACCCCGCCTGAAATTTCTATTTTCTGAACCAATGGTCTGATTTTAACCAAATTTGGTATGTGGTATTATTGAGTCACAAGTTCTTGATTCGTTCAAAAAACAAACAAAAAATTCCTGTCTCCACATGGGAACACCAGGTGCTAAAAATAGAAATATTTTCAAATGCTAATATTTCCCAAACTACACTGAACAGAAAACTGTTATTTGGTATGAAGCATCCTTAGAACCAGTGGAATGGAATGGTAAAAACAATTGCCATCGGTTGTGTCAGGGTGTTTTGTAAGGGGACATTGATAAAATTCAGAGTCAAAAATTTGATATTTTTTTTTCTCCAGAATCAGTGATCAGAATTTTTTGATATTTGCTAAGGGGGTGAGGGGTGGAGGTACACATTTGTTAAAATTAAGGCCCTTTGTTCATATTTGGACTCAATACAGGAGCATCTGCCCATCTGTCCGTCTGTAAAAATTATTTTGTATGCAAAAATTCTCAGATGTTTATGGACCATTGTCCTTGAAACTTGGTTTTAATGTTCACCACCATGGGAATCTGTGCACCAGTGATTATAGTTCTGGTCAGACTATTTTTGCCAGAGTTATTCTTATTTTTGACTTGTCTTAGAATGCTAGAATTTTGTGTAGAGATTTTGCCAGATGTTTATGGGTCGATTCCACTAGCATGTATGGATGTCCACTAGCATGTCACCAGTGATTATAGTTTTGATTGGACTTTTTTGGCCAGAGTTATGCCCCTTTTCAGCCTTGAATGCACCTGTGATTATAGTTTCCATCAGACTTTTTGCCAGAGTTATGCCTCTTTTCATCTTAGAATATTTATGGCAGTGGGGTGGGCAGGGGGGGGGGGGTAATGACAGGCCCATCTGGGACAGTCACACCTCTAGTTAAAGATCTTTTTCTTCAGAACACCAGTCAGAATTTTTTAATGTTTGGTATGCATCATTGTTATGAGGGTTAAATTCAAGATTGTTCAAATCAAGTCCCTTTGTTAATATTTGGGATTCCAATGGGGGCCAGGATTGGAATTTTAACTTAGTGCAATATGGGGGATAATCTTTAAAAATCTTCTTCTTCAGATCCACCAGTCAGAATCATTTGATATTGGAGCCCAAATTTTAACTTATTTCAATGTGAGGAATAATCTTAAAACTCATCTCCAGAAACACCAGTCAAAATCATTTAATATATGGCATACAAAATTTTTATAGGTGTTGGATTCACTTTGTTCAATTCAAGTCCATCGGTAGATAATTGTGCTCTCTAAGGGAACCCAAATTTTACCTTGAGCAATATGAGGAATAATCTTTGAAAATCTTTTTCTTCGGATCCACCAGTCAGAATCTTTTGATATTGGGTATACAGCCTCCTCAGGCAAGTCAGATCTCAAGTTGTTCAAATCAAGTCTTTGAGTTAATATTTGGTTTCTCTATTGGAGCCCAAATTTTAACTTAGTCCAGTATGAGGAATAATCTTTAAAAATCGGCATCTTGAGATACAATCTGAATCTTCTGATATTTGGTTTACAGCATCTTAAGAGGGTTCAGATTCAATTTGTTCATATAAAGTCCCTGGGTTGATATTTGTGTTCTCTGGGGAATGGGAGGATTTTAACATAGTGCAAAATTTTATGATATTCTCAAAATCTTCTCCAGAACCACCAGTCAGAATCTTTTGGTATTTGGTGTACAACATATTTAAAGTTTGTTCAAGTAAAGTTCCTAGGTTGATATTTTAACTCCCTAGGTTTGCATTACTGAAAATCTGTGGCATTATTTCTGTGGGAGCATCCCAATACTAGAAAAAAGTCATTTGGCATATACGACAGAGTTATAAATAATAAAACAACTTCATTTCTCTGTAGCGCTAATTATCCATAGTTGCTAATTAAATCCTTCTTTAAACAACTATGGTCAGGTGAGTGCCTCAGGACCCACGGTGCCTCTTGTTTAACTTATAAATACTATCCAGAAAAGTTACAAATCAGTCCTTGCCAAATATGCGCACAGGAACTTGTGTGGAACAGTAAACCAGTTTTTCAATATATCTGGTTTCAAAATATAAACCGATGTTTAAAAAATATCAATATATCGGCATTTTTAGATATTGGTTTACAGAAGTGCAATTTTAGTAATTTTTGTGAGGAATCTGACACTGTTTTCTATTTGTTTCCCCATTTTCCCATTAATAAACAGCGTAACATCACATGGCATGTTTAACATGCACACCGCCAGTTGTGTGGACAAACTTATTATTATTCCCAGGGTTACTTTTTTGTTGTTTGAAACAAAAAAACACCACTTGAAGAAAACCCTCCAGATCATTATACCCACCCTCGGATGATTACCCCTCCTATGTTGTCCCCTGTAGACAGTTACCTCCTTGACTTATTGAAAGTGTGGACAGTTACCAATATCTATAGTCTGTGTCTGAACATTTGGTGGAAAGGCTTTCAAAGATTGAGTAAATATCATCAATTGGGGATTAAAAATGACTTTTGTGAGGTACAGTACGGCCACTGTGGATTGGTACCTTTCCACAGGTGGGCAATATTTCCATGGACGCAATAATATTAGATTCCAAGCACTAATTGTAGGAGTAATCATAATAAATTTAATGAAGCAGCAGGTACAACCAGGTGCTTGATTAATTAAAATCTTTCTGATAATGATTTTTATTACCTGGTAAATGCATGTATGAACATCACTGCCCATGTGTGGATTACAACCAGCCCACAGCAACTGTACTGCATATTGCACTATGTATGAACAGCAACAATTTTCTAAAAACAATGGACAGGCTAGTTTGTTTTTCGTGAATAAACAAGGGTTGTTATGTTTCATAATTCTAAAGTAAACATGCAGATACAAAATCCTAAATCTCTAGTTTATTTAAAATTTTAACACTAAATAAATTTACTATTTTTCAAAGTTAGAAAACTTAGATGAAGTACAGCTTTTTATTATTTCCTGTCTCCAACCCACTCTATTCCCAGCCAGAGAAAGCAGGTGAACTCCTAAAGAAAATATTTGTGCAGGGCACCATCATACTCCTGAAGAAATATTGAGTCACTCTTTTACTTGAGTTGGTAAAAAATGGATATTCATAAAACATTTTGTCTGAATTCAGCCATCGAACAACTCCAAAAAATCTTTATATTTATTTTATTGTTAATCATTTTGTCAGTCTTTGAGGGTAAAACATAGAAACTGAAGAATATTTATTCCAACCCAAAATGGGTGGTTATTTGCATTTTGTGCAACTTACAATATACTAAAAGGCCTTAAAATTTAACTGAATTCATGAGAATCAGTTTTAAATCAGAAGGGGTAGCTGCAATGACCATTCTTTTCTGAATAATGCCTTGGATAAAAGTTTAGTGGTAGAAATGTGTCAACAACTGGAATAATTTAGATTTTAGTTTTAGAGGTATATTGAACTTTTTATTTTTTTTTATTTTTTCAGAACTGACATGGCCATTACAGACAAAGTTATTTCCATACAACTGAGCTTAGTGAAAACACCATTTCCACATTAACATGATTTCATTGATGAACTGTTCTGTCAAATGGTGAAAAAAAAACAACTTGGAATCCATCTGTGAAAAAATGAGAAATGGCTGGGAAGTAAACTTTTAGGAAATATGTTAAAAATGGAATCAAACTTTATAAAAAGGTGTCTGCAATACTCTGCATAGGGATGAACTCATCTCTGAAAATACATTACAATAAAACTTGGAACAATTGCTATGAAAGGCATGTCCAGAGTCAGTGATGACTTGAAATGTACCAAAGCCAGATCCTGTATTAGACTATGCTCTACTGTGCTCGCATAGTTTTCTGGATCAAATCTTAATTGGATCATGACACATTCAAACACCAGCAGATCAACATTTTGAAACTAAAATATTAGGAAATTAAGCCTCAATCATGAAAAACAAATAGAGGATATCTAGTGTTTTTGAGTGGATACCGAAAATTATCTCATGAGTGACCAAGACAAATGTTTATTTTTCATTTTCATGAGCACTTGCGCAAGCAAAAATGGCCTTTTGTCTTAGTCACAAGTGAGATAATTTTCTGTACATTTTCCGTTACCCATTGCAACTTGAGCTCAAACTCCGAGCTATTTTAAACTTTGCCGTTAGTTTTAAGATCTTGCATTTCTCTCTGAATACTGCTGATTCCTTCACTGTAAAATTGTCCAACTCAACTTGACCTTCCTGGTCTAAAATGTCAGGAGCAGCATGAAAAAAAGTCTTAAACCATCCTTGACACCTAGAAATAGTGACTGTTTATGAAGCTTTTTTTTGTAACAACTGTGCAATGAAATTACTACTTCCATCCATTTGTCTTCTCTTCTTTCAATCTTTTCAACATATATCGGATGAATCAGAACACTGCTATATATTTTTTGTTTTCAGTACTTTCATCTAAACTTTATCACAGCTTTTTCTTCACTGGAATGAGCTCACCAAGCTTGTTTCATTGATGTTCATAGGATCTATTCGGAAGCAAAAAGTTAAAAGATGTGAAGTAAGAGACAAAACCGGATTACACATGCTAGTGTTGTCTCAATCTGTGTTTGTCAAAAGGGTTTATCTGTAATGACAAATTGTCATCCAAGTGACAGCTGTATATTAAATTATGTTTTTAAAAATTGTATGTGCCTTCATATGATGATTTGTATAATATTAATTAATTTTATTAAAAACCATGTACATCTCTTATTTCATTCTTTGGCTTCTTAATTTGTGTCACGTCTGACATTTTGGAGTCTGACCTGTTTTCTCCGAATGGCCAACCTTCCACCTTCAAAAAGATTGGAAAATCAACCTTCAGCTGTGTGAATGAATAACACCCAGAATGGATTTTCAGCTTTCCATTTTTTCCCCAAAATCATTTTGTGACTCCTCATGTCATCTTAATACTTCCTTTCCTTTAAATCTAAAAAGAGAATAATGTGTACGAATGTATGGCAGTGTCAAAAATACCCTTAAACACTTTGTTTTTCCTTTCACAGGGTATTTGATCACAATGAATTTTTTAATAAAAGGTCCTCTGTGTGAACCTGAGGAAATGGAGCAGTGCTTGTCAACTGTGGTAACCAAGGCCTGGGGTGGAAGTCCTCTAAACTGTGCAGCATAGGTATAAATGCTTTGCTAATCTTGACTTCATACAAATGTTATACTCATGATATAGCTGCTGCTGCTGAAAGTGACATTAAAAGCCAATAAATATTTTCCTGCAGTCTCTTTTCGATACATTTTTCACAAACTGGTTCATCAATATTAGGGTTTCTGCAGGACTGTGAAATCATTAGAGTTCTTGGTTTTGAAAACGATCTTTTGAGGCTTTAACCCATTATACTCTGATGTCAAAATCACGAAAGTTTTCAGCAGCAAATATATCCCATAATGCAGTTTGATATTTAACCAACTATACCTTGTTTGACAGAGCTCAGTGAGCTCTGTCAAAGAAGATATAATTGGTTAAATTCATAGTTAAACCAGAAAAAAACAGTGGTTGGAGAAAATTTTAAGCCCTACCAGAATGCTAGGGCTTAAAAGTACTTCAGTTTGAAAATTTTCTTGAAAGGTCCTAGAATGTACATTATAATATATTTTAGCACAAAAATATGTTCAGTAAATCTAAATTTTGTCATGGATCACCCGTAATGATCATCCCATAATTCTTTTAATTTAATCTTTGCACCACTGCTGTCCTCCTTTGTACAGCACCATCTCATCTGAATGACCCGGTTAATTGCATATAACGTCCAAATGCCAAACCATTTATATCTTCAGTAGCCATTTGGGCTTTAAATTGCATTTAGACTATAGCTTAAACCTCTGCACACTGGTTACAAAATAACAAAATTTCAAATAGTCATTTTTTTCCATAATCCAGTTAGGAAATTTATCCAATTCAGTCCTGTTTTATAGAGCTCAGTAATTCCTAATTGCAATAAGAAGAAAATTTGCTGCTTGAAATTTTGGTATTTTGACAGTGCATGGAGGGCTGAACTCCTGTCAATCATTTACCTAAAATGCATAACAGATGATGTTTGCAAAAAAATTACTTGAATGACTCAAAAAATGAGTTTTGTATCAAAAGATCAAGACCCCTCATAACATGCTCAAGGGGTGGTTCCAATGAGGGGTTGTACGTGAGGTTTTAAGGCAAAAATTGGAAACTAATAAGATTTGAATTGAGATTTTTTGGTGAATAACATGCCACATAGGTTGTTTTAAGCAAAGAATTCAGCAAATAAAGCACTGTGTAATCTAACAAAGAATTACTCTGGCAGTCTATTAACTGGTGGAGTGCTAAGTTATTTTTGGTTGGTAGAATTTGTTGACATGTCTTTGCCTTGTTACAATTTATGCGAGAGTGCCAAACGGCACTCTCCCATAAATTGTAACAAGGAAAATACACAAAGACTAAATAATTTCACTTTTATGATAATATGAGGCACGTTCACAGAATATGAAGCTTTTATGTTACAGTACCTGCCCTTTAGAATAAAGCCCAAATATGGGCTTCCAGCACTCTACCAGTTAAATCCCAGATGTTTATAGATGTATTTGGCTTCCTTACAACCAATATAGGTGTTTAATCTATTATGTCTGGGGCATGGTGGCTTAGTAGGTAGAGGTGCAGGCTGCAAGCTGAGAGGTCCTTGGTTCGAATCCCACCTGCGGCAACTGCGTTGTGTCCTTGGGCAAGACACTTCACCCCCATTGCCCATGTGGGGACACGGTGACGCTGTGCACTAAGGCGTACTGCATGTCGATGGAGCACCTATCTTCAACCAATGCTAACCCTGCTTGTGTGGGGTTAGTATGTTGGGGAGCTGACAGTTGCTTGCCATTGCTTGGTGGTTCTCTCTGGGTACTCCGGCTTCCTCCACCCGTAAAACTGTCATGGCCATGATTAGCCATTGTGCAGAAATATGTGACCTTAAAACACCAATAAATAAATAAATCTATTATGTCTTGTTTGGGAGCATGGTGCATCAGTAATTATGGCATTGAACTTCAAACCGAGAGGTCCATGATTCGATGCTGTGTGCTAGTATGTACTGCACTTTGATGGTACACCTGTCTTCAACTAATGCTAACTCTGCTTGTGTGAGTTTGTGCGAGTGTGACAGTTTCTTGGTGATTCTCTCCAGCTACTCCGGCGTCCTCAATTAATAAAACTCAGACAAGAGGTGACCCTGCTATTAAAAGTGTCTTAAATAAATAAATAAATAAATAAATAAATAAATAAATAAATAAATGTCTTTTTTGGATGAGCTTGGTGAGTTGTGTCTAACAAGAGAGTTTTATCATGAGAATATAGAAAATTACCAAATTCCTGTTAATTGAATATGCTCTTTAATTGAATATTTTTCACTGTCAATGGTGGCTAATCAATTCCACTGTACCATAATATCTTTATTACACATACTTTTACAGCAATTCAACATTTACAGGAGAAATTAACCAAGGGTAAATAACATTAAATTGGAAATATTGTTTATTTTCAAAATTGGAAAATTTCTTGAGAAAGATTTGGTAATGTGGGTGGACTTGATTGGCATTACACCATGCTGATATTGTTTTGCGACCAACACTCTGCTTGAGAAAACCACAATTATTATCCAATACCCCCCCCCCTCCACCCCCCCCCCCAAAAAAGTAACTCAAAACAACCCCCCCCTCCCCCCCCCCCCCCCCCCCCAAAAAAAAAAAAAAAACAAACAAAAAAACCCCAAAAACAAAAACAAGTCAAGATTTATATACTGACGGACAAAAAGAAATGCAAGTTCAGTTTTGGTAATCTAATTTTTTTAGCCATGAACCAAATGTAGTAAAATTTGACACATAGCTACCTCAGTGTGCTGTCTAAACAGTCGTTGGTTAAAATACAGTTAACTCTCACACCACCATAACCGATTTCAGACAGTGACGAAAACGGTGAGTCAGGTCCCAAAACATTTGTCCCCACTAGTGTCCACACTGGTCCCCACTAGTCCCCAAAAGATGGCCTTTGCTGATTCCCAAATACTTGTATGTGCTGCATGTTTTGTGCACACATTGTGCACTTACACACAGGCACATTTTGCATGTGCTGATGTGCTACATGTGCCATTTGCACATCTCATAGTAGTAGTGATGGATTTAGCAGCAGGAAGGATTACATGAAAAAAACCTATAACATTTTTGGAACTACTCACTTTGTAAAGATGCGATGGATATGTATCGTAAAATTTGACTTTATTTACTCAAGTTTTCTTGACAAGTGTCGTCTTCTTGATTTGTTGGGTAAAGGGTTAGTTACTCTCTTGAACATCACTGCAAAATGGTATCTTTTTCATATCTCGTCATTTTCCCCACCTCTGCCAGTACTGCCAGTTCAACGATTTACCCCATAGAACCCCACAGGTACTCCATAGAACATTTCACACTAAATTATCGGACCCTCCATGGGCCGAGTGTGCCTTCATTAATTATTTCACCGGGCATCGCTTGTTCACGAAAATGGTGTTGGTGGAAATGAACGATAAAATGAAATGATATACATTGGAAATGAACGATAAAATGAAATGATATACATTTTCTGAAAACTGTCTTGTGGTTTACCTCCTACTACTTATGGAAATCCTGGACCGACATTCGAGATACGAGATACGGGACACGAACCGACATACGACATACGAGATATGACATACGACATACGAGATACGAGATATCTAAAAAGTGTAGTCCGTGTCGGAGAAAAAGTGTAGTCGGAATTAAATTATCATTTTCTCTTTTATTTGTTGGTTGTTTTCTATGAAATTTGGAAAGTATACTTAAGGGATGATACGAAATATATATGCCAAAAGAGAAGTTTGTACAATGTGATTTTAGGATGTTAAAAGACATTTTCTCTTTCAAACACACTAAAAAGTGTAGCTGACTCGGTGCCGTGTCAGCTTATTAATTGGCTTTCGCTGTGTTGACACAGCTAGGCGGGCTGATTGTCTTGGTTCTTTTTAATATGACAATACGCAAGGCGTAAGAAGGAACCCCAAAGAATCCAACGTATTGAAATATTTCATTCCGCAACCATTACTCCAAAAACATTTTGGTTTATTCAGTCGAATTCCTGCAATTGTTTAATTTCAGCCAAACAAGAATACGTTTCACAGTACTAAATATTTTCCCATAGGCGACCATTATAACGTCCAGGCGAAAAAAAATGTGGTCGCATCATTTTAAATTTAGCATTCAAATATTTTTTGTCAACTATAGCCCTCCAGACAACCTTTTAATGATTTTTAAACAGGGGTCATGCAACAAATAAAAGAAAAACTAACAGAAAGGGAAGTGCTGGTCACATGTTCATATTTCTCAGGGAATTCCCAAACAAAACACACCAATAGTCAAACAAATTTTTAGGTTCTAAAAGTCCTCAAATCATCCTCTTTATTCATCTGGAACATTCAAAAGTAATGCAAAATGTCAGTAGACTTCTTCAAATGTTTATTGAAACAATATATTTCCCCAAGACTGCTTAGTTTTGGGAATTAGATAATTTCCGAGCGCAACTTTTCGAGGCATGTAAATCTAATTAAAATATTTACAACAGTTATACCTATGAGCAAACCCAACCCTACCAAAGGTACAGTTACCTCTTTCATGTGATGAAAGAGTCATTTCTGCAATAGAATTCAACTTTTGGCTTCTGTCCAGTCCAAAGCATGGGAAATTTGTTCTTTTGAAGAGAACTGTCCAATCTGTGTCAAATAGGCTTAAAAACTGTTATTGCCTCCGACAGAATTTCTACTCTGTTACCCAATAAGTTGGGAGGGATAAGAATTCACAGCTTTCTTTGAAACTACCCAAATCCCAAAATAAAACTAAAATCTGCATCAGCACACAAAACCTTTTCACAAAATCTGTTTTAATTAATCATACAGCAAGATAAATAGGGCCCCACCACCATGAAACAATATGTCAATTTTGTTTCAAAATTGGGGTTGTGCATGGCTTATAGTTCCTCTAAATTTGGGAGAATCCATTTGGATTCTTGCGGAAATCGTTCCGAGAATTCAGACCTGCTATGGGCCAGGATCCTATTAGGTCAGTATGATTGAACCCCTGTTGCATACTGATAATACATGTTAACCCTTTACCCAATACAGCTTTTTTAATTTTTACAACACCAACTACTGATTTTTACAACCCCCCCCCCCCCCCCCCCACCCACCCCTCCCCCCTGGGCCCTTTGATCGCTCACCTGACGAGGTAGTTCAGAGAAGTATTTTGGGTCAGATTCAGTTAGTCAAGGTTCATGGACACTACATAGGAATAATGTTATGAAATTATTCATAATTCTATTGTCCATGTTAGATGATTATTAGCATAGGTCTTCCAGACTGCTTCCAATTCTGACAGCTGTAGACAAGTACTGCCAAACTTCCAAGAGTTGTTGTTTCACTGCACTTTGAAAGGCAAATTTTATGGAAAAGCTCTAAGGAATGGATTTGAACATTTATGAACAACCTCGAACCTAACCCACCCCTGCCCAAATATTAAGCCACAGACCTGAAATGAACAAACTCAAATCTGCCCCCCCCCCCCCTCCCTTCCTGCGATACAAAATATGAAAGGGTTCTGACTGGCAGGAACCAAACTGGAACAAATTTACATCTGACCTCCCCAGAGATGTTGTACACCAAATATTAAAGCATTAAACTAGTGGGTCTGAAGAAAAAGATTTTTAAAGAAATTTTCTCATGTTGCTTTGAGTTAATTTGCACTCCCATAATGAGCCCATATATTAACCCATAGATTTGGCTTGAACAAACATGAATCTGACCTCCTTAGAGATGCTGTAAGCCAAATACGAAAGGATTCTGACTGGTGGATCTGAAAAAAAACGAGTTTTAAAGAAATTTCCTCATACTGCACTGAGTTAAACTTTGGGCTTCAATAGATAGACCAAATATTAACCCAGAGACCCGATTCAAACAAACTTCAATCTACCCTGCCCCCACCCCACTAGAAATGTTGCATTCCAAATATGAAAGCATTCTGACTGGTGGATCTGAAGGAGGTTTTCAAAGAAATTTCCTCATGTTGCACTGTTGATATTTGGGTGCCCACAGGGAGCCCAAATATCAACTCAGGGACTTGATTTGAACAAACCTGAACCTATCCCTCCCACCCCTAGAGATGCTGTATACCAAGTATCAAAAGATTCTTTTACATGGTTCTGGAGAAGATTTTTTTTCAATTTTGGAAAACAATTTATGCATGCTATCAGAGAAATGCTTGGGGCCCCCTGTGGGTGTGGCAACGTTATTTGAACAAACTGGAATTCATATATAAGGAACATGAATATCAAATTTGGTTCAATTCGGCTCAGTTGTTTATGAGGAGAGGTTAGTAATGTAAAGTTCACGCCGGACAGGATGGACTGATGGTGGACAGACAGAAAGTCATCATTTAAGCGCCCCCTGACTTACAGTCAGGTGAGCTAAAAATAAACAATATTCATCAAGCGTAATAATTATGGATGTTACTAGAACCGGCTGATGAGAGCCGTTTCCAATGACAGCCATATTTGTACAAATTTTATTGCCAGCGTCACAATATTTCAGGTCATGTTAGTGTTGTATTGGGTAGTTTCTCACTGGTTTTGTTGCACGGATCTCTACGGGAATCGATTCTCAGATTCTTATAAGCCCTGGCTGAGGCTATATAATCCACCAATATCAATAGAAAGTGCCATTTTATCTCAATAAATGATGTCAAATATTCTTTTACCTAGTGATGAGGTAAATTATAGCCCTGGATGTACCCCCCCCCCCCCTGCCCCCAAGCTCTCAGTATGCATTTTTTCCTAAAACAAGAGACCCCAGGGGGCCTGAGGGCGCCCACCTGTACATGGTAACCTAAATATCAACCCAGAGAATTGATTTCAACAAGTTGCATCTACTCCTCCTAAGAAAAGCTTATACCAAATATCCAAAGATTCTGACAAGTGGATCAAAAAAAAATGATTTTTAAAGAATATTCCTCATATTGAACCGAGTTATAATTTGGGCTCCCACAGGGAGCCCATATATGAACCCAGGGACTTGGCTTTAACATGCCGCACACCAAATATCAAAACATTTCAACTGCTGGATCTGAAGAAGACGATTTTTAAAGAAAATTCCTCATTTTGAACTAAGTTACAATTCGAGCTCCCACAGTGAGCCCAAACATGGACCTAGGGACATGGCTTGAACAAACTTGAATCTTGCCTCCTAAGGATGCTGCATAAAAAATATCAAAAGCATTCATCTGCTGGATCTGAAGAAGATTTTTTAAGAAAATTCCTCATTTCGAACTAAGTTACAATTCAAGCTCCCACAGTGAGTCCAAATATGGACCTAGGGACATGGCTTGAACAAACTTGAATCTCACCCCACTAAGAATGCTGCATACCAAATATTAAAACATTCTGACTGCTGGATCTGAAGAAGGAGATTTTTAAAGAAAATTCCTCATTTTGAACTACATGTAAGTTATCATTCGGGCTCCCACAGTGAGCCCAAATATGGACCTAGGGACATAGCTTGAACAAACTTGAATCTCACCCCCCCCACTCCCCCACCCACCCCCTCCCCACCCCTAAGGATGCTGCATACCAAATATCGAAACTTTCCGACTGCTGGATCTGAAGAAGATTTTTAAAGAAAATTCCTCATTTTGAACTAAGTTATAATTCGGGTTACCACAGTGAGCCCAAATATGAACCCAGGGATTTGGCTTGAACAACTTGAATCTCACCCCCTAAGCATGCTGCATACCCAATATCAAAAGATTCTGCCTGCTGGATCTGGAGAAGAAGATTTTTTAAGAAACTTGCCTGAAATGCACTAAGTTCGAATTCGGGCTTCTATAGTGAGCCCAAATATGAATCCAGGGGGCTGATTTGAACAAACTTGAATCAGATCCACCCCACAATGTCGCATACCAAATATCAAAAGATTCTGCCTGCTGGATCTGGAGAAGAATATTTTTAAAAAAATTTGCCTGAAATGCTTCTATATTGAGCCCAAATATGAATCCAGGGGGCCGATTTGAACAAACTTGAATCAGATCCACCCCACAATGTTGCGTACCAAATATCAGAAGATTCTGCCAGCTGAATCTGGTGAAGAAGATTTTTTAAGAAATTTGCCTGAAATGCACTAAGTTTGAATACGGGCTCCTATACTGAGCCCAAATATAAATCCACGGGGGCGGATTTGAACAAACTCGAATCAGATCCACCCTACAATGTTGCATACCATATATCGAAAGATTCTGCCTGCTGGATCTAGAGAAGAAGATTTTTTAATGTTTTTCCCATTGCCTACAGTGTTAAAAAGTGTTTTCAAAGTCCCGAAACTGTACCCTATGATAAAACCGATGGCAATTTTTTGGACCAATCCTTTCTGTTGGTCATAAGGAAGCTTCACACCAAATAAAAATTCTCAGTGCTGTGGAGTTTTGGAGATATGGCGTTTTACTTTTTTCGATTTTTAGCTCCTGTGGTTTCCATGGGACTACAGAAAAAGAAAATTTGGCATAAATTAGGTACTTATGACCCAATAAGCCCTCACATAAAATTTGATTCAAATCAGCCTCTTGGTTCGGAAAATAGAAATTTTGGGCGGGGCAAAAAATTTTGCCCCTCCAATAACAACGCCAAATATAGCCCATCAAACTTCGCTTAAAGAAATCCAAGTCTACACCTTAAAAGGAAGCTGCATACCATATATCAAGTCTCTGCTACTGCTGGTTGATGAGAAGATTTTGGTGCCCCTTGGGGGCATGGCACCACCCAGGAGAAGGGGGCAACTTCATTTGAACAAATCTGAATTGGCATTAGGTAATAAACATTTACCCAACATTTGAATAATGTAAAGTTAACGCCGGACGGACGGCGGATAGAATGTGATCAGTAAAGCTCCCACTGAGCTTTGCTCAGGTGAGCTAAAAAACTTTATTAATTTATAAATAAATTGATGGTGACATGAATTTCCCATTATTTTTTAATCACATTCTTGCTCCTGAACACATTTCACATTGTGTTTGATATTCTGCAAGCTTTGTAAGAAAAAGCCTAAGTTTTCTCAGTTAAGGCACCTCGAGTCATAAAACAGTGATTTTTTCCAACAGAATGACCAGTACCTGCTACTGTGGTGTCTCATGACACTGTTAAAATTCCTAAAATCATCAAATATTGATTCATTAGTGCTGTGCTTGTGCTGCAAATATCCACAAGTGCACTTTCACTATTTTGGTTTTAATCCCCACAGGCATGCATTCTGTCAAAAGGAGTGAAATTGTAGAAAATATGTTCACAAAGAGGACAAGTTACAGTACAGTCGCCGTGGACGGGTTGTAATACATGCGTGGGCAGTGATGTCCACTCATGCATTTACCAGTCAATAAAAATCATCATCTACAAAATTTTAATTGATGAAGCATCGGTTTGTACCTGCTGCTTCGTTATTTAAATTTTTGATAGTGTTAGTGTATGGCATCAAATATTATTGTATGAATTTGTATCCATGGAAATATTGCCCATCCATGGAAAGTGAGCAGTACACTGCCACTGTACTGTATTTGTTTCAAGTATATAATATACTCTTTGATGTTTAATATACGTGTGATAGGCTGGGTCCAAAGTACTCAGTACTCGTAGTACTTGAGTACCACTTTTTTGATAAAATACTCAATACTTGCCAGCCCAGATTTTTGTATGTGTGTGTGTGTGTGTGTGTGTGTGTGTGTGTGTGTGTGTGTGTCTGTGTGTGTGTGTGTGTGTGTGTGTGTGTGTGTGTGTGTGTGTGTGGGTTTGTCTTACCAACTTGACGAGGTAAGTAGACAAAAGAGTTTGCGTGTTTCGCCTTACCAAGGTACAAAAGACAAAAGAAACCCTTTACCTCGGTTGTTTTCCCAGAACTGTACCGGCAAAACGAGGTAGAAACCGTTAGTCCACACAAAGGACAAACAATGGGGTACCTCGGTATGTAGGGTAGACAAGACTCTGTGTGTGTGTGTGTGTGTGTGTGTTTGTGTGTGTGTGTGTGTGTGGGGGGGGGGGGAGGTTGGATGTATGAAAGATAGCTGCAAATTATTTAAAATGTTGACCCAGGCAAATGAAAAGCAAAGAAACATTTCATCCGAAGGACAGACAGACAGACATGCAGTAACAAATTTGGGAAGCCTAAATAAAAGTAGTGACTAACTTAAAATAAAAAATATAGATAGAAGAGCCAGGGCAATGTTGTCAAACAGAAAACAAACAAGAGCCCCCAGAGGGCCTGATGGCATTCACCTGACATGGTAGCCTAAATATCAACCCAGGGAATTTATTTGAACATTTAGTTGCATCTGCCCCTCATAAGAAAAGCTTATACAAAATATCCAAAGATTCTGACCGGTGATCTCAAAAAAAGGATTTTTAAAGAATATTCCTCATATTGAACTAAGTTATAATTCAGGCTCCCACAGAGAGCCCAAATATGATCCCAAGGACTTGGCTTGAACAAATTTGAATCTCACATCCCTAAAGATGCTTCTATATACTAATATCTAAAGATTCTGACTACTGGATTTTGAAGAATATTCCTCTTATTGAACTAAGTTGTAATTTGGACTCCCACAGGGAGCCCAAATATGAACCCGGGGACTTGGCTCAAACAAACTTGAATCTCACCCCTCTAAGGATGCAGCATCCCAAATATCAAAATATTCTGAAGAGTGGATCAGAAGAAGATTTTTAAAAAATATTCCTCATACAGTACATGGAGAGTGTATTATCACTAAATCACCCGCAGAGTGGAGATTCCACCCAAGCAATAATTGCAAATTTGTTGCAAAGCATAACAAGCACAGGCAAAGTATCAACCAATGGACCTCCAGGTTAAACCTGGAGGTCCATTGGCTGAAACATTGCTTGTGTTTTTTATCCATATGTATAAAATTTGAAAGTTATAGTTTGGGTGATAACTCCACTCTGCGGGTGATTCAGTTACAATCCACTCTCCACGTACTGTATTGCACTAATCTAATCATAGAGAGCCCAAATATGGACCCAGGGATTTGATTTCAACAAACATGTGAATAAATCTTCCAAAGATGTTATATGCAAAATATGAAAGCCTTTGGAGCAGTGGTATGGGAGAAGAAGATTCTTTAATGTTTTTCCCATTACTAAAATGATGACTCCGCATAAGTCCTGGAAAACTTCCCTATGATAAAACTGATGGCAATTTTTTTTTTACCATTCTTTTCGGCTGTTCGTAAGGAAGCGTCACACAAAATAAAAATTCTCAGTGCCATGTAGTTTTGAAGATATGGGCGTTTTAAATTTTTTCTATATTTACTATTTAGATCCTGCAGTTCCCACAGGGCCACAGGAAAATGTTTTGGCATAAATTAGGTACTTCGACCCAATAAGCCCATCATATCAAATTTGCTTCAAATCAGCCTCTCAATTTGGAAAATAGAAATTTTGGTACAATTCGGGCTCCTACAGGAAGACCAAATATGAACCCAGGGACTTGGCTTTAACAAACTTATATCTCACCTCCCTAAGGATACTGTATATATCAAAACATTCTGACTGCTGAATGTGAAGAATACTTTTGAAGAATATTCCTCATTTTGAACTAAGTTATAATTCAGGCTCCCACAGTGAGCCCAAATATGAACCCAGGGACTTGGCGTAAACAAACTTGAATCTCCCACAGTCAGCCCAAATATGCATCCAGGGACCTGGCGTAAACAAACTTGAATCTCACACTGGCTCACACCGATTAATCGACTAACCAATGATCAATATCTTGATTGATAAAAAAAAGTAACTGATCGGTTAACCGTTACTTTTGAAGTACGGTACTATATGGCAGGGTATTTGACGGCTGGATTCACATCGCAAAATGCTATACAAAAATGTCCAATTGCTAACAATTTTTCTTTGATATTGGGTAAGCTTATATTCACTTTTTATCATCACTTTTTGAAACCAAGATGGAAACTGTTAATCAAATTTTTAAAAACAAAACTACCGTGTATGGGTTAACTATGGAACAAACTTGCTCCAAAACAGGCAAACATTGTCACACTGGCTCACATCAATTGCATGAGACAGAGAAATGCATGCCAGTTACGTGCCAAAATACTTGTTCACTTGCATGATCATTATACTGTATAAGCTGAAAACGGTCATTCTCAACCCTTCACCAAATGCAGGTAGTAGACGATACTTGCACAAGAAATTCTAAAGATTTTCAATGTTTGTCTCAAAAAACATAGCTTATGCCCCCCCCCCCCCCCCCCCCCCCCTTATTGGAATAAGCTCAATGAGCTTGTTCCAATGAGGGGTCATAAGCTATGTTTTGAGACAAAAATTGAAAATATAAAATTTGAGTGGACATGTTTGTATACATGTATGGCGCTGCCCGGTTTTGTCCATTATGCTGAGTAAAGTTTTAATTATATAAATGGTCAACGGTACAGCAATTATTCAGCTACCTATTGGGGCAAGTGATTAATCGGTTAACCAAGGTTAACCCATGCGATTAATCAATCACGAAAACCCTTTAATCGTTTCAGCTCTAAAATTAATTTAATTTTATTAAATTTTATCTGATGAAAAAATGCTTAGAATTTTGGGGGAATGGTAAATATGGATCTTCTTAACAAGCATTTGCAAGAACATCAGAGGAATGAAATCACCGTTCTCGCAATTTGCCAAACCCTGGTGAGCCAAAATATAGGCTTGGCTTGAAGAAACTTAAATCTCACCTGCCTAATGATGGTGCGTGCATAGCAAATATCAAAAGATTCTGTTTGGTGGGTCTGCAGAAAAAGATTTTTAAAGAATATTCCTCATACTGCACTAATTTCAACATTTGGACTCCCATAGAGGCCAAATATGGACCCAGGGATTTGATTTCAATAAACGTGTAAAAAAATCTTCCAAAGATGGTATATGTGAAATCTGAAAGGTTTTGGAGGAGTGAATTGGGTGAAGAAGAGTCTTAAATGCTTTCTTCATTACCCACAGTGTTACAGAACACTGACTAAGCATTTTTTCAAAGTCACGAAAAAGTACCCCATGATTGACCTGACAGAAATTTGCTTAGACCATTCCATTCTGTTGGTCCCAAGGAAGCTTCACACCAAATAAGAATTCTCAGTGCCATGTAGTTTTGGAGATATGTGCGTTTTGAATTTTGTTCTATTTTTAGCTCCTGCGGTTCCCATGGGGGGGATGGGAAAATATTTTGGGGCATAAATTAATTACTTATGATCAAATAAAAACAAAAATTAAATTTGGTTCAAATCAGTCTCTTGGTTCGAAAAACAGAAATTTTGGGCAGGGCAAAAATACATGCCCTCCAATAATGAAGGCAAATAAAGTAGAGCTGTAGGTTTTTAAATTTCTTGTTCGGTTTCGGTTTTGGTTTTTCAGGTGGAGAAAAACCTCGGTTTGGTTCGGTTTTTGGTTTGTTCATGTGGCCAAGTAAAATTCAGTAAAACTCATTCTTATGTCCAGAGTCCTAACTGAATGGTAGTGAAATTGAGTGAAACTCAATGAATGCCCGAAATAAGCTATAATACATGAAGAATCAGGAAGGCCAATATAATAAGTACCTAAATATACAGAACTTTTATTGTGGTTGGCCATTTTTCGAGGTCTGACACCTACACGCAACTTGAGGAAAGCTGCAAACACAACTAAACTGAAATGTCGGAAATTCACAGAATGTAGCCTTCCCAGAGTAGTGAGAGTACCCAGACACTGCCAATGACAGTGTCTGGGTACTCTCACTACTCTGGGAAGGCTACATTCTGTGAATTTCTGCAGCAAGAGCTGGCAAGAGAGTATTTAATAAAAAACGAAAAACCTTACATTATGGGATGTCGACGGTTTCGGTTTCGTTTTTTTTAAAAAAGTAAAAACCTCGGTTCGGTTTCGCTTAACCTACAGCTCTAAAATAAAGACCCACAAACTTCTCTTGAACAAAACTGAGTCTACACCTCAAAAGGAAGCAGCACACCACATATCGAATCTCTGTTACTCCTGGTTCATGGGAAGATTTTTTTAAGATTTAGGCAAAATTCTGGGGCATGGCCCTACTGGGGGCAGGGCAACTTGATTTAAGCAAAATCAAAATGCAATGTCAAAACAAACAAGCATCTCACATTTCACTTAAATGATTAATCAGTTCAGCAGTTTTGGAGGAGAAGACGCAAACACCATGTTCACAGACGACAGACGGTAAGTGATCACTACACCTCACCCTGACTGAAAGTCAGGTGAGCTAAAAACTCAGTGGACCATGAGTGCTGCAGTTGGACGAGATGCTTGGTTCAAGGAGAGAAGAAACTTGTAGCTGCTGGCTTTCGAATGTGTTGTTAAAACCCAATAAATAAATAAACAAGAGGCCCCACAGGGCCTGAAGCGCTCACCTTGAACAGAACACGATATAAACACAGAACACAACACGATATAAGAGTCCAAGAATGAATTTACATTAAGCAATCCATCTCCATAGGATACACTGCAAATCTTTGAGCCCCTCAGGAGTGACAAAAACAGTCCAAGCATCATGCCTTTCCTTTAGTTGATTATGATGTAAAATGTGGAGCTCCCCTCTCAAGCACCTTGATACAACCTATGTAGATTACTCTTCACCTCTTGAGGGTACTGAATAAAAAATGTCTAATTCTTCAGCTACTTGGCCAATTCCGGCTCAAATATCAACCCAGGCACTCGATTTGAACAAAGTTGAATCTGATCTCCTTAGAGATGCTGTATACCAAATATGAAAGCATTCTGACTGGTGGATCTGAAGAACAAAATTTTAAAGAAATTTCCTCATATTGCACAAAGTTAAAATTTGCGCTACCATAGTGAGCCCAAACTTTAACCTACAGACCCGATTTGAACAAACTTGAATCTCACCCCCACCCCCACCCCTCCCCCCTTAGAGATGTTGTATACCAAATACGAAAGTATTCTGACTGGTGGATCTGAAGAAGAAGATTTTTAAAAAAAACTTCCCCATACAGCCCTAAGTTAAATTTGGGCTACCAAAGGAAGCCCAAATATTAACATAGGGACTTGGTTTGAACAATCTTGAATCTGACCATCATAACAATGAGGGTACCAAACATTAAACAAGAGGCCCCAAGGGGACTGAGGGCGCACACCTGACATGGTAGCCTAAATTTATATCAACCCAGAGAATTGATTTCAACAAGTTGCATCTGCTCCTCCTAAGAAAAGCTTATACCAAATATCCAAAGATTCTGACCAGTGGATCTGAAAAAAAAAAGATTTTTAAAGAATATTCCTCATATTGAACTAAGTTATAATTCAGGCTCCCACAGGGAGCCCATATATGAACCCAGGGACTTGGCTTTAACAAACTTGAATCTCACACCCCTAAGGATGCTGCACACCAAATATCAAAACATTCCGACTGCTGGATCTGAAGAAGAAGATTTTTAAAGAAAAGTCCTCATTTTGAACTAAGTTACAATTCGAGCTCCCACAGTGAGTCCAAATATGGACCGAGGGACATGGCTTGACCAAACTTGAAACTCACCCCCTAAGGATGCTGCATACCAAATATCAAAACATTCCGACTGCTGGATCTGAAGAAGATTTTTAAAGAAAATTCCTCATTTTGAACTAAGTTATAATTCGGGCTACCACAGTGAGCCCAAATATGAACCCAGGGACTTGGCTTGAACAAACTTGAATCTCACCCCCCTAAGCATGGTACATACCCAACAGCAGAAGATTCTGCCTGCTGGATCTTGAGAAGAAGATTTTCAAAGAAATTTGCCTGAAATGCACTAAGTTCAAATTTGGGCTCCTATACTGAGCCCAAATATAAACCCAGGGGGCCGATTTGAACAAACTTGAATCAGATCCACCCCACAATGTTGCATACCAAATATCAAAAGATTCTGCCTGCTGGATCTGGAGAAGAAGATTTTTTAAGAAATATGCCTGAAATGCACTAAGTTAAAATTTGGGCTCCTATACGGAGCCCAAATATAAACCCAGGGGGCCGATTTGAACAAACTTGAATCAGATCCACCCCACAATGTTGCTTACCAAATATGAAAAGATTCTGAAGCTGGATCTGGAGAAGAAGATTTTTTAAGAAATTTGCCTGAAATGCACTAAGTTCGTATTCGAGCTTCTATAGTGAGCCCAAATATGAATCTAGGAAGCCGATTTGAACAAAAATGAATCAGATCCACCCCACAATGTTGCATACCAAATATCAAAAGATTCTGCCTGCTGGATCTGGAGAAGAAGATTTTTTAATAAATTTGCCCGAAATGCACTAAGTCCAAATTCGGGCTTCTATATTAAGCCCAAATATGAATCCAGGGGGCCGATTTGAACAAACTTGAATCAGATCCACCCCGCAATATTGCATACCAAATATCAAAAGATTCTGCCTGCTGGATCTGGAGAAGAAGATTTTTTAAGAAATTTGCCCGAAATGCACTAAGTTTGAATTTGAGCTTCTATAGTGAGCCCAAATATGAATCCAGGGGGCCGATTTGAACAAACTTGAATCAGATCCACCCCGCAATGTGGCATACCAAATATCAAAAGATTCTGCCTGATGGATCTGGAGAAGATGATTTTTTAAGAAATTTGCCTGAAATGCACTAAGTTCGAATTCGAGCTTCTATAGTGAGCCCAAATATGAATCTAGGAAGCCGATTTGAACAAACTTGAATCAGATCCACCCCACAATGTTGCATACCAAATATCAAAAGATTCTGCCTGCTGGATCTGGAGAAGAAGATTTTTTAATAAATTTGCTTGAAATGCACTAAGTTCAAATTTGGGCTCCTATTCTGAGCCCAAATATACACCCAGGGGGCCGATTTGAACAAACTTGAATCAGATCCACCCCACAATGTTGCTTACCAAATATGAAAAGATTCTTCCTGCTGGATCTGGAGAAGAAGATTTTTTAAGAAATTTGCATGAAATGCACTAAGTTCAAATTCGAGCTTCTATAGTGAGCCCAAATATGAATCTAGGAAGCCGATTTGAACAAACTTGAATCAGATCCACCCCACAATGTTGCATACCAAATATCAAAAGATTCTGCCTGCTGGATCTGGAGAAGAAGATTTTTTAAGAAATTTGCCTAAATGCACTAAGTTCGAAATCGGGCTCCTATACTGAGCCCAAATATGAACCCAGGGGGCCGATTTGAACAAACTTGAATCAGATCCACCCAACAATGTTGCATACCAAATATCAAAAGATTCTGCCTGCTGGATCTGGAGAAGAAGATTTTTTAAGAAATTTGCCTGAAATGCACTAAGTTCGAAATCGGGCTCCTATACTGAGCCCAAATATTAACCCAGAGGGCCGAGTTGAACAAACTTGAATCAGATCCACCCCACAATGTTGCTTACCAAATATGAAAAGATTCTGCCTGCTGGATCTGGAGAAGAAGATTTTTTAAGAAATTTGCCTGAAATGCACTAAGTTCGAATTCGGGCTTCTATAGTAAGCCCAAATATGAATCCAGGGGGCCAATTTGAACAAACTTGAATCAGATCTACCCCACAACGTTACATACCAAATATCAAAAGATTCTGCCTGCTGGATCTGGAGAAGATTTTTGAAGAAATTTGCCTGAAATGCACTAAGTTCGAATTCAAGTTCCTATAGTGAGCCCAAATATGAATCTAGGGAGCCGATTTGAACAAACTTGAATCAGATCCACCCTACAATGTTGCATACCAAATATCAAAAGATTCTGCCTGCTGGATCTGGAGAAGAAGATTTTCAAAGAAATTTGCCTGAAATGCAATAAGTTCAAATTTGGGCTCCTATACTGAGCCCAAATATAAACCCAGGGGGCCGATTTGAACAAACTTGAATCAGATCCACCCCACAATGTTGCATACCAAATATCAAAAGATTCTGCCTGCTGGATCTGGAGAAGAAGATTTTTTAAGAAATTTGCCTGAAATGCACTAAGTTCGAAATTGGGCTCCTATACTGTGCCCAAATATGAACCCAGGGGGCCGATTTGAACAAACTTGAATCAGATCCACCCTACAATGTTGCATACCAAATATCAAAAGATTCTGCCTGCTGGATCTGGAGAAGAAGATTTTTTAATGTTTTTCCCATTGCCTACAGTGTTAAAAAGTGCTGACTCAGCACTTTTTCAAAGTCCCGAAACTGTACCCTATGATAAAACCGATGGCAATTTTTTTTACCAATCCTTTCTGTTGGTCCTAAGGAAGCTGCACACCAAATAAAAATTCTCAGTGCCGTGCAGTTTTGGAGATATGGGCGTTTTAAATTTTTTCTATTTTTATCTCCTGCAGTTCTCACGGGGCTGCGGAAAATTTTTTTTTTGCATAAATCAAGTACTCATGACCCAATAAGCCCTCACATAAAATTTGGTTCAAATCAGCCTCTCGGTTTGGAAAATAGAAATTTTGGGCGGGGTAAAAAATTTTGCCCCTCCCATAACGACGCCAAGTATAGCCCCACAAACTTCTCTTGAACAAATCTGAGTCTACACCTCAAAAGGAAGCTGCACACCAAATATCAAGTCTCTGCTACTGCTGGTTCATGAGAAGAAGATTTACAAAGATTTTGGTGCCCCTTGGGGGCGTGGCACCACCCAGGAGGAGGGGCAACTTCATTTGAACAAATCTGAATTGACATTACATGTAGGTAATAAACATTTAGCCAACATTTGAATAAAATTGGGCTAGTGGTTTACAAGGAGAAGTCGATAATGTAAAGTTAACGCCGGACGGACGACGGCGGACGCGGGACGACGGACGCTGGACGACGGACAGAAAGTGATTAGTAAAGCTCCCCTTGAGCTTTGATCAGGTGAGCTAAAAATTCTGACTCGTGGTTCTGAAGAAGATTTTTAAAGAAAATTCCCTATAAAATTTGGGCTCCTGCATTGAGTCAAAATATGAACGAATGGGCTTCATTTTAACAAACTTGTATCTGACCCCTCTAGGGATGCTGTATACCAAATATCAAATGATTCTGAACATTGGTTCTTGAGAAAAGATTTTCTTAAATGTTTGCAAAAATGCTGCACCAACATTATTCTGATGCCCTCTGCAGAACTCTCTAACAACAACAGAGGGCATTCTTTTTTACCATTCAATTCTACTGGTTCTAAGGATGCTTCATACCACATAACAGTTCTCTAACATGGGAGTTTGAAAACATTTCTATTTTTTGCTTCTGGGGTTCCCATGGGGATGCAGGGGTTTTTTTGCATGAGGTAAGTACTTATGACCCAATATTACCACGATACTGAATTTCATTCAAATCGGACCATCGGTTCGGAAAATAGAAATTTTGGGTGGTACCAAAAATCTAACCACTGCCATTACAAAGCCAAATATTGCTTCACAAAATATTTTTGAACAAGCGTGATTCTACACCTCAAAAGGTAGTTCCATAACGAATATAAAGTCACTGTACCCACTGGTTCATAAGATTTTTTAAATATTTTGGGAGCATTTTACCCCACCCTCTCCCTATGGGGCTGGGCATGTTGAGTCAAACAAAAATGTAATACCCATTTGGTACCATTACTCACACAAACTTTAACTTGAATTGACCAAAACATGGTGTTGATGGATGACAGATGGATGGACAATGGATGGAGAGTGATTAGATAAGCCCTGCTTGACTTTGTCAAAGTGAGCTAAAAAAAAAAAAAAATTAAACGGTTCATGTCCGATATTTTACCCATGTTATTAAAATTGATAAATTTGTCCCTGGAGTGCAACAAGGTTTATGCTATACATGTAGCACTGCAAAGCCTTCTTGCACTCAAGTGATGGAATACACCTCCATCCAAGCTATTCTGTAGATTATGAGGCCTAAAACAAACCAAGAACATGAACTTATGCATGAATATTATTACAATGAATACACTGTCTTACACAAAGGAATACCACACAATCCAGTGTAGACTGATTTCAAAAAGTCTTCCGTAGTGGAAGGGCAATTTTAACAAACATACAGGCCCAAATAAGCTTCATACACAGTGTAAAAATTCCACAAAATTAATAAACATTCATATATGTTTAATAGGAATTAGGAGTATTGTAATTAAAAGTCAATTGTGTGATTGTTTATAAACTTATATTACTTTGTTATCAGGTGTTAAAAAATATGAATATTTGTAAACACACCCACCCATTTAGATTAGTCCCTGCTCATAGCAGTGACACAGACATACAGTACAGTTGCTGGTCATAATCCTTGCATGGGCAGTGCATGATGTCCATGCATGTTTTTTCCAGGTAATAGAAAATCATCATCAATAAAATTTTAATTAATGAAGCACCGAATTGTATCCTGTGGTTCATTAATTAAATTTTTGACGATTATTGCTGTAAACAATGTTTGAAAACTAATATCATTGCATCCACAGAAATATTGCCCACCCACAGAAAGTGACCAGTACACAGCAGCACAGAATCAAGGTAATTGTGTTTTACTGTCTTGAATTTCAAATTTTGTTGTTTTTTTTTTGTTTTTTTTTTTTTTGGGGGGGGGGGGGGTGCACCAGACCCCTCCACTGATGAGAGGGTCACACACCCTCTTGTCCTCACCCCTATCTCACTGCTATGTGGCTCAGGTGATTCTGTGCATCATATTCTTTATGACTCCCACTAGATACATGTATTACTCTTGCCCCTACATGTAACTTAGATATCCTGGCTTAGCACCAGTATAATGGTAAACTAACATCAAATTGTGTGCTTATGTACAGTAGCTAACATATTGGAATAGTATAATGAGCTTTGTCAGAAACCTGATCAAGTATTGATGACAAACAACAATTTTCATTACCAGTACCTGGTGCCAGTAATAAAATAAGATTTGCAAATATCACCCTGCATTTTTTTCAGCTATTAACTAACATAAAATTGTGCGCTTCATGAAAATTATTTCGTAACTACCTGTTAAAAATTACCGTTTCTTGTTTTGCTCTTTTAGAAAAAGAAATCACTCCTTTTCTGGTGGGCATACTAAACACCGAGGCAACCGAGGGATACCAAGGTGAAGGAAAACAGGAGAGAAACGGGTATGAGGTGGTGTGTTCTTTTTATTATTTATTTATTGGCGTTTAAGGTCACATTTATCTGCACAACAGCTTATTGTGACCATGGCAGTTTTATGGATGGAGGAAACTAGAGTACCCAGGAGAACCACTGAGCAATGGCAAGCAACTGTGAGCTCCCCAACCTATTACACAAGCACGGTTAGCCTTGTTTGAAGACAGGTGCACCAAGAACATGCAGTATGCCTTAGTACACAGCATACCTTGCCCCCACATGGGTAGTGGGGGTGAAGTGTCTTGCCCAAGGACACAAAGCAGGGTATTTGATGACTGGATTCGCATCGCAAAATGCTAGTCAAAAATGGCCAAATACTAACCATTTTTCTTTCATATTGGCCTAAAATTCACGATTTATCATCACTTTTTGAAACCAAGATGGAAACTGCTAATCAAATTTTTAGAAACAAAAAATACCCTGCAAAGCTGTTGCTGCAGGTGGGATTTGAACTGAGGATCTCCCGGCTTGCAGTCTGCACCTCTACCTACTGAGCTAATGCACCCTTGATGGTGTATTCTGATTAAGTAAATAGATTTAAGCAGTACTAGTATGTGATTGGTTTTAATGCCATATTTGAGAATTATGGGTGCTGAAGTAATAAGAGTGCACTGAAAAATCTTCCCTTTGGTATTTAGTAGGTAGCTTGGTAATGGTAAAGTGACTTCACCTCAGTAAGCAACAGTGTGAAAGCTGGCAGCCATCTTTAATATCGGGCCGCCACACCCAAAAAACACTCGTTCTCATCCCAAAGTGATAACAAAGGTACCCAAGAAGTTTCATGAAGATCGGTTCATAAATACAGCCTCCAGACTTAGCGTATTGACATGTGCACTTACAGTGTATAAGTAGCACTGATAAATTAAAGGTCATCTAATTTGCATAATTTCTGCAAGAGAAAAAAACCTGTATTATACAGTATTTTTTGTGATGTACAGTTAAAACTAGAAGTCCTGTCACGAACTGTGTGCTTATCTAGGCTTAATTGTGCATATGAATTGCGCGCAATTGTCATATCGAATGGCATCCAAAGCACGGCAGGTTCTCCTGGTTACTTATAGCAAACACTGGCAATGTTTCTGCCAATGGACCCCGTTACCCGGAAGTCCATTGGCTGAAACACTGCTTGTGCATAGGCCATATTTACAGAATTTGATTGCCTTACTATGGTCATATCGCGTAGATTAACACGCATATCGACGTGCTATTTGTGCGCATTTCAGGACAGGACTTTTAGTTTTAACTGTATTCCATGTTACTAAACATTCATACAAAAATTTATTCAAATCAGAACTTTCATACAGAAGTTCTGTACAAAAAACTGATCGCACTAATTTTAGTACAAATTGGCTGCTAGTGGCCATCTTGAATTTTGAACTGCACCCAAAAACACTCGCTCTCATCCCACGGTGATAACAAAAGTACCCAAGACGTTTCGTAAAGATCGGTTCATAAATACGGCCACTAGCCTGAGCCGTATAGAAGTTGTGTACAAAAAACTGATTGGACCTAATTTTGGTACAAAATGGCCACTGGCAGCCATCTTGAATTTTGGATCACACCCCAAAACACTCGTTCTCGTCCCTAGGTGATAACAAAGGTATGCAAGAAGCTTGGTGAAGATCCGTTCATAAATACAGCCCCTAGCCCAATCCGTATTGACATGTGTACTTACTGTGTATAAGTAGCACTGAATAAATCAAAGTTCATCTAATTTGCATAATTTCTGTACAAGAAAAAAACCTGTATTTTATGTGATGTATTCCATGTTACTAAACAATCATACAAAAATTTATTCAAATCAGAACTTTCATACAGAAGTTCCGTACAAAAAACTGATTGCAGTAATTTCAGTACAAAATAGCTGCCGGCGGCCATCTAGAATTTTGGACTCCCCCCAAAAACACTCAATCTAACATCATGATGATAACAAAGGTACCCAAGAAATTTCGTAAAGATCGGTTCATAAATACGGCCTCTAGCCCAAGTTGTAAAGAAGTTCTGTACAAAAAACTGATTGTACCAAATTTCAGTACAAAATGGCCACTGGTAGCCATCTTGAATTTTGGACTGCACCCAAAAACACTCATTCTCATCCCAAGGTGATAACAAAGGTACCCAAGAAGTTTCATGAAGATCAGTTCATAAATACTGTACAGCCTAGCCGAGCCGTATTGACATGTGCACTTACTGGGTATACATGTAAGTAGCAGTGAATAAATTAAAGTTCATCTAATTTGCATAATTTCACAACGAGAAAAAAACCTGTATTATATGTGATGTACTCCATGTTACTAAACATTCATACAAAAATTTATTCAAATCAGACCTTTCATACAGAAGTTCTGTACAAAAACGCTGATTGCACTAATTTCTGTACAAAATGGCTGCTGGAGGCCATCTTGAATTTTGGACTGCACCCAAAAACACCCGTTTTCGTCCCACGTGATAACAAAGGTACTCAAGAAGTTTCGTAAAGATCGGTTCATAAATACAGCCTCTAGCCCGAGCCGTATTGAATTGCCGTTCCTGAACAGACGGACAATGGGCCATGACATAACCTTAAATTTGACTTTGTCAAAGTTGAGCTAAAAATGGAGAGTATCCAGAGTATCACAAAACAAAAACCTATTTGTAAAGGACTCCTCCTTTCAAGGACAATGGGGCAGTGTTGGCATTCACCACCATGCTGCCTTGAGGCTGCATTTTGAATTCCTGTGTTTGTTGTTCTAATGAAATATTATTTTATTATTATCAGTTATGGTACAAATATGGTACCGATAGCACACTTTCAGGAACCGCTAATGTCTGATGTTGACTGTGTGTCAGTGCGTGAGGTGCACACATACTTTTGGGGTTCTATACCAGGCCTGGCATTCTGAAAAATGCAGGAGGGCAAAAAATCGCTCTCCTCAATCAGCTTAGGAGAACAATTAGCTTTACACAGCATTTTGAGTATCCAGTTGAACGAACTCATTGAAACTGAAACCAACAGACTACATCAGTGATTTTATTAACTTTACTAAGGTAAAGCGAAATCTCTTAGACATCTAGATGTCTCACTCAACAACCGAAAACACACTTGACAAGACCTGTGTGTGTACCCAGACCTGTTGTCCAAGAAAGTCATATGCCTACCACTACCACCTTCAACCCCCCCAAGGGGGTTGAAGGTGGTAGTGGTAGGCGTATGACTTTCTTGGACAACAGGTCTGCTTGAATCAACAGTCACATCCTGGTGCAAGTGCTTCAAGTGACAGGATAGTAGTAATGGTAGTATATTATAGTGTCAATATTCCTTGAATACTTACCCGTCAAACTGTGATGTCAGTTGTTGAACTTGAAACTGACAGAAAAAAAATATTGCTGTGACCCATTTTGCTTCAAATGATTGCAACTGTGTTTGGGTATGGTTGCAGCCATTACCTTTTACCACTAAACCACTTTCAAAATGAAATTACGTGATGTTATGTGTCTTTGAAGTTAAATTACATTTTTGCTTTACAACAAAAATTTAATGTGAGCATAATACATGTAATCTCAATCATCCCAGACCAAAATATTTAGGAGGGCAATTTTTCGCTCTCCTTAATTCTTTCAGGAGGGCAGTAAGGAGAGCTAAAAAATCGCTCTCCTGAAATTGCCAAGCCTGCATATACGCCACATCCTTCATTTTGCTATATAATTTGTGTAAATTTATTTGGAATTTATAGAATTTCAGACTTGTAAATTTCTTAGTATTGTTTTTGCCTTAGTTATGGTGCTTTATAAGTAATGGGCAATTTAGTTTGAAAAAAAGGGGTTCATGAAAATTCAGTCACAGGAAGATTCAGCCCTCATACTTTTTCTGAGAATATTCGGTCCCCAATTGCATTCATGCCCCCACCCCTCTCTCCTGTTAACCCATATAATGAACATCCCAAAAGACATTTTAATATCTAGAGATATTTATGATTGTTCGCAACTTATTATGGACACAAATGGACACAGAGTCAAGGTAATTGTGTTTTACTGTCTTGAATTTCAAATTTTTTTTGGGGGGGGGTGGGGGGAGGTGCACCCGACCCCTCCACTGATGAGAGGGTCACACACCCTCTTGTCCTCACTCCTATCTCACTGCTATGTGGCTTAGGTGATTCTGTGCATCATATTCTTTATTACCCGGCCCCACTCCCACTAGATATTACTCTTGCCCCTACATGTAACTTAGATTTCCTGGCTAAGCACCAGTATATAGTGGTAAACCAACATCAAATTGTGTGCTTATGTCCAGTCGCTAACATACTGGAATAGTATAATGTGCTTTGTCAGAAACTTGATCAAGTATTGATGACAAACAGCAATTTTCATTACCAGTACCTGGTGCCAGTAATAAAATAAGATTTGCAAATATCACCCTGCATTTTTTCAGCTATTAACTAAGATAAAATTGTGCGCTTCATGAAAATTATTTCGTTAGTACCTGTTAAAAATTACTGTTTCTTGTTTTGCTCTTTTAGAAAAAGAAATCACTCCTTTTCTGGCGGGCATACTAAACACCAAGGCAAACCGAGGGATACCAAGGTGAATGAAAACTGGAGAGTCTAAACGGGTATGAGGAGGTGTGTTCTTTTTATTATTTATTTATTGGTGTTTAAGGTCACATTTATCTGCACAACAGCTTATTGTGACCATGGCAGTTTTATGGATGGAGGAAACTAGAGTACCCCAGGAGAACCACTGAGTAATGGCAAGCAACTGTGAGCTCCCCAACATACTACACAAGCTGGGTTAGCCTTGTTCGAAGACAGGTGCACCAAGAACATGCAGTATGCCTTAGTACACAGCATACCTTGCCCCCACATGGGTAGTGGGGGGTGAAGTGTCTTGCCCAAGGACACAAAGCTGTTGCCGCAGGTGGATTCGAACCGAGGATCTCTCGGCTTGCAGTCTGCATCTCTACCTACTGAGCTAATGCACCCCTGATGGTGTATTCTGATTATGTGAATAGATTTAAGCAGTATAAGTATGTGATTGGTTTTAATGCCATATTTGAGAATTATGGGCACTGAAGTAATAAGAGTGCACTGAAAAATCTTCCCTTTGGTATTTAGTAGGTAGCTTGGTAATGGTAAAGTGACTTCACCTCAGTAAGCAACAGTGTGAAAGCCGGCAGCCATCTTTAATTTCGGGCCGCACCCAAAAACACTTGTTCTCATCCCAAGGTGATAACAAAGGTACCCAAGAAGTTTCATGAAGATCGGTTCATAAATACAGCCTCCAGCCTTAGCGTATTGACATGTGCACTTACAGTGTATAAGAAGCACTGAATAAATCAAAGGTCATCTAATTTGCATAATTTCTGCAAGAGAAAAAAACCTGTATTATACAGTATTTTTTGTGATGTATTCCATGTTACTAAACATTCATACAAATATTTATTCAAATCAGAACTTTCATACAGAAGTTCTGTACAAAAAACTGATTGCACTAATTTTGGTACAAAATGGCTGCTAGTGGCCATCTTGAATTTCGAACTGCACCCAAAAACACTCGCTCTTATCCCACGGTGATAACAAAGGTACCCATGACATTTCGTAAAGATTGGTTCATAAATACGGGCTCTAGCCTCTAGCCTGAGCTGTATAGAAGTTGTGTACAAAAAACTGATTGTATCTAATTTTGGTACAAAATGGCCTCTGGCAGCCATGTTGAATTTTGGATCGCACCCCAAAACACTCATTCCCGTCCCTAGGTGATAACAAAGGTACCCAAGAAGCTTGGTGAAGATTGGTTCATAAATACAGCCCCTAGCCCGAACCGTATTGACATGTGTACTTACTGTGTTTTAGTAGTACTGAATAAATCAAAGTTTGTCTAATTTGCATAATTTCTGTACAAGAAAAAAACCTGTATTTTATGTGATGTGTTCCATGTTACTAAACAATCATACACAAATTTATTCAAATCAGAACTTTCATACAGAAGTTCTGTACAAAAAACTGATTGCAGTAATTTCATTTTCAGTACAAAATAGCTGCCGGCGGCCATCTAGAATTTTGGACTCCCCCCCCCCAAAACACTCATTCTAACCCCATGGTGATAACAAAGGTACCCAAGAAATTTTGTAAAGATCGATTCATAATTACGGCCTCTAGCCCAAGTTGTATAGAAGTTCTGTACAAAAAACTGATTGTACTTAATTTCGGTACAAAATGGCCACTGGTAGCCATATTGAATTTTGGACCGTACCCAAAAACACTCATTCTCATCCCAAGGTGATAGCAAAGGTACCCAAGAAGTTTCATGAAGATCAGTTCATAAATACAGCCTAGCCTGAGCCATATTGGCATGTGCACTTACTGGGTATACATGTATAAATTAAAGCACTGAATAAATTAAAGTTCATCTAATTTGC